>CM041781.1:205473957-206073957 GCA_023374045.1 Limonium bicolor
GTCGTTCACTGAACTTCGACTCTCTGCTCTTCTCCTTACTCTCCACTGTCAACAACAAAGCTTCCACTGATACTCCAGCAATTTGTCTCAAAATCTTCTTCAGTAATTCTCGCCAGTGTGCTCCTCTGCCGTGCGATCTGTATTTCCTGAATCTCTTTCCCCATTTCTTCCGTTTTCTTCTGTAACATGGCCACACAAGAAGACCGGGCATTGAGTTCATCAGTGTAGGAGGACACCGTACTCCTTTGTCGCTCCGCCGTTGAAGCAGCTCGACCTTCAACTCCTCCCACTATATCACCGGTTTCCTTTGCTACAACCAATGACTCCAATGAAGCACTGGTCCCTATCACCCAACGGATCTTTATCGAATTTGTGGTAGCCGCAACGAAAGCTCGATCACCGCCATGGCCTTCTTCGCCGCCGCCAAGGCCATCCCCGCAGAGAGCGATTGCAAACCCTGGCGTCCAGCGAACGTTGTGATTAACTGCTTGATCCGCTCCAAATTGTGACTGAATTTGTTCAACCCTGCGAACGGTGAGAATTACTTGCTCACGCAATTCAGCACTCGATCTTTCTCCTCTCTCTAACGCCTCAATTCAAGCCTCCAACCTTGTGCTTGACATTTCTTCCCAAATGTTGCACGTTCACCGCAACAATTTGTTAGAGCTAAATATAAGGAGAAGAGAGACAAAGAGAGGAATCAAGACAGTAAGGTATTGTTGAAAACAAAACTCCCCAAAAGGACCCTCTTAGAGAGAGATGTAACTAACTACCTATAATGGCAAGTCACCCAAACAATTCACTAATGACATCAACAGAAACCCCAATTCTCCCTAATCCCCTTTGTTTATAATATTCGAGCACTTATTCCCCTTTCCACAAAAACCCTCCCCAAACCATGTTAATACCGACATTACTACTAACAAAATCGTATGAGGCCATCACCAACTAGAATAAAACAAAACAAAACAAAAAATCCTGACATTACTTAAGAGGAAGATACATATAGTAAAACCAACAACTTTGATTCCATCCTCTCTCTCTCCGAATGTCAGGAGTCTTACACTTCCAGTCTGGCTCTTGAATTAGAAACAGGAACAGATCAAGCTCAAACACTAAGAAAAAAATTCACTATAACATGATAACAATAGGCACATAACAGGGGAACAGTTAGCCAAATGGGATCATGATAGAAACCAAGACACTTGCAACATTCAGCAAATAACTAGAAGCTACTAATCAATCCATTAAGATCATTCAGCTTGCTTAACTTACTGCAAGTGACGATTTGAACAAAGAGGTGTTAAAGCTGGAGTAACCACAAACAGGCAGCAAAATGATAACTCTCAGGTTTTTCATCAATATACAAGGCAAGAAGAAGTTTGCCTAGCATACACGAATCTTATAATATCAGGAAAATGAATCACAAACCTCTCTTAATTTCTTTAATACCGAGTCTTCAAATTCCTGATATCCAGCTCCAACAAGATTACTAACTGAAGGACCATCAACATCTACTGGCTTGTGGATACTGGGAGAATAGACCGTTTGAGAAGTTTGAAGAGGCAATACAAGCAATGGATTTGAGAGATCACCAGATACACTTCCAGAAGCAGCAAACTGAGACAAAGTTAAGCATACATAACAGAGTGACAAGCCAAAAAGTAAAATGAAATGGTGACAAAAACATATACATATATGGGATACTTAACAGAAAAAGAGAGGAAAGGGAGAGCGAACAATAAACAAGGGTAGAAACCATCTTCCACACTTACAACAGCCTCCTTAGATGACATGACAATAAGAGCCTTGCCTTTCTTTTTCTTTGCATTTATAATAACAACATCTTCCACCTTCCCAAACTGCTCAAATATTTCTCTCAGCCTACCTGCACTGTAATCTCCCCCCACTTTCTCCCAAGAGACTTTCAAAACCTTTTCATTGTCCAACACACTCTTACCATAGTTAGCCTCACTCTCTGCTCCACTCCCTGTTCTATCATCCGTACGACCGGCAAACGTGAAGGGGGTTTTATCAGTGTATTTTTTGCGAATCCTAGTGATTTCCTCCTGCAACTTCTTTTTTATTCTTTCTTCCTCTCTCTTCTCTTTCACGACTGGGTCAGCTGTAAATGCTGATTGTTCCCTCTTCTCCAACTCAGACACCATTTTCTGCCTTTTTGCCTCATATTGGGAATTACGGCTCTTCTTTTCATGCTTAATGCGCAAAAGATCATCAAACAACTTCCTAGCTTTTTCATCTCTCAGTATCTCATACGAATTTTTCAGCGTTTGGAAATTGTCATGGGCATTCGGATCATCAGGACGCTTATCAGGATGCAGTTCAAGTGCTTTCAATTTGTAAGCTTTAGATATCTCTTTATCAGTTAATCTGGCACCTTCTTCACCAGATGGAAGACCTAAAACTTGATAGTGATCCACTTCAATGTCCATTATCCAAAAAAATTCCTGCAGGAATATTAGAATATTAAAATTGAGAAAATAATTTGTCAAAGCATTCAGTGAATCAAATTGAAAGGAAAATTTAATTAACTCAAGTATACAGCAAATGGCAAGGTCACTGTGGACTTATTCACCACAAGCAGCGGCTGTACAATGAAAATAGTCATCAAGGAAGAAAATTTCAACAAAGTCACAAGATGGGATCAAAACAACATCACTAACGGTTTCAGAACTAGTAGAATAGCACAAGAATAGGCTCTAGCAATTTAGCTGAGGGACTTGCAGTTTAGAGCAATACTGGCCTATAGCATAGTACAGAAGGATGAATCTAAGAAAATTCAGCTTATAACCCCTTACAAATGACCACTTAAATAAAAAGACTAAAAAAACAGCCAGAAGTGTGGAAAGCCAAAGATGCACTGTCGTGACCGATTGCAATTCGAATCGAACAGAAGTAGCCGGTTATCCTGCTGCGCTTGCAAAGGCGAACCTAGTTTGATGTTTGACCAGAGCTACGGCGGGGAGCGCTCAGGAATGTTGACAAGGTGGTGATGAAATCGACCGGAGTGGGTGAGGCTTGCAGGATTAGGAATGTATGGATGCGGTCGGATGAGGTGTTTGGGGGTATTGACGGTGATTTGGCTTGACGGAATGAAGACGATGAAGCAAAAAGTGGAAAGAGACGAAGATCTTTATTTTTTGGTGCTGCTTTGTCAGAAAGAAACATTGACTTGTTGCAGATCATAGACATATATGGTTAGAAACTAAGCAATAAATTATGGGTTGGTTAATCATGTTTTTGGAAGGCCCAATCATAGAATCTAATATCAATACCACCTTTAATAATGGATGAAAAGTTGATATGGTTAACCAGTTTCATTTTTTTCTCTACACTTGAATGAAAGTTGGTTTCATTAATAGATTTTTTTTGTGGTAAGTTTATTTCCAGTTTTTGCACTTCAAAATTCAAGTGTTCCTCTGCTCTAAACTGCTACAGTTTTAGCAAGCCTAAAACAACACAACTCTAGCCAATGAAGAGCAAAACAGATTAATTGATCAGTCTTATTGCACGGTTGTATGGTCTGAATAGCAGACCTGCTTGTTCCTTGATTTGAGCTATTGTTACAAAGCAGTAATTCGAACAAATATTGAGCAATCTATGGGCTGATATGGTGTTTATTTCTGCACCATTAGTTCTGTTACAAGACAGTCTTATTATTCCTTGATTTGAACTGTTGTTACAAGGAAGTAATTTGAGAAAAAATGAGCAATCTATGGGCTGATATAGTGCTTACTTCTGCACTATTATTGCTGTTACAAGACAGTCTTATAGATTGCTTTTTGAGGTAAGTTTTTTTCCAGTTTTTGCACTTCAAAAGTCAAGTGTTCTTCAGCTCTTAACTGTTACAGTTTTAGCAACTCTATAACAACACAACTATAGCTAATGAAGAACAAAAACAGATTAATTGATCAGTCTTATTGCACGGTTTTATGGTCTGAATTGCAGACCTGTGTGTTCCTAGCTTGAACTGCTGTTAAAAGGCAGTAATTTGAACAAATATTGAGCAATCTATGGGCTGACATAGTGCTTATTTCTGCACCATTATTGCTGTTACAAGACAGTCTTATTATTCCTTGATTTGAGCTGCTGTTACAAGGCAGTTATTTGAGAAAAAAATGAGCAATCTATGGCCTGATATAGTGCTTATTTCTGCATTATTATTGCTGTTACAAGATAGTCTTATAGATTGCTTTTTGTGGTAAGTTTTTTTTCCGGTTTTTGCCTTTCAAAAGTTAAGTGTTCTTCAGGTCTAAACAGCTACAGTTTTAGCAAGTCTAAAACAACACAGCTCTAGCTAATGAAGAGCGAAAACATATTCAAAACTGACCAAAAGAAACCAGACTATAAGACTGTCAAAACTGCCACTATCCTACCCTATTACAGCAGTTCAAATTCAAAGAAAAAGACTAGCGAAACCAGATCATAAGCTGCTAAAATTGTACTCATACTCTTCTGTAACAACAGATTAAATCAAGAGCAACAGGCCATTGTAACAGCATCAGTAGCATACCTGAGCTCAAATCCCCTAATCTCTGCAAGCTATCTCCCCCGTTTGTCTGTCCACGGCAATTTCTCCTACAAACAGACCATATTACTGTTACCACTAATTTGAGAAAAAAGCGCGAGTGCATTAGTTGAACTACATATTTTACCTAGTAGCTATAACAGTACACTGTAAAAGTACACCAAAGCAGCATATTGATTGCAAATACAAGTTGAAGAACATAGATAAAATGTAACACCCCAACTTTAAATCCCGTAATTAACGTCTAATAACCTCCAACAAAATCAACAAACCGCAGCGGAAATAACTTAAACAGATTCGGTGTTACCGCCGCCAGCCATCCACGTGATTGACAAGGCCTTTCCTCCCAACACGTTACAGTCCGAATGACTAGAAATACATTACAATCTCCTTAAAATACATACCGAGTCACTAAGTCTTAATTAATACATTACACGTCTAAATACATCTTATAACAAAATCAAAATGAATCCCAGGTCCTAAGTGTACCCCGCCTACTCTCGGTCGGGTCTGATCTCCTTCACGTACCTGTGAATGGTTGACCATGAAATGGCTCAGCAAAACAAATTGCTGGTATGGAATCGTGTAGCCCACGTGCGACCGGGCTACACTCAACTAATTGGTCGGATGAACATGCGGTTAATTTATTAACAAACATGCATATATAATGAAATTCTGTAAACACTCAGCATGCCAATCACATAATCAACAAATAATCAACAAGTGATCCTACTCAACGGGATCGAGTCGTCACAACAGGGTTAGCCTTCTCTCATCTCTTAACCTTAATTTAAGTTTTAATCCTTCAGTCCTCTCATGCCTTTCTCTTCTCGATTAGTGCAATGCTCTCATTGGTATTGTTTATGTTCATATAATTTCCTTACAATCCACACAATGGAATTGCGCATATACATTTAAAGTTCTCAAGACTGTGCATTTTTTTAGACTACTTACAGTTTTAACTTAGGGCAGGTGGCCCGTACCAAGTGATCGCTACGCATCACAAACCAATAATCTGTGCTGATAGTGGCATATATACATAAATACATATACATATAACTCACCCCTGTCAATGATCATATGCCAAAGACGGGGAGCCAATCGCTTGACTCCGGGGCAGCGCAGTCCGTAGACGCACTCCAACGAGGTTGGTTCTATTATAGGTACCACCCTCTCAATCCAATAAACACGCATGCCCGGTCTAGCCGGATCCTCTCGTCCCCCCAATAGTTAGCGTTAGTCAAATTCTTATAATCTCTTCCTTAGTTACTTCGGGACATCACTCTGACGTCGTTAACAATTAATAAGGAAGTTGTAATTTAATATTACACTCATATAAATCCATCCTCCTAATCTCCTTGAATTCTCCATTCGTGATCCAATTCATTTCCTCGTATAGTAGGCTACTCTACCGTGTAGTTAGCAGCACGACAAATATCAAGACGGATTAATCACCACACAAATACAAGCAACAAGAATAGTCCAGTTTACATGCTTTAATCTTGGGGGTCGTTTTTCACACAAACAACTAGCACACAAGCCGAATATAACTCGGTAGCAAGAAGGCTACAAGAAACCATACCTTAGCCTTAGCCGAAGTCCACCTATTACCGGCTGACGTCTCGGCTATCCCGACCCTATAATCCAATTAATTAAGTGAGTTAATTCCTTAATTATGCTACTATATAACATTTCTCTCTTTTATAGCACTCTTGATTTTTTTTTGTTTACCAACTATATTCATATATGTATATAACTATATATATATATACTCAACATCCTATAATATATGTGATGTTAATCCCAAAGCATTAATGCCTTATAGTATATATACAATTGTAACGACCTTACAATATTGTTGTGTATATAGTTAGCTTGTTCTAGTTCATTTGACCGAGATACCAAAATTTTCTCATTCCTCATTTAATTTATATTTTCCAAATATATCATTGGACCAAAGCTTATATTTAAACTTTCTAGCTAAAATACCGAAACCTAATGTCATATTTCTTTAGCTTTAGCCCTTGATAGATACTTAAGTTGTAATCTAATTTAATCAACTTATCATATGATTAAACCCAAAGTTACCTAACTCATTTATCAACCCATCACACTTTAGCTTTCCTCTTAAACACCCATACTCACTCATAGTATTCTACCTCAATTTAACAATTTATTCACAAGTGCCCCCCTTTTTTTTCCAAGCTCAACAAATCATTATGTCTTTATAACTGAGGTAAAAGGAACATTTGTGAAGCTTAAACTTGACCAAATAACCGCTGTAATAAGTGTTATAGACAGCAGCAAAATGGGACTCAATCATGTATATAATCCCAATCATAATTAACGTCTAAAGAATGCTAGAAATCTGAAAAACAATACGAGGGCAGCAGCATGAACAATAGCTTGAACAAGACTAAAATCTCAGTTGAATTTGAGCATCATTCAAATCTCAATGAATCTGTCATATAATGCACTTATTTGTAATTCAGTTTGAGCTGCTATGGTGCAGAAATTTCTGAATTTAGGTGCTGTTATAGTGCAGAAATTGCAGGATTATTGTGCTGTTATAGTGCAGAAATTGTAGGATTATTGTGTTGTTATAGTGCAGAAATTGTAGGATTATTGTGCTGTTTTGTTGGTACTTAAGCAACTCAAAATCTGTTTCGATTGACCATATCTGGTTTCAACTATCTCACACTTGTGCACATCAGAAGAAGGTTTATTTTGGTGCTGATATGAAGAAAAGAAAAGACAGCAGCTTGCAATAAGGTGTTCTAAAAAGTCCATGCTGAAGCTTATACTCCAGCCTTGTCTTTGGATCCCCGAACAGCAAGGATTATAGTGTTTATACTGATTATTTCTTTTGTTTTGAAACAGCAGAGGATTGGCTGCTTCCTATAGTGCTCATTACTTGATTTACATGGTAGAACAGAAGCATGAAGGGACTGAAATTTCATCACTACTCTAATAGTTTATTTTCCAGCATGGTTCTTCTTTGGATTTTTGTAACAGCGGAGAGTGTACTGAAGCTTATAATGCTCATCGTTATGAACAGAAGGTGCTATCAGCCAGATTTTTCAGATTCTGCAACAGCAGGGACATGTTGCTGTTTATAATGCTTAATAGTTGTGTTTCACAAGGTAAGACAACCTAGTTTTTTTTTATTCTGAAACATGAAGGTTTTGATTATTGCTTATGACTATTGTTTGCTGCCTTTATGCGACAAAAGAAACAAAAACTTATGTCATCAGTATTATTACTGGTTTCAGAATTCAGAGACAGTAGGAATGCTGCTCATGTCCTATACTTTGCTCATTGTGTGACAGCAGAAACAATAGCCTATACATGTGGTTTAGATGGAGAGACATTCTTATAATGCTTGCTGTTTGCTTCAATAAAATGCAGCAGATTTTGTGACAGCAGCAGAAAATGCTTAGAATTGGCTCACTTTACAGCAGCAGTAATAAAACATTTCCATTGTTATAATACAGCAGCAAGAAACTTGTTGCTCCAGGAATGGCACCAACAATTGAAGAGAGAAAAACTGAAACAAGGTGAGTGATGAACATGTACTCCCTTGTTCACCAGCAAGAACTGAAGCAAAATAAAAGGGAAATAAAGTTGTGACCAGCTCCTTTCAAATCTGGTGCGAGAGAGGCAATAGCCTGGAGGTTTGTATGCCAGAAATTTTACCGACAAGAAAGCGTGCTACAGCAGCATGATTTTTGTTCATTAATTAGGTACAAAGAAGAATGAAGGGGGGGTGCTGATACGGGAGGAGAATGAAGTGAAGATAGTTGCAGAGCATGTATTTGTCGCAGTCCCAGTTATTTATCGCTACAGAGGCGCACCAACATGAAGATAATTCAAAGTGTTTTAGAAACTTCTATTGTGTTAGAACAAAGATTATATATGTTTCTGTTTAATTTCCAATAACTTGATTTACTTATGTAAACAGAAAGAAACACCAGCTTCAGGTGCTATTATTAGCGGAGAGGAGAAAATAATTTGAGCACATTACCAGTTCCAGAAGTGAACTGATTTTCACACGTTCTTCAATCTGCTGTGCAATGTGCTCAGCGTCTGCTTCACAAGGGGTGGGATAGAAGAAGTCAGTGACCGCTGGACAGAAGAAGATAGGCAAGAGTATATTACCTTCTAGACATTACAGAGAAAAGAGTTCAGGGCATGTATGCTCTCTTGTCTAAAAATAAGGGTTGTAAAATTACCGTTAGGAGAATGAAGGAAATCAGTAGAGAATGAAGAGTTGTACAGAGCTGTATGTTCCTACTTCCTGGTTCGCTAGTTGGGTTTGCAAATTACCGAGGGTGAAAAGAACAGAGGCGTGGAGCTGTATGTTCCTCACCCAGCACAAGAAGAGAATTAAAAGAGGTGTATATGTGTATGCTTTGTTAGCAAGTTGGTGTTTGTGACAGCAGTTTCAGTGATTTATCGTTCATAGAGGAACAGACATAAGGAGATGATGAAGACTGATTTAAAGCGTGGATGTTCTTGTTGGCTAGTTTCAGTTTTCAGTGAAGGAAAAATCAGAAAGAGGAAGAAGAGGCGTAGAACATGTATGCTCCTGTTCGCTGGGTAGGGTTTGTGAAATAAAATGGCGAAGATGATACAGTGAGCGGCTAATATGAGGGTTTGACAAGTGCTTTTAAAGCCAGAGGAAATGTAATCAGTTTTTTACCTTATTTATGGGCTGATTATATTAATAATAACATCTTCTAAATAATTAGAAGTTTAGAATCTAATTAAATATGAATTAACTAAATAATCTTTTGAATTCCAGTAGTCCATATTTTTCTCTTTTAGATTCTAAATTCATGTAACCCTATGTATTACAAATTACACCATTTTCTTTTATTGTTTAATTTATTCTTTAGATATACGCTTAAATCTAACGGTATATTTTTCATGGTGTAATCAAATCAATTGACTCTTGCTTTATTTAAGTATATTCTTTAATATACTATATTCCATTTAGTATACTGAAATCAATTAATCCTTATATTATTTTTTTTACTTTAGGATTATTTAAATAGGTTTAGAGTTTAATATACCCCATTTAAAACCTTGTAAATATTATACAATACTCAAATACAGTTTAAATATACTCCTTTGATCATAAAGAAAATTTTGTTTATACATATAATGAATTATAGCATACCAATTTGAATTATAAGGCTATTTATTCCATAATGGGGTTTAGTAAACCATATAAAATGATCATATACTTACTACAAGATCCATAATAAGAATTACTTAATAAATCTTTTTAAATTAATGATCACTATTTTCATACCATTTTAATAATGTCCTTGTTATTATTTTATGTACTTCCTTGTATATTATAAATTATGTACATTATATAATATCATTGTTGATATTTAGTTTCTCTATTTAAGGTGTTTAACGATTCCCTTTTTAACCCGTACATACGTTTATACAAACATGTACAGTTATGGCTAAATAAACTCTTCTTCCTTTTTTTTTAACCTCCTCAAGATCATTTATAATCTATTGTTTTTTTTACATATTAAGATATTTGAACTTTCATTAATCACCTTCATCTAATTAATTTATTATTAACTAGGGTAATTAATATTTGGGATATTTCATAAAATAAATTCAGCAGTACACACAAGTGTGGAAAATACTGTCGTGGATAGGTCAAGATCAAACAAAAAGGAGAAAAATCAAGTTGGCTTCTCGTATGTATTCTGGTCTCTAAACTCAGAGAAAAGGGAGGAAGATAGGTCGAGATCAAACAGCGAACAGACAAAATTAGGGGATTAGTTGCTTTTCTCTCAAGAAGGAGGAGGAGGAAAAGAGGTATAATAAGCATTGAGTGGGGAAGCAGCAGGTGTGGGAAGCCACTACTGATAGAGAGTCTCAAGGGGTGCTGGCTGCCTTCTCTCTCTTTAAAGAAAGGAAATAAAGTTGCCGGCGTGCATCATCATCATCAAACCCACCACCTTATGATCACAAATTAACAATCACCGCCCATACATTACGATATTCCCAACCTGCAGAGCAACCAGCTGCACCTCGTCCAACCTCTTTATCCCTCTCTTACACAATTGGATGAATTTATGGGTAACCAGCTGCGCCTCATGCAACAGCAGGGTACTGCCACATTAGTTGGGAAGTCACAAGCACACCACCATATGGCCTTCAGGCCTTATGTTGTTGTTTTGGTGAGTTGGAGAAGTAGTTACTCATGACTCTAACTAGTTGGAGAAGTAGTTACTCATGACTCTAACTAGTTAGCTAGTAGTGCCACTTACTAACAAAAGAAAAGGATGCGATCCAGAGATACAAAGTTCTCTGTGCTAAAAGAACAATAGTATCATTCCAATTCAATGTAAGATATCCGTTTGTATTCGCTAAGATATGGCTACAGCATTTCAGAATACAACAGACAGATCCACACCAACCCATCACCATCAAAAGTAGTTTAGGATAACAACATAGTAACAAAGAAAACCTATACTAGATAGATAAAGCTACAGCATAGTATGTGACAGGTTAACAACCAAGTACCTTGTAAAAATACTTCATACAAAGTTTGACAGCAGTTCTGATGCAACTCCTGACTTTGAATTTTAGCTCGTTATCATTAAATATCTGCAAAACAATAAACAAATCAAAGACTGCTCTACATAATAACAGAAAATAGCTAAAAGTATTTGGAAAATGAAAGACTGACTTATCTACCAAAACTAGAATCACAAAAATATAATTTCTAAACTCTCCATATTGTTTAGCGAACAGGTTTATTGTAACTTTAAAATCACTCGAATAGAAAATATTGCACAGCATTCTTGTATAACACTAAACTTTACTTGCTCGGGTTCATCCCATCTTAGTATTTTATGGTACTAATATCATCCATAACACCCACTAATGCCTATAATTGCTTAATGAAAACTAGAGTTGGAAACTAAGTACTCTAATAGTCTAATTCATTCTGAAAAGAAGTAATAGAATTGTGATTGGACCCTTAAAAAAGAGAGATGCGCCAGGGGAATGCTAAATGTTAAGCACAACAGAGAGACACATTAGTTCGTGGCAGACACTAGATCAAAAATGATGTGAAAGAGAAAATCAGAGGCAAAGAAACTATAGGACAAGATATACAAAAGCTCCCTCTTTGTTGTTATTTCATCAGATTGCATTATGGTCATAAAGACCAATTATTTTCCTATGCATGGATAGCTAGACTGCAACAAAAAATATATACAAAATCTGAAATTCGAGTTTCACCCAAGAACAATGCATTTTTTATCCTTGAAGTTCATGAGGGCCCCGACCAGAAAATCATACCGGGTCCATGCTTTTATACTTGAGGTTTTGGTGGTAACATGAGACAACTTGCACTGCATAACTACTACGAAGAAGAGAAAATAAAAAGTATATTTCAACACTTAGCCTCGCTCATTCTACATCAAATTGACCCGTCTCTGGGTCGAATATAACATCTCCTATCAAACAAACAGCTATTGAGAATTGATATACCAATCTGCATACTGAAATAACCCTTAGTGCTTTCAAAATCAAACACAATGTTTATAAGCAGGTAATTACCTCCAACCTCCATTCTTCTGAATCAACGAAGCGTGGTCCTAATTACCGAGTCTGAAATAATAAGGAAACTCTAGATGATAAACGCACACCAAAACTAGCCCTAGAACTAGCTAAAAATTAAAGTGTGAGCGATCTAGAGCTTATTACCCAATTTATGATTGTAGAATAATTTTTTCGTTTTACCCTGTAACATGTAGAACAGAGGAAGCCATAGAAATTAGAATTCGAAGAATACCAGAGACTGGACTGGAGTTGGGACGTCGTCGCCGACCCGCCCTTGCGAATCACGTCGCTGCCACAGGAGACTGGAGTTGGGACTGCTGGGACTAGGAGGTGTGAACCCGAGGAAGTGGAACGGTGGAAGAACAAGAAGAATGGAGGTTGGAGGAGACTGGCTAGCGAGTGAGTCTGTAACACCCCAACTACTAAACCTGAACCATCACGAACGAACCTGCAACAATATTACAGCACAGCGGAAGAAAATACTAAAAGTTGGTGTTACCGCCGTTAGTCACCCACGTGACTAACTAGGCCTATTCCAGTCTCAAGCTACGGTATGATAGACCCGAGTGTACCGAACATGAGTGCGTACAAGTCTTAAAACAAATACAGTACCGAGTCTGAAGTATCTCTCCTATTATTACAACTTACTACCACAGTTTATAAAGCGAGTGTACAGGCACACTCGTAATGTAAATTAAACCCATAGTGCTCTACCCACTCCTACTCTCAGGTTGGGTCCTTGTCTGGCACCTACCTGCAAAGTTTAAATCACAGGCCCCAAGGGGCTCAGCATATTGCTGGTACAGAAAACGTGCAGCCCACCAGCTATCAAGGCTACACACGACTACTTGTCGTATACATGCAGTTGATTATTCATACAACAATAATAAGAAGTACAATAACAACAATACATATATGTGAAACATTCACAACTCAAATAAATCGAACGTCGTAATGGACGTCCATTAATGAGTAAGCTAGATTCCTAAATCCTGAGAATTGTTTAGTTCTCGTGTTTGACCATTCCTTATAAGTGTCAACCATTCTCCTATTAGAATTAGTTGTTCTCTAACTGAATTGTTTATTTTGTCGGGTCAAAGTAACCCTAGCCAATGAGTATTAGCTCCATTGGTTTAATAAACAATAATTCTTAAGTTATGAGGGATGTAGGCTTGACCCTCCTGCGCCTCCTGAAGTTGCCTCACATCTCGAACTGTTCACTCGAGATGGCCGGGTCAGTTTGTCAACCCTAGGTGGAAGACAGATCTGATGCAGATGCCGACTTCCTAAACCTGAACATGCATGACCGGAGTCAGTCCCGGATTCCTCTCATCACAAGTTCCAGTTAGCTGAAGTCTCTTTGACAATTGGTTAGTTAAACCTCTCTCGGTATTAACCAACTAACAATAGGGGGTACTGATAACTTTATACAATTGTTTATTAATCAAAGTTAATGAACAAGCTCTGAATCAAGTAATGTTAGTGTACAATGGACACAATAACAATAAATACAGTAAATCGGTTTCATGCTTAATCTTGGTTTGGTCGTATCACAATAACACATAGCACACAAACCGAGGTAGACCTCGTTAGCAAACAAGCTACAAGAATCCCATACCTTAGCCTATCGACGTTTGTCCACTCCTGGATGACGTCCCGACTATTCTGGTCACCTACTCCGCTCCTATAGTTCATTAGAACGGTGTGGTTAAATAACTTAATTTTCGTATTTTTACTTCACCAAATTTACTATTCACCATATTTTACTATTCACGTATACGTCTCGTATTTGACTATTCATATATACGTAGTTACTATTCATTTATACGCATTTACTATTCATGTATACGTATTTACTATTCATTTATATGTATTTACTATTCATGTATACGTATTTACTATTCATTTATACGTATACTATTCACGTATACGAGTACTATTCATTTACACTAAAATTTTTTGTATACGCCCGTATGATACTCCGTATCATACGTATTTATTTCTTTTCCCAATATATCTTGTATTTTCATTAAAAATACTTAAGTAACAATTTCTCTTATACTTATTAAATTACGGGTATACCCCTCGTATACCTTAACTTATATACGGGTCTCCTTTAACCCTGTTTTAACTCTGTTTCTTTTACAACTTGTTTCTAAATTCTTTATTTAATTTCCTTAACCTTCTAAACACATAAAGATGTGTTATTTACATTATTTTCCATAGTTTCCTCTTAATCTCTAATTTTCTTATAATAAGTTCTAAACTTGTTATTTTATTTCTAATTTCTTCCAAAGTCTTAATTAATTAATTCCTTTTATATTTTTGGTCAATTATCAAAATATACCCAAGTTTGACCAGCCTTTTATGGTCAAACCCCTTAACTTTCCATTATTTACAATATTACCCCTAAAGTTAATTTAACTTAACTTTTTATTCCTTTATCCTTTTAATATCTAATCTTTTGCTACAAATTTTATTTTAGCTTCTCTAAACATTTTACAAACTGTCATTGACCAAGTTTGACCACTTTTGACCAAGTTTGACCAGGGAAATTACCATTTTACCCTTGTGGTCTTTTCTTTTATCCTAACTCATTTAATAACCAAATTAACTCCAATTAATTTCTAATTTTCGTAACTAATTTTCCTACAGATTTTTGAACACCTGTAACACCCCTACCGTTAATCCTATGCTTACCGTATAATCGTCCTGTTAATCCTATCAGTTCGCAGCTGAAATACTACTACTTACTACGGCGGGTGGTACAACGCCGCTAACCGCCCATACGGCTAGCTAGGCTTACCTTACTTACAATCACGGTCTGATGAACATAATATACCGAGCTACTACATTCCAAATTGACTACAAAAGCGAGTATACTTACATTCTTGGATCACCGAGTATTTAAAGTATATTCACTTACATTCCCCTTTCCAATCCATCAAAAATAGTGAGTTTCTACCGACTACTCATCTATACCAATGCTCCACCCTTTCTATGTCCAAAAAGGTGTACCCCATGGTACACCGGCTACACAAAAAATACAGTCGTGTACTACTCAGTACACCATTCGTAATTCATTGTTTACAATCCAAAAAGAAGACAAGAAATAAAACTAAGTCTTCATCTTCCTCATCCTCCTCGGGTACCTGCATTCATATTAAAAACATTGCCCCATGGGGCTCAGCAAAAGCTGCGCATGAACTCCGCATATACCGCGTGCTAGTTAGGGCACGCCGACTATTTGACGTCCACTATACATGCGGTTCATTAATTTCATACATACATGCTTTCCATACAACATACATGCATATTCAATACATTACACAATTCAAGATAACAATACAGTAGCACACACACTTACTTACCTTCACCGTGTTAGCCAAATTACGCACCCGGGTTAATCGGAATGCTTATTACTCTTTTACTCATTACAAGTTGCTTACTCTACTTTACTTACTTACTACCACTTACTTTACATACTCATTCTTACTTACTTACTTATACTCAAGTTAAGTCGGTATGACCTCCGGCCCGGGGACTACACCGTCCCACCTCCGGGATTTACTTGACTCACCAATCCGGGATGCTACCCACTTAAAGGATTTGGGCCACGGACCAATTTAAGAGTCAGGAATCGGATCCAACCTCTTGTGTCTCCTCATCCTCACGCGTGGCCGAAACTATATTGGACTTCTACTCATTCCAATTTAATTACCAATTAAGTTAGGTTGGTTAGCTTGTTAGGAATAAGTTAGAAGTCCAATCACATTAACAATCGGTCACAATACAATACAACATACATACACACACTCAAATTCATCCATACATTTCATGAATTATACAAACTAGAATTTAAGAAGTTATACATCCACATACAGCACTACATATCCACAAGCAAACATGATAACCCCGATTCGTGCATTTATCTTATTTGGTGATCAATTAGCACACAACACACAAATCAGAGTAACCAAGATAGCATACGGGGCATGAGGAATTCATACCGTTCACCGTCGTACTCGTAATCCGACTTTCCTTCGGTGCTCACAAATCAAGTCCTATAACATACATATGTTAGAGTGATTAATTTAACTATCATTAACTTGATTCGATTACTCTTGCATTTCCTAGGTCATACTTACTAAGTCTTTACATTCCTATACTTACATTTTATTTACTTACTTTTATTTGCTTAACAATGGTTTACTTACACATATATGTACATATATATATGTGGGTATACATATATATTTATATACATACTTATCATAATTATTATCTATTATTATTATTATTATTTTTTTGACTCGACCGACCTTACCCAGGGTCGGACCCAAGGTCGGTCGAAGTCAATAGAGTTCATATGCTGGAAATTACAGGGCCGACCGACCTTGCCAAGTCCGGTCCCAAGGTCGGTCCATTCCAGTAGGTTACGTTACAGGTGAATTTTAGGCCGACCGACCTTGCAAGTCCGGTCCCCAAGGTCGGTCCATTCCAGAAGGTTTCATGACGGGAATTTTCTGGGTCGACCGAACTTACAGGTCCGGTCGCAAGTTCGGTCCATTCCAGAAGGTTTCAGACGGGGAATTTTCCTGGGTCGACCGAACTTGCAAATCCGGTCGCAAGTCCGGTCCATTCCAGAAGGTTTCCCGTCTTTATGATTCTGGGCTCGACCGAACTTGCAAGTCCGGTCCGGCCCAGTACTTCAGTTTTAAAATCTGTTTTCTTTTGATTCCTTTACCCATTGTTTCCCCAACCTCTGCTAAGACTTCCCTACATGATTTAGCACTAATTAATCACTATAAATCATGTTAGCTCATCCCTTAATTCATTACACAATCCTATACCAACTTACACACATAATTTTCCTAGTTTCAATTCAACACTTACATTGTGTTCTTCCCTCACTACATTTGCTACAGATTTTGACACTTATACTCCCTTCTATAACTCCCTCTTCTAATGTCATCTCTAACACTCTAATGCATTACAACTACAACTATCTCTCCCAACTTACCCTCTAACCATCTCACTCAAAATCTGTACAAACCTATATTTTCACCTAGTTCCTAGTTCATAAGTCCACTAGTTTCTAAGTAAATTTTGCCATAGTCTCCCCTATAATTTTACACTCTCACCACATTGTTTTACTCCCATAAATGGTCCACACCACCTGTTTATAATCAATATCAATATACCCATCTCTCATACACAAAATACCACACTAACAACATTAAATTCCTGCACTCAAACATTAATTCCCATCCATGTTTCAACAAGTTTTAAAATGTCTTTTAAGGTTTAAAACACTTGTTTCTTCCTACACATTACACTACTACTACATTACCATTTTACAATACATATTTTTACTTCTAAAAAATCTATTACATAATGCATTACTAAACTACACAAGAGAGCATCATTTTACCTTGTTCTTCTTCTAGTTGTTTTTCTCTTCTTGCTTCTTCCTTCTCTCTTTCCTTCCTCTTCCTCTTCCCACCGGTTTGGCAACCAAAATTCTAACCCTTCCAAGGGTGCAAGTGCTGTTTGGGATAGCTCAAGAATAAGATTTCCCACTCTCCAACAATGCCAAAATCGGCTTAAAATAACAAGGAGAATGAGATGGTTCTAATGGTGATCTTGAAGCTCCAAATGCTCCATACCCATGGAGATGAAGGTTCTCCTCTTCGAATTTTGAAAAGGTAGAAATGTTGCTCTTGATGAGAGGATTCCAATGATGTAGTTTTTACAATTTTTGGAAGAGGTTTGAGGTAGTAACAAGAGGAGAGAAGGTGGTATTTTTGTGGGAGTTTACTAATTCTCCATTGATGTCGGTTTGGAGAAGGAAGAATTCAGAGAGGAGGGGGCTGGGTGATTTACGTGAGAGAGGGAAATAGAGATAGGAGAGAGAGAGAGTGAGAGTGTGAGGTAGAATAAAGTAGGTGAGTTTTACTTTATTATTTTTGTAGTTTTGTAAATGAGTGAGTGAGTGTGTGTGAGAGAGAGGAGGGACCGGCTGGCACCACACACACACACACAACTTTGCTTTTTATTTTAAAAGTGGACACATAAGTTTTGGTTATTTGTGTTTCTACCCCACAACTTCCCGTTTTTGACAGTTTTTACTAATTTCTCGTTTTATTGATTCTAAAGCTTCACTAATATTTATTAATGACTATTTAGTTGACCAAAATTGTTACGAGTCTATTTGACCCGCTTAAAGTCACGTTTTCCCGGTTACCTCGAAAAACGCGCTTTAAGGTTCATTAGTGTTTTTAATCCATTTTAAGGATCCGTTTTCTTCGGGATTTGTTCCCTAATATTTATTTGGACTTAATTAAGCTTCTAAAATTATTTATTAGCCTAATTAATCACTGTTTCTAATTACGGGGTATTTCAATCTACCCCCCTTAAGAAACTTTGCCCTCAAAGTTGCTCAAGGTTAAAGGTTTAATACTTCTACTCATTAGGCGAACCAATTGCCATAATGTGTCTTCCTACCACCTATGAGGTGTTTACTTCTTTCACATTGCAAACATACACAATTCAAGCATCATACAATTTCACATACACAATGCACACTTTCCATACATATCATCACATTCACATTACACAATACACATTACCCCATACATATCCATACATCATACATCGTACATACACATCCATACACACAGATTACACATACATACACATACGCTCCGCACTACATGTGCTATCAAAATCAACTACAATACCTACGCACTAAGCAATGCTTACCCCGAAGCAATGCAAAAGCAAAAAGGCTCTACCCCCCTTAAAAGGGGTACGCCCCGTACCCGTATTACTAAACGCTAGACTCTCTAGTCTATGAACAACTGTGGGTACTTAGCCTTCATGGCATCCTCCAATTCCCATGTCGCTTCTTGGACATCGTGGTTTGACCATAGGACCTTCACCATTCGTATAGACTTATGGTGAGTGTCTCTGGTCTTCCTATCAAGGATTCTCACGGGGGTTTCAACATATCGCATAGTCGGCTCAATGGATAGTGTCTCGGGCTCCAAGACATGAGAAGGATCAGAAATATACTTCTTGAGTTGTGACACATGAAATACATCATGGACACGTCCCAAATCCTCAGGTAATGCTAACCTGTAGGCTACAGCTCCAACTCTCTCGGTGATAGCATACGGCCCTACAAACTTTGGGCGCAGTTTGCCCTTCTGGCCAAATCGGAAGACACCCTTCATAAGTGAAACGCGCAAGAACACTTGGTCGCCCACGGCAAACTCAAGGTCGCGTCGTCGCACATCCGCATAGGATTTCTGTCTATCTTGGGCTGCCTTCATATTCACTCGAATCTGTTGCACTTCAGCTTGCACTTGCTCAAGGTACTCCGGTCCTATGATGACCGCTTCACTTGACTCATCCCAACATAAAGGTGTACGGCAAGGTCTACCGTATAGGGCTTGGAAAGGCGACATCTTAATCGAGGCGTGATAACTATTATTGTACGAGAATTCGATAAGATGAAGCTTATCTAACCAACTCCCTTGAAAGTCTAAGGCACATGCCCGAAGCATGTCCTCCAATGTCTGGATGGTCCTTTCTGTCTGACCGTCGGTCTGAGGATGGAAGGCGGTACTCAACTTCAATTCTGTACCCAACGCTTCCCGTGTAGCTCTCCAGTATCTCGAAAGAAATCTGGTGTCGCGGTCAGATACTATAGTTTTCGGGACTCCGTGATGTCTGATAATCTCCTTGTCGAATAGCTCAGCTAGCTTCACTACCTTCCAGGTGTCCTTCATCGGTATGAATCTGGCAACCTTGGTAAGGCGATCGACTACAACCCAGATCATGTTGAGTCCTCCCCTGGCAGGTGGGAGTCCTACTGTAACACCCCTACTCTATTCGGCTCCTAATCATCTTACTTAACAATATAATCGCAGCGGTAATCTCAACAATTGACTACTGGTCACCGTTCTTGCTCGCCCATACGAGTAATAACGTGCTTCCTGATAAGCTCTTAAATACGAAACATTTTCTCGCAGTGACAACAAGAGATAGATCTAAACTCCCAAAACCAATATAAAATACATTCACAGTGAGCTTTCTACGTATCCAAGACCTATACATGTTTCTAGGTTCGTATTAAAATGCAACAGTGCATGTTTAAATAACTGTAATCAAACTACCCAGCGCGTCACTCTCTTTGCCGACACCGGAAGTTGCATACCTGCAAAAATGGTAGTTTGTGGTATGGAATCAGCCCCTGCTGAGTATGTTATTACCTGACTGTCATGCACCCTCGGACCATTCAGTTATTTGGTCGAGAGTATGCAATTCGTTTCCATACAAATAGTTCAATGTTGAAACTGTAAAGCAACAATATATATTGCAGTAATCTCAAATAACAAACAAGCCCCCGGCTTCACACATCGCATCGTAATAAACTACTGAAAGCGTTTACAGCGCTTATATGAGTACAGAGACTCCATTCCAACAAACACTTAATAATTCATAATTGAGTTCAGCGACTCACTCGACCAGACACCCAACCACAATCCACACATGAGTACGGTGACTCGACACAACCAGTTCACAACACACAGTATGAGCACAATGGCTCGTTCAAACAAATCCACCAACATACCACACATAACCACCAAGCACAACCAATGAACAACAAGGCGAAGTAACGAGAATTATAAACGAGTATGAACTCTCGTCTTTGGCATGCAAGCCCAAATAATGTTCGCCTAATGTACGAGTTAATATAGTCGTTCGTAATTGTTCAGTCATGTCTAATGACAACGTCTCGTTAGAACGACGTGTCTCTAAGTTACCCATCTCTTATGGCGGGTCACCCACGGCAATAGCCACTCCAGCGGTAGAGTCTCCGTCCTACGAACAATCTGTAGTTCGTTGGAAATTTATCCAGATACTTACGGCTACCACACGGTGTCCTAGTATCGTTAATGGATCACAGTTCACAGCAAGAGCCACATCCTTGATATACTTATCTATACCATCGCATCGCTTTACTATTTTTTTCTAACACAGCAGACCAAGGTCGTAGTCCAATCCTGAGTATGTCGACTCGGGATCCAGTGCTAGATACGAGAGCGGCGTTAAAGAGGCCAATGCTCCGTATATAAGTCTCAGATATTTTATATATCTTATTATCCTAATGCTACAACGTTTTACTTACGTTCCTTATATTACACATATAAGATAGCATCATTGCCGCTAGTTCGTTTTATAATATGTTCATATATACGAACGGTACTGTTATCGCACAACAGTAATAATAAAGCAGCATTAATACACAACTCAAGCATATTAATTCACACAAGCAGACATTCAATCTTATCACAGATTTTCACACAATGTCTGAACTGAGGAAATCCTCAGAGACAATCAAGCCACATAAATAACATACCGTTCACACTGCTGAGTATTACGGTGGAGTATGAATCAGCAAGATCCTACGCTCCGTGCGTCGTCTCTAACAGTCTATACAATACATAATGCTACTGATTAGCATACTGTATAACAACACAAAATCCTACGGTATCCCGTACCGTCACTAATACCTCCCGGTTAACCCCCGTTATTAACTGTCAATGTTTGTCGGGTTTTAGGTTTAACTCGAGATTGGAAAAGTGTTATATTACAAGCGTAGTCTTGTCTCGTATATTAATATATTTTATAGTTGAGCTTTTGTTATCGCATGTAACCCAATGTATGTTTGTACATCATATAGTTTGTTTCTATATTGCATGTATGATTCTTGTCATACACCATACATTTCACCTTAGTATTTATTTTTCTAAGGTTTGTTTCTCTCTCTTTTTTTTTCTTTTTCCCAAATTCAATGTGGTAAACAATACTTTGCATTATCAATCCTTATTATCACATGTACAGTCCTAACATTCCATATCCAATGTTTGTAATTCTTTTCCCTTTATCATACGTCATTTTAATTATGAAAATATATGGTCATTAAACCATATTATATTTTCCTCCACAACACATATTTATTTATGTGTATGTAGTCATGGAACTATTTCTTATATGGCAATTCTTATAATATAATTCATTCTTTTTAATGAATACCTCTTATATTATAAATGTTATAATTCTTATAACATTAAAACCATATTATAAATTTCATTCAAAAATATTAATATTTCCGAACAGTACCTATGTTCCTTAATTATTTACAAAATCCACCACATAATTTATACCATGTTATATTATAGTTATATAACATATATTTTGACAACTATGTCATTCATACAATTATAACCTAGTTATATATATGTTAATAAGTACAAAACAGTACTTAAAATTCTCGGTATAAATTAATTTCCACCAAACTTCCATAATTTACAACTTAATCCCAAATTTATTTCCTTGTTACACTTATAGTATATACCTTATATTATAATCCTTATTCCTTGATATAATTATAACCCATGGTTATATTTCCTCAAAATAACCGAACAGACCCCATGGTCTATTTAAATTATTTTCCCACCACTTAACTTTCTATATTCACCAATTTCCCCTCTTTATAACATATAGTTTCCTAATTTCATTAAAACCAATATTATACATATGTCCTTATAAGACCTCATATATAATTCCAAAAATCATCAAACTATACCAAAAGGTTATAAACATTATTCCTAACCTTGTATTTTCTCTAAATCTCGATTTTTCCACTTATGTTACCCATTTGTAACAATATTATGAAATACCTTATACTATACTTATTTAATTCATATCAACTCCAAATTTAACCAAATAAATTCCTAAAAATTCCTAATAACCTAAGGTTTGTACTAAACTCCTTTTAGTACCCCCAAGTTTTCGGAAATCACAATACCACCCCAAGTCTTATAAATCTTTTACAATTTAATAAGTATCTTATTATAAGGTAGTATTTTAATTTCTTAAATTCTCCAAACTTGGTCAAAGTCTCCTATATGGTCAACTTTGACTCCTAATACCAAATGGGAACCAATTTTTCGGTAATTACCAATAATAACCTATACTTTTCTATTTTTACAATTTTGACCCAAAACTTTATAAAATGTTATGATTTTTATTAAATTCATTTAAAAACCCTAAATTGTTCTAAATTAAGCCCACGGCTTTTTAACTTCCTAGTAATTACGAATTGGCCCCAATTTTAATTATAAGCATAAATAAAACTAAATAAGCTTATAAACTTAAATTAAAATGGCCTAATGACATGGCCTTATTACAACCTTGAACTTGCAAAATAAATTACACAATAAATGTCTCAAAATATAGCATATATATTCGGCCTCACTTAGATTTAATTACTTTTCCACATAATGTCATAATTTGACCATTATGTTAATTAAATCTCTTAAATGACTAGCTTAATTTATCTTAGCCATTTTTTTCCATTTTTAGGTCAATATGACCTATATATATGTTTTCACTCTTGGCCCCATATATATATATGCTTAGAAATTATAAAAAATCATAAGTTTAAGGTGTTTATACCTTGATTATTCCTTGTATGGGCTCGGTCACTTGTAGGAAAATTCACCACTTGATTTAGACATGTTTAATACACAAAAACAAGATATGGTTACACTCCAAGCTTGAGTTTAACCATAAGGAATAATTAATGTAAGATTTAAGGCAAAAATCACCTTAAAAATGCAAGGGAAGTTCTAGGTATTTTCGACCTGAACCAAACACACCACAAGGTGTTAGATCCACCATATTGACATAGGAAGTAGTTAGATCTCGAAATACTACCTTGTTATTAGGTTTTACCTTGGAAAAATGCCTTAAAAGAGAGTATTTCTCTTGGATCTCGGTCACCCTTGCTCCAAATGGCTAACCAACAGATTCCACATGAAAAGGAGAAGAAGATGAGGCTATGACCAAAGTTTCACAGCCAAACTCGAAGGGAATCAAAAGTTATGAGCTTAAAGCACATTTTTACCTTAAAATGTAGATTTGAACAACCTTGGTCCCTCTACTGGTCTCAAACGAGTTTAGCTCTTGTTCTAACCTTAGAACACTGAGAATAAGCCATAGGAATTGATGAGCCACGAAATTTAGGTGTTGGTAGTGAAGAGATGAAGAAAAAGGGCTAAAAATGACTAAAAACACTTACCTTAGGAGCTTAGGAGTTAGATCTGCCTTCCATGCTCAAGAACCAGACTTGAGAGCTTCTTAGGAAGGGAGGAACTCGTTTGGGCAGGCTGGAATCGGACAAGAGCAAGAGGAGAGAGTGGAAAGGCTTGAATAATTGAAAAAAGGTAGGTTTTACTATTGCAAATTGAATATTAGGTAGCAATTTGTCTTCTAATGATTGTGTGCTGTCTCCTCCCTCCTTGCCTGCCGATCTCCATGGTCCAAGTGGGTCAATTAATTGGCCATTGACCATACTTGGTCAATATTGACTCATGCGGGCCCCACTTTAGGGTTTTATTAATATTTTAATATTAAATTTGTAAAAATTCGTAAATTTCTGGAATTAAATTCCTAATATGATATAATATGATTATATATCATATTTAAGGATAATTATAATTTTTAAGCCCATTAAAAATCAATTTAAAAGGCAATCTCACAAAAACTTGCTTTAAGGAGTTTTAGCGCACATTTTTGTGTCACAGGGTGTTCCTGAGCTTAGTTCTCCTTGAGAATGGTTTTATTGTGTTCCTTGATTCATTATAATACTTAGGAATCCACTTTGGATCTTATTTGAGGTCATACAATCTTTCTGGTGTCTTAAAGCACATTTTTGGCTTTACCGATCTTAAGGCGTGTTTTGCCTTGTTGAGATCTTTTAGATTGTTCCCCAATAATATTTAGATGTTTAATAATCATCTTAGATCATTAATAGATCATTTAATTATATTTTAAAGGTTAGGGGTATTTCAGTCTACCCCCCTTAAAAAGGCTTCGTCCCGAAGTCCTTAATCCTCTACAGTTCACCTAAGGAATCAAGTTCCACTAAGTAACCAAACAGTCCATTGCTAGGGAGTAACTCCCACTCGGTTCAAACCTAGTCTATACATGCAACATATATCAAGTAGTCAAACTCATGGTATAAGCTCATTCGTTTCATAGCACTAAACAAGGTGCACATCCAATTCATCCACAAAAGTACTCAGCGGTACTATTTATATATTCAACCAGGTGCAAAACTCATAGTACACAGCACTAGACAAGGTGCAAAACTCATGGTACAGCACTAGACAAGGTGCAAAACTCATAAAGTACTCAAAGGTGTTTGCAAGGGATACTCCACGCATCCCTATCTACATGTTAGTATCTCGCGAGGATACCCACACATCATTCCACATGTATGCGTGCACATATAGTTAACGTTGACAACTCACAGGGAAGCAGTCTTAAAGACCAGGACTTGACGGTCCCCAACCCAACCAACGTCTACTACCCGCGGACACACCGGTTTGATCATAACGAAGGACACTGCGGTCCACGGCTCCTCGGGCAGTCACCTTATTTCCTTAGTCACCCACAGACACGCCGGTCTAATGACAAAGGGCTCTGCGGTCCACGGCTCTCTGGGTGATGTCACTCGCAGACACACCGGTCTAATGGCGAAGGACTCCGGTCCACGGCTCTCCGAGTGACGCCTAAATTCCAATTTCCATTCATATCTGTGTCCACTTGTAGGAAGTTTCGAGAATCATTCAACCCCGACGTGGTCAGCGTCAGTGTTGGACTATCTCTCACCTCAATTTGTGTTCGGTTTCCCTTGATCGGACCAGGATCAAGTTCAACTTCCCACGTCAAATTCAATCAATCAATTGTTTATTCACTTCTAATCTTGTTTCCTCTTGATATTTGCCGTCTTGTTTTCTATAGATATACAAGTCAACCAGTGTAATTAATCTAATCACCGGCATACAGGATCATGTATCCTAACCATGTACCAAATTCACTCGACTCATAATCATTCATACACTTCCTAGAGGTTTTACCTCCACTAGGTTACACATCGGTCTCATGCCGACTCACTCATCGCATTCCCAACAATCGGTTTCGTACCGAGTCACAAATCATATAGTATGGAGCTTTCTACTCCTTCCATTTGACATCTCCCACAGAAGTTACCAGATAGACCTAGTTGGACTCTCAACTGGAGCTAACAAGTTAGGCGTTTATGTGTTTTAATGTTCGCAACGTTTGCATAATAGTCGGAAATAGGATAAGACACTCTATTTGTTCTTCCTTTCCTGTCTTCCACAACTAATGCGAACTAAAATATATATATATATATTCATGCACATAATATTACCTCGAGTAATATAACACATTCATAACACTTGTACTCTTCGTACAATAATAGTTTGCAGCATGTGTACCATGCGTTACGTACTCCTACGTACGGTATATTGTATATTTTAGGCGTGCGAAATCGCTCTACCCCCCTTAAAATGATTACGCCCACGTAATCTACGGATATATCATCGTGAAGTAATAAGTTCAAGATGTTCCATTCCAGTGGAATTATTCGTGCACTAATGTGCTACATATTTCATGACCCCCCTTTTTTATATGGTCGGCTTTAGCCCCTCAGGTTATACCGCCTATCTCGGTTAGGTGTATGTATATTCATATACGGTTTGATCGGGAGATGTAAACACATCATTTGTGTTCCCCAAACCTGTTAGGTATGTCAAACCTAAGCAATATGGGCCCACTCGCTCCGCAAGCAGTCTGCCCAACTACGATGTGGTTAGTTTACCCCTTTTAGGTAGTAGTTTCATGTCGGTTTCAACTTCATGTGACGTGTTTTCTACACAGTCTTCCATAATTATAGAAATGGAGTAATTTATTCGGCTGCGTGGTATCGTTAGTCACACACGTTTATTATTTCATCTGGCCATTTTATTCAGCCCTCCTGAATTCTATACATGCTCATGGTATATTCCCATGAGTTCATGCCACCCTACCGAGTTAACCTTCGGTGTAAGGGTTGTCGAGCTATGCTCTAGCACCTAGTGCTTGCAATAGTTGTCCCTAAAATATCAAGGCGATTCTGATATGCGCATCTAACTGGCGCCTCATGACTCCAAGCTATCTCCTTCTGGAGTGAGTTCGTTCTTTGGGTGCTTTGTAGGCCCGCTTTTGCTAGTGTGAACTCGTATCCCTCGGGTGTTGGTACTTTAGTATCCATATATATGGTTCATCCCTCTTCTCGATTAGGGGGGGCTCCATTTGTTTATCAGATGTTCCACCTTTTGATTCTTACCAGCATAATTCGGTTAACAGTTATTCCACTGGTCGTTTGTTGCGCACCATGTACCAGTCGATTGGACGGTTATCGCGTTGCGGTTTTCATGGAGTATCTAATCTCCAGCTTAGTATCTCTTGTAATGCTCGCTTTTGTCCTTCATCTGTTGTAAACATACAATACGACTGTGGGTTTTAGCTTGGTATTCACTTTCTGTTCAACCCTAATTGGTACTAACATACTAAGGTTTATGACTTGAGCATGTGGTTATTATTATTTAATGCGACATCATCGCGGCGCCCTCAGCGCGTGGTATAATTCTCTCTGTGCCCCCTTTTTGGGTAGCATCTTTTATCACAAAGGTTTCTCTAATATAACTTCCTTAGATACCTCAATTCCTCTTTTCATTCATGAGTTCAACTTGCCATTACCATTAAATTGGCCTTAGTTTCCTCGTTTACTAAAATCCTCAAAACTTATGTTTAACTCCTCCACTGTGGAGTTGCGACCTTATGTCACTTTATTAACAAGCTATCCTTGATTTTTCCTAACCTTGCTAGTTTGACTGAGATCTCTCTCGTCATTACATGGTTTACCTAGTCAGGGTTCCATTCGCTGACTTAGACACAGAGTTGATTACCTCCTGGGTCCTACACTACTCGTTTACATGCATGGGGACCATACTGATACATTACTACTTACCCAACTAACTTAATATAGTTTGTCAGGCCCACAAGCTCCTAGGAGTGCGGTCGTCCCATGTCTCGTTTAGTGCACTCGTAGCGTTCGTACCCGGTGATTATCGTACTCTTAGTCTCGGTAATTTATGTTTGAGTAACTATGTTGCCAATTCTTATCCTTTAATGTCAGAATGGCCCTAATATTAGGTTCTATGGTTTCCTTATTAATGTATATTTCCTTTACTTCCTCTAAGATAGGTGTTTGCGACTTATCGCCCTAATTCTGGTTTCCACATGCTCGTCATCTGGTATTCGTGAGTGGGGGTCAGTAACCACCTGTTATCTCTCCCGTTCACTCCTAGGCTGTTAACGCCTTCAGACCTGAGTTTTCAGTTCTAGAACTCCACCCAATCCATTGTGTTATACCCTATGGTGTAGTTCGGACTCCATGATAAAGGTTGACACCTCGTGTTTCCCTATCTTACGGCAGTCCCGTTAGTCAGATATTAATCAGCACTTGTGATTCATCACCCCCTTTTTCCCCTAGTTTTGGGTCATTTTGGTGGTACTAAGGGTATCCTTTCGTAGGCCTATGTCATACGATACTCAGCTCAATGCTTATTCTGATAGTCGAATGATTATTGGTCTTTCTATTTAATTTAATCCCAAATGGTTCGAATACTTTCTCCCCAGGTCACAATTGGATGCTCACAACTTAGTGGGTTCCGATAATCATCACTCTATATTGTGTAGTCCTTACTCTTATTCAACTCATATCTCCTCCATCCTCTTTGAGGTAACGGTATCTTCCGTCATCAGGCAATTTTCACCTTTTTGTTTGTACCCACCGCCCTCCATACGGAGTCTAGCAGCATAATGGATCAACCACACTCTGGTGTGTGTGGTGTGGGCATTACATCGGCCCCTTTTATTGCACGTTCACATCTGCTTATTAATTCTTATTTATTTATTATTATTATTATTATATATTTTTTAAAGTCCCGTCTCGTATAGCTCACTTCTTGCCCTCTGGCAATGTTCAATGGTAGTGATTTAACCACGAGTGTCGCGCACTCACTGAATATGGTTATGCTGGTCCTGAAGACCCGTCACTCCCCATTGGTAATGATTGACGTTTAATGTCCATACCGGCACTGGGGTTAGACTTGAAGGCACTAATTGTTATTCTCATTTACTCCCCTTTTAATATTCTACTAAATGGTGTATTGTTTTTTTTTTTTTTTGGTTTAATGGTCAGGCCGGCTAGGTCTTCTCGAGGTTCTATCGACCTCAAACCCAAGGGTTTCGTACCCCTGACCTTAAGAAGGTTGTGTCCTGCTTTATTGCATTACGGACTTACATAAGATTTAGTGTTCTATTGGTAACCGCCTGGACCACTACGTCCTTTAGCGTTAGTTCACTGTCGCTGCACTTGCTGTAGCAAGTGCGCAAGGTAGGTTGAAATTTAATACTTTGGTTAGTGTGGCACTTGCAGTGGCAAGTGCGCCATGCAGCCTGCGCCACCGGTACGGTGTGTCAGTGCAGTGCTATTCCCTAGTCGGGTTCCTGTTCAAGTCAAAAGTTCTTATTCAAATTTATATAGTCTCACTCCCGCACTCGTTCCCACAAGCTTGTCATGGTAATAAAGTCTTACTCTCCTCACGAGGCGTTGCATGATAGCAATTTGACGAGTTCTTGTTCCTACAGTTCTCAAGATTTCTCCTCATGCACATCAGGCCATCTTGAACCTTCAGTGTTGCATGGTTTAGAGTTACTCGCTTCGGGTGAGACTTCAAAAAGGTAATTCCTTCCATCTATTACATATCTTTAAACTAATCATTACTCGTCGTTTCCACTTCCTTTTTCCCCCAAGCGCACTGACCAGTGTTTTCTTGGATATAGGACAGGGTTGCCTCGCTTATAGCAAGCGAACCCCATTAGTCCTATAGGAATTTTTTTTTCTCCTCAACCTTGTTTTAATATCCATCTAACACTCCTATGGTAGGCATCATGCCATTACCAGGACCCTCGGTCCTAAACAACTCATCATAACTTAAAGTTTTATTCTCTATATTTAACATAATCTTCTTAGCATCCACATCGGGTCTTTCCGATCAGGAGAGTTATCTCCGTGGTGTTTTCTCATTTCATTGCCTCATTAGATAGTACTCGGGATATGGGCTGCGGCGGGTGGGGTACCATTGCAAATTTTCCGGGATGCTCTCCTATCAAGTGCGAGTGGTTCATACCATCTTCGCGTTACTTGGGGTTGCTGGACCTTCACCACCTTCCGCTGCTCCGTGTTCTTCCTTAGTACTGTTGCCCTGACCTCTCTCTAACATAAGTCAAGAGGACGGGTTAGACCTTTACTTGGTCTAATACCATAGTCTCGGTCATTTATTATTGAAGTGCCTCCACGGTTATGGTGTGCAAGTTTTAAGCATTGCATCAACCCCGCAAGGTCATGTATCCTCACAACGTTTCCCGTATTCCCAAAACCTATGCTCACTGTATAAATCCTACTATCTCTTGTCATCAGAGCGGTACTCCGCTCTGATACCACTTTTGTAACACCCCTACTCTATTCGGCTCCTAATCATCTTACTTAACTGTAACACCCCATCCAACATTAACATACTTACAACAAACTGCAGCGGAAGAACAACCTCATCACATTACTTAACTTGTTGGTGTTACACGCCGTTAGCCACCCACGTGGCTAACAAGGCTAATACATACACAATGTACCGGTCTGATGGGCTAAATTCCCGAGCGACTATACATTGTTATTCCTTTACATTAACAACAACAACAACAACATACACCTTATCAACTATACCGAGTATTTGTAAACTGGTGCCGACAACAACATCGGTCTTACTACACCTACTGTATATACACACTTAAATGAATACCCATGTACAATGACTACCCGTCCTACTCTCGAACGGCTTCCAGCACTTCGTACCTGAAATAGGAAAGAAGAGAAAGGGGTGGCCCCAAGGGCTCAGCACCTTTGCTGGTATGGTAATCCCGCAGCCCACATGCTACCGGGCCACGCACAACTAATTGTCGTCTTAGCATGCAGTTGATTATATTTAAATCATGCATGTGACAATAAACACACAACACTTAACATTTCGCCTCAGTGGGCTCAACAATCGGATAATACATCCTACTTAACAAGTCACCCATGGTATTCTTCATCCCTAGAGTGTTTCTCCTCCAACGGAGCTACTTCCTTAATAGACGACACATACCCTTAAATCGGGTCATCCTTAAACGCCTCTTATCACAAACTGGGAATCATATCCATGATCCTCACACACACCACGTTTTACAACCTATAACATACACTACATAACAACACTTAACAACACTTTGCACGTTTCCCCGTGCACAACATAACACACAATAGATATTGCATCACAACAAAACACATAACATAACGGGAATGGTTCTCTTAGGAACCGACCCAAACATTGTTTACACACTGGTGAGCCTAGAGAATGTTGCCAGTCTCATGATAAGCTCGTTATACAATAACAACAACACTCATTACCGTCCTAATAGTTGGACGAGTAACTTAAGTTAAGGCGGTTCGGGTTTGGAGGCCCGAACACACCACACAAACACATGTTCCCCCTAAACCGATCATAAGTCAGAATAGCCAAGCTTTGGAGTAAGCTAATGGGAGATCATAACCCGTGAGGGAAACAACCATAACAAAGAGAAGGGTAAAGCTAGGAAGGATACCCTCTCCCAAACAACGCGCGACCGGCCAAACCGGATTCCTCACTACTGTTAGTACATACTTACTTTAGACAATACTTAGAACCCCACTATGGAGCCTGTCACATAACAACTCATACAGTACTACAACTGGGTTAAACATACAAGGGAGATCCCTACATTCACATACACATATCACACAATTAACGCACGCATAGCCGTGGTTAGTACGTCCCATGGTACGGGTCGTTTACTCCGAATACCGAACTCTCATGTGATCCTAGACTCAGTTAACTAAGGTTAACACTTCGAGGTTAAATGGTATCGGAGTTGTACACGCCACATAAATGAATTACTGTAAACTCATTACATGTTTAAACTTACAACGTGGCAAACATACAGAAAAACACATTGGCATACAAGCCGGTGTAATCCGTTAGGACACAGGTTGCAAGAAAACCATACCTGTCACCGGAGTCCACTTATCCTGTCCATTTATGTTCCTCGAGCAATTCTCGAACAACTGTTAACATCACACGTGTTTTCATTAATATCGGGGTTTGCTTGATCATTTAATGTCAATGCTTAATTTTTCCCCGTTAACTTAGTTACATAACTTAACATTTTTAACTTGTTTTACTCTCACATTTTAATACAACTTTTAACCCATTTTATTGTCACTAAAACTCACCTAACATGTCCTCAACATCCTTATAACATCATTACCTACCAATCCCCATCATCACAAATCATTCCTTAACCTTAAACCATGTTTTTGGTCTGACCGACCCACCGACCGACCCACAGCTGGGTCGGTCCATTACAGAACCCTTTTACTTCCTTACAAACATGCCCGTCCGACCCACGTCCGACCCACCATTCTGGGTCGGTCCATGTGCGAACATTTTCCTTCCTTATTAACTTGACCGACCGACCCATGTCCGACCCACCCTTTTGGGTCGGACCATCACCGAACATTTTCCCAACATCTAACAGAGGCTCGACCGACCCAAAAACTGGGTCGGCCCCTGGGTCGGTCGCCTTCTATACTTACCCAAACTTTGTCAATTCTTCACCAAACTTCTCCTAAGGCCTCTTAATGTGTTCTAACATCATTTGGCACTTCAAACACACCCTTAAGATATTCTTAAACACTCACAAAACTATTTTTCCTAATTCCTTAAACCTTTACTTATATCTCCACAAAATTCCTAACACTTACAATGTTTTCTCCTTATGATTTCTAGGTGGCATTTCACCTATGATGACCACAATACCAAGGTGTTTCCTCTACACCTTATCATCACCTCTCAACTTCTTTTCTTACAAACTAAATCTCCTTTTTTTTTTCACATCATACCTAAACATCATTTATTCTTTGAACACCAACCTTATCTAAACCTTAAACAAACTCCTCCAAGACTTACACACATCCACTAAACACACATTGAATTCCTAGAACTTCAAAGACAACACCTAAATCCTTGCATCACTCTAAATCACCTTAATACATGTTTTCTTCTCAAGTAAACATTCATTCACCTTTAACACTTCCTAGTTCACCAAAACTCACTTACAACACTTAGAACTTCTTACACATTTCCCAAATTTGGCCATAGCTTCTCTTGTATATACTCACATCCAAACACTTAGGTTTTTACCTTAATTCATCCAAGAACACCTAAAATCCATCAAACACATTTTATACACAAACTTCACACATTAAGCACTACATCACAATATAGTGCATAACTTAAATTGCTTGGCACTTAGGCCCTTAAATGCATGGCTCTTAGGCCCTTAAATTGCATAATCCTTAAACACTGAATTTCCCACATAATAATGCCTTTGACCTGCAAATACATACACCAATACATATGTTCTTTTACTAGTCTCCTTGAGAACATTTTACTAGGTCACTCACCATTGGCTCCTTAGGCATTTTAGTAAGCAAATCAAGCTCCTTTCCCTAAGGCATTTAAACTACATTGAGATAGTTTGTTTACCTCTTTTTCCTCACAAATTTCTTTCTTGCTCCCTTACAAACCGGTGGGGTACTTGATTCCTTGTCAAGTTCTATACATTGTACAAACAACATAATGAGTATTCAAGCTTTAAGCTTCATCTCATTGTAAACCCTAGTTACATATATTGTTTTAACACATTAAGGTAATTGTTTTACCTTGGAATTGGAAGAGAACTTGAATAAGTATCAAGAGAGGACTCCTCCTTGCCCTTGGAAGATTCAAATGAAGCTAAAACAAGCAAGATAAATACACCGTGGTGAGGTGAATTTTCGGACAACACAAAACATGAAGGAAACTTGATTTTTCTTTGAGTTTCCTTACCTTGAAGCAAAGGAGAACAAGAATATGTGAAAAGATGGGCTCAAGCTCCTTCAATGGTGAATCTCCATGGCACCAAAATTGAGTTCTTGAAGATTTAAAAAGAGGGAAGTGTAGAGCTTGACCTAACTAAGACAAATATGGTCTTGGAATTTGATTTGGCCAAGGGAATCACAAGTTACAAGTGAAAGAAGATGAAGAATGAGTGTGGGCTGTTGGAAACCGATGGAGAGAGGAGGAAGAAGAAGACCATCGTGGGAAATGAAGGAAGGAATGAGAGAATGAAGATAACACTTGCTTTTGGAGATATTTAAGCTAAAAGCAAATAGTACTTTTGCTTTGTCATTACTTAACTTACTTATTTGTTCAAATGTGGTGAGTCACACCTTGAAAAACCGGCCCCCATTTTAATAGAAGGGTAATATAGTCTTTATTGACTCATTTAATTACTTATAACATTACATGTTACAAACTAGCTTATAAAAGTTACTATTCACAAACTAAGGCACATAGAAGTGAAATTTTTGATTTCCCACTAATATGGCCACCCAAATGTGATACTATATAGTACACATGTTAATTAAAGAGTAATGATGGACATTTAGCCATTCAAAACTCATTTACAAGACAATTTTTCAAAAACGTGCTTTAAGACTCCTTAAAGCACATTTTGTGTTTTAACTTGTTTTCAAGCTTGGTTTTCTTTGGTAATTGATTTAATATGTTCATTAACATATTTATAAAGTATAGGTATGACCATTAGGTCTTATACACATTCATCCCAAGCTTAGAGCACATTTTTGCTCATATTGACTTTAAGGTATTTTCTTATGTTTTATTTGGTTTAACTGTCCACCAAAGTTTCTTAAGGACTTATTTAGCCCTATTAAATCACAATTAAATGTTCAAGTCTTGGTAGGCTCTTTGGGTCCTAACCAAGTTCACTCATAGCTTAGAGCATGTTTTTGCTCAAACTGTGTCTTAATGCTTTATTGCATTTATTATGGTTTAAATCGTTCACTGATGTTACTAAGGCACTTTTTAGCCTTTACATACCATAATTTGATATTTAAACCACATATCAAGGTTTGGGGTATTTCATTAACAATATAATCGCAGCGGTAATCTCAACAATTGACTACTGGTCACCGTTCTTGCTCGCCCATACGAGTAATAACGTGCTCCTGATAAGCTCTTAAATACGAAACATTTTCTCGCAGTGACAACAAGAGATAGATCTAACTCCCAAACCAATATAAAATACATTCACAGTGAGCTTTCTACGTATCCAAGACCTATACATGTTTCTAGGTTCGTATTAAAATGCAAGTGCATGTTTAAATAACTGTAATCAAACTACCCAGCGCGTCACTCTCTTTGCCGACACCGGAAGTTGCATACCTGCAAAAATGGTAGTTTGTGGTATGGAATCAGCCCCTGCTGAGTATGTTATTACCTGACTGTCATGCACCCTCGGACCATTCAGTTATTTGGTCGAGAGTATGCAATTCGTTTCCATACAAATAGTTTGTTGTAACTGTAAAGCAACAATATATATTGCAGTAATCTCAAATAACAAACAAGTCCCCGGCTTCACACATCGCATCGTAATAAACTACTGAAAGCGTTTACAGCGCTTATATGAGTACAGAGACTCCATTCCAACAAACACTTAATAATTCATAATTGAGTTCAGCGACTCACTCGACCAGACACCCACCACAATCCACACATGAGTACGGTGACTCGACACAACCAGTTCACAACACACTATGAGCACAATGGCTCGTTCAAACAAATCCACCAACATACCACACATAACCACCAAGCACAACCAATGAACAACAAGGCGAAGTAACGAGAATTATAAACGAGTATGAACTCTCGTCTTTGGCATGCAAGCCCAAATAATGTTCGCCTAATGTACGAGTTAATATAGTCGTTCGTAATTGTTCAATCATGTCTAATGACAACGTCTCGTTAGAACGACGTGTCTCTAAGTTACCCATCTCTTATGGCGGGTCACCCACGGCAATAGCCACTCCAGCGGTAGAGTCTCCGTCCTACGAACAATCTGTAGTTCGTTGGAAATTTATCCAGATACTTACGGCTACCACACGGTGTCCTAGTATCGTTAATGGATCACAGTTCACAGCAAGAGCCACATCCTTGATATACTTATCTATACCATCGCATCGCTTTACTATTTTTTTCTAACACAGCAGACCAAGGTCGTAGACCAATCCTGAGTATGTCGACTCGGGATCCAGTGCTAGATACGAGAGCGGCGTTAAAGAGGCCAATGCTCCGTATATAAGTCTCAGATATTTTATATATCTTATTATCCTAATGCTACAACGTTTTAGTTACGTTCCTTATATTACACATAAAGATAGCATCATTGCCGCTAGTTCGTTTTATAATATGTTCATATATACGAACGGTACTGTTATCGCACAACAGTAATAATAAAGCAGCATTAATACACAACTCAAGCATATTAATTCACACAAGCAGACATTCAATCTTATCACAGATTTTCACACAATGTCTGAACTGAGGAAATCCTCAGAGACAATCAAGCCACATAAATAACATACCGTTCACACTGCTGAGTATTACGGTGGAGTATGAATCAGCAAGATCCTACGCTCCGTGTGTCGTCTCTAACAGTCTATACAATACATAATGCTACTGATTAGCATATTGTATAACAACACAAAATCCTACGGTATCCCGTACCGTCACTAATACCTCCCGGTTAACCCCCGTTATTAACTGTCAATGTTTGTCGGGTTTTAGGTTTAACTCGAGATTGGAAAAGTGTTATATTACAAGCGTAGTCTTGTCTCGTATATTAATATATTTTATAGTTGAGCTTTTGTTATCGCATGTAACCCAATGTATGTTTGTACATCATATAGTTTGTTTCTATTTTGCATGTATGATTCTTGTCATACACCATACATTTCACCTTAGTATTTATTTTTCTAAGGTTTGTTTCTCTCTCTTTTTTTTTGCTTTTTCCCAAATTCAATGTGGTAAACAATACTTTGCATTATCAATCCTTATTATCACATGTACAGTCCTAACATTCCATATCCAATGTTTGTAATTCTTTTCCCTTTATCATACGTCATTTTAATTATGAAAATATATGGTCATTAGACCATATTATATTTTCCTCCACAACACATATTTATTTATGTGTATGTAGTCATGGAACTATTTCTTATATGGCAATTCTTATATATATTCATTCTTTTTAATGAATACCTCTTATATTATAAATGTTATAATTCTTATAACATTAAAACCATATTATAAATTTCATTCAAAATATTAATATTTCCGAACAGTACCTATGTTCCTTAATTATTTACAAAATCCACCACATAATTTACCATGTTATATTATAGTTATATAACATATATTTTGACAACTATGTCATTCATACAATTATAACCTATAGTTATATATAGTTAATAAGTACAAAACAGTACTTAAAATTCTCGTATAAATTAATTTCCACCAAACTTCCATAATTTACAACTTAATCCCAAATTATATTTCCTTGTTACACTTATAGTATATACCTTATATTATAATCCTTATTCCTTGATATAATTATAACCCATGGTTATATTTCCTCAAATAACCGAACAGACCCCATGGTCTATTTAAATTATTTTCCCACCACTTAACTTTCTATATTCACCAATTTCCCCTCTTTATAACATATAGTTTCCTAATTTCATTAAAACCATATATTATACATATGTCCTTATAAGACCTCATATATAATTCCAAAAAATCATCAAGCTATACCAAAAGGTTATAAACATTATTCCTAACCTTGTATTTTCTCTAAATCTCGATTTTTCCACTTATGTTACCCATTTGTAACAATATTATGAAATACCTTATACTATACTTATTTAATTCATATCAACTCCAAATTTAACCAAATATATTCCTAAAAATTCCTAATAACCTAAGGTTTGTACTAAACTCCTTTTAGTACCCCCAAGTTTTCGGAAATCACAATACCACCCCAAGTCTTATAAATCTTTTACAATTTAATAAGTATCTTATTATAAGGTAGTATTTTAATTTCTTAAATTCTCCAAACTTGGTCAAAGTCTCCTATATGGTCAACTTTGACTCCTAATACCAAATGGGAACCAATTTTTCGGTAATTACCAATAATAACCTATACTTTTCTATTTTTACAATTTTGACCCAAAACTTTATAAAATGTTATGATTTTTATTAAGTTCATTTAAAAACCCTAAATTGTTCTAAATTAAGCCCACGACTTTTTAACTTCCTAGTAATTACGAATTGGCCCCAATTTTAATTATAAGCATAAATAAAACTAAATAAGCTTATAAACTTAAATTAAAATGGCCTAATGACATGGCCTTATTACAACCTTGAACTTGCAAAATAAATTACACAATAAATGTCTCAAAATATAGCATATGTATTCGGCCTCACTTAGATTTAATTACTTTTCCACATAATGTCATAATTTGACCATTATGTTAATTAAATCTCTTAAATGACTAGCTTAATTTATCTTAGCCATTTTTTTTTCCATTTTTAGGTCAATATGACCTATATATATGTTTTCACTCTCGGCCCCATATATATATATGCTTAGAAATTACAAAAATCATAAGTTTAAGGTATTTATACCTTGATTATTCCTTGTATGGGCTCGGTCACTTGTAGGAAAATTCACCACTTGATTTAGACATGTTTAATACACAAAAAAAAGATATGGTTACACTCCAAGCTTGAGTTTAACCATAAGGAATAATTAATGTAAGATTTAAGGCAAAAATCACCTTAAAAATGCAAGGGGAGTTCTAGGTATTTTCGACCTGAACCAAACACACCACAAGGTGTTAGATCCACCATATTGACATAGGAAATAGTTAGATCTCGAAATACTACCTTGTTATTAGGTTTTACCTTGGAAAAATGCCTTAATAGAGAGTATTTCTCTTGGATCTCGGTCACCCTTGCTCCAAATGGCTAACCAACAGATTCCACATGAAAAGGAGAAGAAGATGAGGCTATGACCAAAGTTTCACAGCCAAACTCGAAGGGAATCAAAAGTTATGAGCTTAAAGCACATTTTTACCTTAAAATGTAGATTTGAACAACCTTGGTCCCTCTACTGGTCTCAAACGAGTTTAGCTCTTGTTCTAACCTTAGAACACTGATAATAAGCCATAGGAATTGATGAGCCACGAAATTTAGGTGTTGGTAGTGAAGAGATAAAGAAAAAGGGCTAAAAATGACTAAAAACACTTACCTTAGGAGCTTAGGAGTTAGATCTGCCTTCCATGCTCAAGAACCAGACTTGAGAGCTTCTTAGGAAGGGAGGAACTCGTTTGGGCAGGCTGGAATCGGACAAGAGCAAGAGGAGAGAGTGGAAAGGCTTGAATAATTGAAAAAAGGTAGGTTTTACTATTGCAAATTGAATATTAGGTAGCAATTTGTCTTCTAATGATTGTGTGCTGTATCCTCCCTCCTTGCCTGCCGATATCCATGGTCCAAGTGGGTCAATTAATTGGCCATTGACCATACTTGGTCAATATTGACTCATGCGGGCCCCACTTTAGGGTTTTATTAATATTTTAATATTAAATTTGTAAAAATTCATAAATTTCTGGAATTAAATTCCTAATATGATATAAATGATTATATATCATATTTAAGGATAATTATAATTTTTAAGCCCATTAAAAATCAATTTAAAAGGCAATCTCACAAAAACTTGCTTTAAGGAGTTTTAGCGCACATTTTTGTGTCACAGGGTGTTCCTGAGCTTAGTTCTCCTTGAGAATGGTTTTATTGTGTTCCTTGATTCATTATGATACTTAGGAATCCACTTTGGATCTTATTTGAGGTCATACAATCTTTCTGGTGTCTTAAAGCACATTTTTGGCTTTACCGATCTTAAGGCGTGTTTTGCCTTGTTGAGATCTTTTAGATTGTTCCCCAATAATATTTAGATGTTTAATAATCATCTTAGATCATTAATAGATCATTTAATTATATTTTAAAGGTTAGGGGTATTTCACCTACAACAAAATCCATGGAGATATCATGAAATTTCCACTCCGGAACTGGCATCGATTGTACCATTCCCCCCGGTCTACGATGTTCAAATTTTACCTTCTCGCAAGTTAAGCATCTCAATACAAACTCTGTCACATCTGACTTCATTCCAGACCACCAGAAGTACCTCTTCATGTCTTTGTACATCTTGGAGGCTCCCGGATGGACTGACAATGTGGAACTGTGTGACTCTCGCAGGATGCGATCCCTTAGCTCAGCATTGCTTCGGGGGACGCATAGCCTGCCATTCAACCGAATCAAACCATCTTCATGTAGCTTGAAGTCATACTTTTTCTTCTCGAATGTACCATTCTCAATCTTTTGTCTGATTTCGGTTAGGTAAGGGTCGCTCAACTGAGCATCTCGCACCTCGTCAACCAAGCTAGAAGAAGCGAGTAGCGAATGGAGCGAGTGTGCTCGACGGCTCAGGGCGTCGGCTACAATGTTTGCCTTCCCTTCCTTATACTGCAAGTTGATGTCATAATCTGAAAGGAATTCCATCCATCTTCTCTGTCTCAAATTCAGTTCTTTCTGTGTGAATACATACTGTAAGCTCTTATGGTCGGAGTAGATGGTGATGCTTACCCCATAGAGATAGTGTCGCCATATCTTCAAGGCGAAGACAATGGCTCCTAACTCTAAGTCATGTGTCGGGTAATTCTCCTCATGCTTTTTCAGCTGGCGGGAGGCATAAGCTACCACCTTGCCATGCTGCATGAGCACGCATCCCATTCCTTTGCCTGATGCATCACAATATACCTCAAATCCCTCTGTGCCCTCTGGAAGAGTAAGGATGGGCGCTGAGGTCAATGAGTCTTTTAGTTTCTGAAATGACAATTCGCACTCGCTTGTCCATACAAACGGTGCATCTTTCTTCATCAGTGTAGTCATGGGCTTAGCGACTTTCGAGAAGTCCTTTACGAATCTCCGGTAGTAACCGGCTAGACCAAGAAAGCTCCGAATGTCGGTAACCGTCTTAGGTCTAGGCCATGATCGTACAACTTCTATCTTAGAAGGGTCAACTGAGATACCTGCACTCGAGATGACATGACCAAGGAATGATACCTGATCTAGCCAGAACTCGCATTTGGAGAACTTCGCATACAGCTGGTTCTCGCGCAGTGTCTCAAGCACTTTCCTCAAATGTATTTCATGTTCCTCTGGTGATTTTGAGTATACAAGTATGTCATCGATGAAGATAACAACCGAAGTGTCCAACTGCTCACTGAATAAACGATTCATGAGGTCCATGAATTTAGCTGGTGCATTTGACAAACCGAATGGCATCATTGTGAATTCGTAGTGGCCATATCTGGTATGGAATGCCGTTTTCTCAATGTCTTGCTCTCTGATAGCAATCTGATGATACCCAGAACGGAGGTCGATCTTGGAGAAGACTGATGCTCCTTTCAGCTGGTCGAATAGGTCGTCGATGCGTGGCAATGGGTATTTATTTTTGACTGTAACCGCATTCAGCTCGCGGTAGTCAATACAAAGTCGGAGACTACCGTCCTTCTTCTTCACAAAGAGAACCGGTGCTCCCCAGGGTGACACGCTCGGGCGTATAAACCCTTTGTCGAGAAGATCTCGTAATTGTTCCTTCAATTCTATCATTTCAGCAGGTGCCATACGGTACGGTGCCCTAGCAATGGGACCGGTACCTGGCAAAAGATCAATTTCAAATTATACCGCCCTCTGAGGTGGCATGCCGGGTAGCTCCTTAGGGAATACATCGGGAAATTCGGATACAATCGGTACATCATCACTGAACTCTGGATCTCTCTCCAGGTCTTGTACATAACACAAATATACTTCATGGCCCTTTCTGAGCTCCCGGTACATAGCCATGGTGGAGATGACTGTGGTCGAAGGCTCTCTCGGTCTCTGACGATAAGATACAGTAACCCTAGAAGGACTCTTGAGCAGCAATCGATGCTCGGCGCAGAGGATTCTACCTTTGTGCTGCTCCAACCAATTCATCCCGATTATCAAGTCGAATCCCAACCCATTGAACTCGATGAAGGAGATGGGAAACGATTCGCCTTTGATTTCAATCGTGGCTGCTTTGTAATACTTGGTGCACTGTACTCGCTCCTTCGATGGGAGAGTAACCAGGAAATTAGGTAGCTCATCCGCATCTAGCTTCAACCTCTTCACAAAAGATGGTGATACGAAGGTGTGAGAGGCGCTGGAGTCGAATAACACATTGGCTTCAATGCCGTTCACTGGGAAGGTTCCCGTTAAGATGGTGCCGCTTTTACCGGCTTGTGCTTCGGTGAGGATACTCAGGATACCTTCGGTACTGAGTCCACAACCTATTGAAGTCACATTTTCATAAGTATTGATGGTGGACACAATTGGAAGTTAAATCAACACTGCTCTTTATTGATAAACCAACCATCATACATACCGTGTCTCTAATACACGTTACTAATACATTACATGATACTTTGGACTCAATACTTCCTAAAGGTAAGGTTTAGACGTCCTGGTTTCATGTGTGTGGCATTGATTATTATCGGTGGTGCCGTATTCAACTTGATCTTGTTGATCCCGTGATACAGCATCCTAGAGTTTCCACCCATGATTAGGACATCTCCTGATCTCAATACCAGTTTCTGTGTGAGGTCCACACGCTTCTGCTCGCTATACATAAATACGGTGTCATCACCAATGGACCAAGACACTACGGGCACTCCTTGTTCAAGAGATTCCGCTGTCTCGTCCTTGTCTTGGTGTAACCCAAGTTGTCCTTCTTTCTCATAAAAGTTGACGATACAGAGGTCCGCTTCAAGTGCGGGGATCGGATCATGTTCGCATTGTTGTGCAAGTTCTACTGCTTGTGTGACAAGTGTCTGAAACTCTGGAGGTATTGTCGGTGGCGTCGCTCCATCTCGTGTTCGTGTCTCTTGGTATGTCTTGGTATAAGGATTTCAATCCTTTCCCAAGCACATCATCTTCAGCTTCATCTTCGCTCCACCGAGGAATTCGGGTGTATAAAATCCACCTTGACCCGTTCCTAGCTTGTTGCATCGTCGAATGATTGAGATTTGCGCTTCGGGTGTCTGGTATCCCCTTAATAAGATCATACCTGGTCGGATGACCTGACACTGTTCGTTGGTGAAGTAGTGGTTGGTGATGTCGATCTCTTCTTGATTCAGGTTTACCGGTATCGGGTAACAGATACTAAAGCTTCCTATGGTTACAAATTTCATCTACGGTGAGTACTAGTTTCAACTACTTCATTTCATGCTCGTTACATATTCCAATTCATTCAATCATGCATTCATTCAAACAGTCACTCTACTACTTAGTCATGCTACTTCAAGGATTAAAGGTTTGGATAATTACCTGGGCCGGACTTAGAACCGGACCCGTCACGGTCGATAACATGAAGGACAGGCTGCCTCTATGGTGCACCCCTTTGAGGTCCCCGGGATCCCTGTCCATGTGGTGCCTGCTGGGTCGGTGCATCGCCAGGTGCAACCTCCTTGCCTTCCCTCTGCTTGTAGCTTTGGAAGTTCCCTTTTGGCTTAGCATTCTCTGGGCATCTATTGGCTGTGTGACCGGGTTTCTGGCAGTTGTAGCATTTGATGTCTCTCCCATAGCAGTCCTTGTCGGGATGGTCCTGGTTGCACTTTCTGCACACATATGTGCGACCGTCGGAGAAGGCTTTGGTGGAACTGGAGCCAGAACCTAAGGTTTAGAGGGTTAGCACATGTGTGCGTGGATATACTAAATATGTTACTTGTACGAATACGATTTAGGAATAGAAGTTTACCCTTAGGTGGGTATGATCTCAGTGGCTTCGCTGCCACCGGTGCAGAAGAACCTAGTTGAAGAAGCTCAACCGGTTTGCCCTGCTCAGCATGGGCACTACTCTCACTTGGGAATTTCTTTTGGGATTGCTTAAAGAAATTTTCCTTCTTCTTTTTCCAGCTCTTACCCTGGTTCTGCTCCTCAGTGCTAGTGTTTTTGTTGTAGGCTTTGCGCTTCAGCGCGGTCTCTTCATCCCTTAGTTGGCAAGTGATCTCAACGCGAGAAGCCGCATGATAACACTCCTGAAGGGAGGTAAATCGAGTGTAGCCCATACCATACCACAGGCGATGGCTCAGACCGCCATAGAAGCGATCGACCAAAGCCTGACCGGTGTATCCCAAGTCGGGTAGAAGACGGAGAATGGAGGTAAAAGTGCGGTAGTACTCATCCACAGACATCTTGTCTGTCATCTTCAAGGCATCCAGTTCTAGCCTTTTCTTAGTCTTTACGTGCTCCGGATAGTACTTGGATCGGAGGAGTGATGCAAAGGACTCCCAATCGAACGTGGGGTCGTTGACATGTTCGTGCTTGATTAGTTTCCACCAATCCATAGCCGCATCTTTTAAGTAGTAGGCTGCTACTCTGACTCGAACTCCAGCAGGAGCTTCGAGGGTTTCGAACGCCGTCTCCATCTCGGAGATGTAGGCTTCGAGCTTAGCCGGGTCACTCTCGCCCCTAAAGCAAGGAGGGCGGAGTTCCGCTACAGCTTTTACCCAGTTGGCTTCTCTGGGTGGCGGGGGAGGGATTGGCCCCGCTTGAGTTTGGTTCTATTGGTTCTGTTGCATAGCTTGGATTACTTGTGGTAGCATCTGTGCTACCGTGGCGGCGACGATCTCAGCTATCGTCTGCGCGCCTGTTCCTTCAGAGGCTTCGCCTCTAGCTCGGCCTCGGCCTCGTCTTGACATCTGAATATTTAGCATTTACATTAGGCTTCGCAAGATATGACTCAAAGGTCATGGAATTAAGCAAGGTATCGTTCCTAAGAACGTCAAGGGTATCCGTTATTAATAACGGTAGTTCCTAGTTAGGTTTCTAAGTATCCGTCTTAAGACGGTTAAGATCCTAACTCGGTAATTCCTATGCTCGGTAACTAATGGACATCAGAGCGTAACTACGCTCTGATACCACTTTTTGTAACACCCCTACCGTTAATCCTATGCTTACCGTCTAATCGTCCTGTTATTCCTATCAGTTCGCAGCGGAAATACTACTACTTACTACGGCTGGTGGTATAACGCCGCTAACCGCCCATACGGCTAGCTAGGCTTACCTTACTTACAGTCACGGTCTGATGAACATAATATACCGAGCTACTACATTCCAAATTGACTACAAAAGCGAGTATACTTACATTCTTGGATCACCGAGTATTTAAAGTATATTCACTTACATTCCCCTTTCCAATCCATCAAAAATAGTGAGTTTCTACTGACTACTCATCTATACCAATGCTCCACCCTTTCTATGTCCAAAAAGGTGTACCCCATGGTACACCGGCTACACAAAAACTACAGCCGTGTACTACTCAGTACACCATTCGTAATTCATTGTTTAATATCCAAAAAGAAGACAAGAAATAAAACTAAGTCTTCATCATCCTCATCCTCCTCGGGTACCTGCATTCATATTAAAAACATTGCCCTAAGGGGCTCAGCAAAAGCTGCGCATGAACTCCGCATATACCGCGTGCTAGCTAGGGCACGCCAACTATTTGACGTCCACTATACATGCGGTTCATTAATTTCATACATACATACATGCTTTCCATACAACATACATGCATATTCAATACATTACACAATTCAAGATAACAATACAGTAGCACACACACTTACTTACCTTCACCGTGTTAGCCAAATTACGCACCCGGGTTAATCGGAATGCTTATTACTCTTTTACTCATTACAAGTTGCTTACTCTACTTTACTTACTTACTACCACTTACTTTACATACTCATTCTTACTTACTTACTTATACTCAAGTTAAGTCGGTATGACCTCTGGCCCGGGGACTACACCGTCCCACCTCCGGGATTTACTTGACTCACCAATCCGGGATGCTACCCACTTAAGGGATTTGGGCCACGGACCAGTTTAAGAGTCAGGAATCGGATCCAACCTCTTGTGTCTCCTCATCCTCACGCGTGGCCGAAACTATATCGGACTTCTACTCATTCCAATTTAATTACCAATTAAGTTAGGTTGGTTAGCTTGTTAGGAATAAGTTAGAAGTCCAATCACATTAACAATCGGTCACAATACAATACAACATACATACACACACTCATATTCATCCATACATTTCATGAATTATACAAACTAGAATTTAAGAAGTTATACATCCACATACAGCACTACATATCCACAAGCAAACATGATAACCCCGATTCGTGCATTTATCTTATTTGGTGATCAATTAGCACACAACACACAAATCAGAGTAACCAAGATAGCATACGGGGCATGAGGAATTCATACCGTTCACCGTCGTACTCGTAATCCGACTTTCCTTCGGTGCTCACAAATCAAGTCCTATAACATACATATGTTAGAGTGATTAATTTAACTATCATTAACTTGATTCGATTACTCTTGCATTTCCTAGGTCATACTTACTAAGTCTTTACATTCCTATACTTACATTTTATTTACTTACTTTTATTTGCTTAACAATGGTTTACTTACATATATATGTACATATGTATATGTGGGTATACATATATATTTATATACATACATATCATATTATCTATTATTATTATTTTTTTTTGTTTGACTCGACCGACCTTACCCAGGGTCGGACCCAAGGTCGGTCGAAGTCAATAGAGTTCATACGCTGGAAATTACAGGGCCGACCGACCTTGCCAAGTCCGGTCCCAAGGTCGGTCCATTCCAGTAGGTTACGTTACAGGTGAATTTTAGGCCGACCGACCTTGCAAGTCCGGTCCCCAAGGTCGGTCCATTCCAGAAGGTTTCATGACGGGAATTTTCTGGGTCGACCGAACTTGCAGGTCCGGTCGCAAGTTCGGTCCATTCCAGAAGGTTTCAGACGGGGAATTTTCCTGGGTCGACCGAACTTGCAAATCCGGTCGCAAGTCCGGTCCATTCCAGAAGGTTTCCCGTCTTTATGATTCTGGGCTCGACCGAACTTGCAAGTCCGGTCGCAAGTCCGGTCCGGCCCAGTACTTCAGTTTTAAAATCTGTTTTCTTTTGATTCCTTTACCCATTGTTTCCCCAACCTTTGCTAAGACTTCCCTACATGATTTAGCACTAATTAATCACTATAAATATGTTAGCTCATCCCTTAATTCATTACACAATCCTATACCAACTTACACACATAATTTTCCTAGTTTCAATTCAACACTTACATTGTGTTCTTCCCTCACTACATTTGCTACAGATTTTGACACTTATACTCCCCTTCTATAACTCCCTCTTCTAATGTCATCTCTAACACCTCTAATGCATTACAACTACATTAACTATCTCTCCCAACTTACCCTCTAACCATCTCACTCAAAATCTGTTACAAACCTATATTTTCACCTAGTTCCTAGTTCATAAGTCCACTAGTTTCTAAGTAAATTTTGCCATAGTCTCCCCTATAATTTTACACTCTCACCACATTGTTTTACTCCCATAAATGGTCCACACCACCTGTTTATAATCAATATCAATATACCCATCTCTCATACACAAAATACCACACTAACAACATTAAATTCCTGCACTCAAACATTAATTCCCATCCATGTTTCAACAAGTTTTAAAATGTCTTTTAAGGTTTAAAACACTTGTTTCTTCCTACACATTACACTACTACTACATTACCATTTTACAATACATATTTTTACTTCTAAAAAATCTGTTACATAATGCATTACTAAACTACACAAGAGAGCATCATTTTACCTGTTCTTCTTCTAGTTGTTTTTCTCTTCTTGCTTCTTCCTTCTCTCTTTCCTTCCTCTTCCTCTTCCCACCGGTTTGGCAACCAAAATTCTAACCCTTCCAAGGGTGCAAGTGCTGTTTGGGATAGCTCAAGAATAAGATTTCCCACTCTCCAACAATGCCAAAATCGGCTTAAAAGAACAAGGAGAATGAGATGGTTCTAATGGTGATCTTAAAGCTCCAAATGCTCCATACCCATGGAGATGAAGGTTCTCCTCTTCGAATTTTGAAAAGGTAGAAATGTTGCTCTTGATGAGAGGATTCCAATGATGTAGTTTTTACAATTTTTGGAAGAGGTTTGAGGTAGTAACAAGAGGAGAGAAGGTGGTATTTTTGTGGGGGTTTACTAATTCTCCATTGATGTCGGTTTGGAGATGAAAGAATTCAGAGAGGAGGGGGCTGGGTGATTTACGTGAGAGAGGGAAATAGAGATAGGAGAGAGAGAGTGTGAGGTAGAATAAAGTAGGTGAGTTTTACTTTATTATTTTTGTAGTTTTGTAAATGAGTGAGTGAGTGTGTGAGAGAGAGAGGAGGGACCGGCTGGCACCACACACACACACAACTTTGCTTTTTATTTTAAAAGTGGACACATAAGTTTTGGTTATTTGTGTTTCTACCCCATAATTTCCCGTTTTTGACAGTTTTTACTAATTTCTCGTTTTATTGATTCTAAAGCTTCACTAATATTTATTAATGACTATTTAGTTGACCAGAATTGTTACGAGTCTATTTGACCCGCTTAAAGTCAGTTTTCCCGGTTACCTCGAAAAAGCGCTTTAAGGTTCATTAGTGTTTTTAATCCATTTTAAGGATCCGTTTTCTTCGGGATTTGTTCCCTAATATTTATTTGGACTTAATTAAGCTTCTAAAATTATTTATTAGCCTAATTAATCACTGTTTCTAATTACGGGGTATTTCAATTTGAATGGCAGGCTATGCGTTCCCCGAAGCAATACTGAGCTAAGGGATCGCATTCTGCGAGAGTCACACAGTTCCACATTATCAGTCCGTCCAGGAGCCTCCAAGATGTACAAAGACATGAAGAGGTACTTCTGTTGGTCTGGAATGAAATCGGATGTGACGGAATTTGTATTGAGATGCTTAACATGCCAGAAAGTAAAGTTTGAACATCGTAGATCGGGCGGAATGGTACAATCGATGCCAGTTCCGGAGTGAAAATTTCATGATATCTCAATGGATTTTGTTGTAGGACTCCCACCTACCAGGGGAGGACTCAACATGATCTGGGTTGTAGTTGATCGCCTTACCAAGGTTGCCAGATTCATACCGATGAAGGACACCTGGAAGGTAGTGAAGCTAGCTGAGCTTTTTGAAATGGAGATTATCAGACATCACGGAATCCCGAAAACCATAGTATCTGACCGCGACACCAGGTTTCTTTCGAGATACTGGAGAGCTACAAGGGAAGCGCTGGGTACGGAATTGAAGCTGAGTACCGCCTTCCATCCTCAGACCAACGGTCAGACAAAAAGGACCATCCAGACACTGGAGGACATGCTCCGGGCATGTGCCTTGGACTTTCAGGGGAATTGGTTAGATAAGCTTCATCTTATCGAATTCTCGTATAATAATAGTTATCACGCCTCGATTAAGATGTCGCCTTTCCAAGCCCTATACGGAGACCTTGCCGTACACCTTTATGTTGGGATGAATCGAGCGAAGCGGACATCATAGGACCAGAATATCTTGAGCAAGTGCAAGCTGAAGTTCAGCAGATTCGAGCCAATATGAAGGCAGCCCAAGATAGACAGAAATCCTATGCTGCTGTGCGACGCACGGCACCTTGGATTCGCCGTGGGCGACCAAGTGTTTCTTGCGTGTTTCCACCTATGAATGGTGTCTTCAGATTTGGCCAGAAGGGCAAGCTAACCCAAAGTTTGTAGGGCCTACCACTATCCCGAAAGAGTTGGATCCTAGCCTAGCCGGTTCATTACCTGAGGACTTGGGGACGTGTCCCTATGTATTTCATGTGTCACAACTCAAGAATTACTGCTGATCCTTCTCATGTCTTAGAGCCCGAGAGACTTTCCATTGAGCCAAACATGAGATATGTTGAAACCCCAGTGAGAATCCTTGATAGGAAGACCAAAGACACTCGCCATAAGTCTATCCGAATGGTGAAGGTCCTATGGTCAAACCATGATGTCGAAGAAGCGACATGGGAGTTGGAAGATGCCATGAAGGCTAAGTACCCACAACTGTTCATAGACTAGATAGTCTAGTATTTAGTAATACGGGTACGGGGCGTACCCCTTTTAAGGGGGGTAGAGCCTTTTTGCTTTTGCATTGCTTCAGGGTAAGCATTGCATAGTATGTAGGTATTGTAATAGGTTTGTATGGCACATGTAGTGCAAGTGAATTTGGTATGTGTAATGTGTAGTGTATGGATGCGTATGTACAATGCGTGATGTATGTGTAATGTGTATTGTGTATTGTGGAATGGTATGAATTGAAAATGATGGATTGTGTATGTGAATTGTGTATGATGCTTGAAGTGCGTATGCTTGCAATGTGGAATGAAGTAAACACCTCATAGGTGTAGTAAGACTCATTATGGCAATTGGTTTGCCTAATGAGTAGAAGCATTAAACTATTAACCTTGAGCAACTTTGAGGGCAAAGTTTCTTAAGGGGGGTAGATTGAAATACCCCGTAATTAAAAATAGTGATTAATTAGGCTAATGAGTAATTTAGAAGCTTAATTATGCAATAAATAATCATGAGGGAACAAATCCCAAAGAAAATGGATCCTTAAAACGGATTAAAAACACTAACGAACCTTAAAGCACGTTTTTCGAGGTAACCGGGAAAACGTGTCTTTAAGCGAGTCAAATAGACTCGTAACAATTTTGGTCAACTAAATAATCATTAATAAATATTAGTGAAGCTTTAGGACCAATAAAATCAATAAAACGAGGAAATAGTAAAAACTGTCAAAAACGGGAAGTTGTGGGGTAGAAACATAAATAGACCAAACTTATGTGTCCACTTTTAAAATAATAAAGTAACAGTTGTGTGTGTGTGTGTGTGGTGCCAGCCGGCCCCTATCCCCCTCTCTCACACACTCACTAACTCCCCCTTATTTGCAAAACAACAAAATAATAAAGTAACCCCCACCCTCACTTTCTACTCTCTCTCCTCCATTCTACTCTCTCACTCACGTACCCATCTTCTTCCTCCTCTCTATTTTCTTCCTCTCAACCGATGGCAATGGAGAAATAAGAAACCCCCACAAAACCTCTACTTCTCTCCTCTTGTTACTCCCTTGAACCTCTTCCAAAAATTATATAAACTACACCATTGGAATCCTCTCACCAAGAGCAATATTTCTCTCTTTCCAAAATCCGGAAAGGAGCACTTTCGTTTTCATGGGTATGCCCCATTTGGAGCTTCAAGACTACCATTAGCACCACCTCCTTCTTCTTGTTCTATTGAGGTAAAAATATTCTTAAAAACTCCATCTTTTTCTAGCCTCAAGGGCAAAACAAAAATGTAAACTAAAACCTTGTTTGGTTCTTTGTGCTATAGCCGATTTTGGCTTCGTTGGAGAGTTAGAAAGATTATTCTTGAGCTATTTCAAGCATTACTCATACCCTTGGAAGGTAATATAATTTCTAAACCCTAAAACCTACACTAGAACTTACATAATGGTTAGGGTTAAATTGTGTATTAAAATGGTGTATTGAAATGTATATGTGAATGGGTTGTAGTGTTAGAATTCGGTTTACAAACCGGTGGAAAGAAGAAGGAAAGAGGAAGGAGGAAGAAAGAAGAAGCTTGTGAGATAACAAGGTAATTATACTAATCTTTGTGTAGCTTAGTAATGAATAATGTAACAGATTTTTAGTAGTACAAATTGGTATTGTAAAATGGTAATGTGATAGTAGTGTAATGTGTAGGAAGAAACAAGTGTTTTAAACCTTAAAAGACATTTTAAAACTTGTTGAAACATGGATGGGAATTAATGTTTGAGTGCAGGAATTTAATGTTGTTAGTGTGGTATTTTGTGTATGAGAGATGGGTATATTGATATTGATTATAAACAGGTGGTACGATCTTATATGTGAGTAAAACAATGTGGTGAGAGTGTAAAAATATAGGGGAGACTATGGCAAAATTTACATAGGATTAGAACACTTAGTGAATTAGAAACTAGGTGAAAAACATGAGTTGTAACAGATTTTGGTTGAGATAGATAGAGGGTGGATTGGGAGAGATAGTTAATGAAGTTGTAATGCATTAGAGGTGTTAGAAATGACGTTAGAAGAGGGAGTTATAGATGGAGAGAGTAAGTGTTAAAATCTGTAGCAAAACACAACTAGGAAGAACTAGTGAAAGTGTTGAAATGAAACTTTGGAAATTATGTGAGTGAATTAGTATAAAGATGTGTAAAGAGTTAATGAATGAACTAAGGTGTATTAGGAGGTTTAATAAGTGTTAAAACATGTGGGATTAAGTGTAGGAACAATGGGGAAGTAATGGGTAAGAAGAGGGACTGAAAACAGAATTTAAAACTGAAGTACTGGGCCAGATCGGACTTGCGACCGGACTTGCAAGTTCGGTCGAGCCCAGAATTACAAAGACGGGAAACCTTCTGGAATGGACCGAACTTGCGACCGGACTTGCAAGTTCGGTCGACCCAGAAAATTCCCCGTTTGAAACCTACTGGAATGGACCGAACTTGCGGCCGGACTTGCAAGTTCGGTCGACCCAAAAAATTCCCCGGTTGAAACCTTCTGGAATGGACCGAACTTGCGACCGGACTTGCAAGTTCGGTCGGGCCAGAAAAATTCCTGTAATGTAAGCTACTGGAATGGACCGGACTTGCGACCGGACTTGCAAGTTCGGTCCAGTAAAAAAAAAGAGTATTATTATAATAAGTATATATATATATATGTAGGGAGGTATGCCCATATATATATATATGTATATACATGTAGGTAAGAAAACACCATATTAAGTAAGGAAGTAACTTAAAGTAATGAAAGGTAAGTAAACAAAGTGTGAGTATAGGAATGTAGAGACTTAGTAAGTGTGAATTAGTAAACCTAAGAGTACTCGAGTAAAATTAATGATAGTTAGATTAACCATTCAATTGTATGTATATACTAGGATTTGATTTGTGAACACTGAAGGAACGTTTGGAAACACGTACGACGGTGAACGGTATGAATTCCTCATGCCCCGTATGCTATCTTGGTTACTCTGATTTGTGTGTTGTGTGCTAATTGATCACCAAATAAGATAAATGCATGAATCGGAGTTGTCATGTTTACTTGTGAATATGTAGTGTGTATATTGATGTAGAGTGTCTTTAAATCAGTTTGTATAATTCATGAAATGTATGGATGAATATGAATGTGTGTATGTATGTTGTATTGTATTGTGACCGATTGTTAATGTGATTGGACTTCTAAATTATTCCTAACAAGCTAACCAACCTAACCTAAATTGGTAATTAAATTGGAATGAGTAGAAGTCCGATATAGACTCGGCCACGCGTGAGGATGAGGAGACACAAGAGGTTGGATCCGATTCCTGACTCTTAAACTGGTCCGCGGCCCAAATCCCTTAAGTGGGTAGCATCCCAGATTGGTGAGTCAAGTAAATCCCGGTGGTGGGACGGTGTAGTCCCCGGGCTGGAGGTCATACCGACTTAACTTGAGTATAAGTAAGTAAGTAAGAATGAGTAAGTAAAGTAAGTGAAAGTAAGTAAGTGTAAGTAAGAGAAAGTAAGTGAAATGAGTAAAAGAGTAAATAGCATTCCGATTAACCCGGATGCGTAATTTGGCTAACGTTGTGAAGGTAAGTATTGTGTGCATCATTGTATGGATGGCTTGAATTGTATAATGTATTGTATATGCATGAATGTTGTATGTAAAGCATGTATGTATGAAATTAAAGAACCGCATGTTTAGTGGACGTCAAATAGTCGGCGTGCCCTAGCTAGCACGCGGTATATGCGGAGTTTATACGCAGCTTTTGCTGAGCCCCTTGGGGCGATGTTTTTACTACACGCAGGTACAAGAGAAGGATGAAGACTGTGAAGTGATGTACCTTTATTTCTTGTCTTCTTTTTGTCTATAAACAATGAATTTGTGAACGGTGTACTGAGTAGTACACGGCTGTAGTTTTTGATTAGCCGGTGTACCATGGGGTACACCTTTTTGGATAATGGAAGGGTGGAGCATTGGTATAGATGAGTAGTTGGTAAACTCATTCTTTTGGGAAGTTTGGTAAAGGATGTAATTCAATACTTTAAGTACTCGGTAATCCCAGGATTGTAAGTATGTTGTATTCTCGGTAATGGTAAGTATTGTTTTAGTAGCTCGGTATATTATGCTCATCAGACCGTCACTGTAGACAGTAGTAGCCTAGCTAGCCGTATGGGCGGTTAGCGGCGTTGTATCACCCGCCGTAGTAGTGTAGTATTTCCGCTGCGAACTGATAGGATTAACAGGACGATTAGACGGTAAGCATAGGATTAACGGTAGGGGTGTTACAACACCAAAAATCATTTTAAACATCTCTAAATCACCAGATTTAATTATCTAATGTTGTAGTATATATATACTATCTTTTATTAACTTTAAATATACCAAAAACCTTATAAATTCTAGTAATACTTGTAAACTCTTTATAAATTGTAAACTTAATTCTACAAATATTTTCCCATCATCTAAACTTCATAAAATTTCCTAATAATTCATATTTGTTTTCGGCAATTATAATATGTGACCATAACTTCACAAATTTTACATATTACACTTAATTATACTAATTCCTTTAATTTAACTTAGTTATATAATTTTCCTAACTCAAATAAGCCTTCTTAATTTTCGGCCACCCCTTTAATAATTGTATAAGAACTTTTCTTATATATTATGATAGCTTATATTAAAGCTTATATCATAAGGATTATAGATCTAATTTTAGATTTACAAAATAATAACATTTTAGGTGCTAAAAATTAAATCTAACACCTATTAAATTCGGTAATAATAAACAAAGTATATGATAGGTTAGATCATATATAGATTAACATTTAGAACCATGAAATAGGTAGTTTTAGAGTTTACCTTGTATATTAAACTTTTAGCTTAATATTTAAGCTTGAATTCCTTAGAAATTTGGCCAGCAATTTGCTAAAGGAATTGTCCCCAAAATTATAAAATAAGATGAAGAATAAGATGGGTTAGTATCCCATGGCAATCGGCTGTAACAAAAACCAAAGAATAAGAAGTTTCCAAGAAGGCAATGTTTTACCTCGAGAATCAAAGGCACTTTTCAGTGGTTTTTCCTACAAATATTGGGGCTCATGAGCTATGGTTGTAAAGCTCTTGAAGAGAGGATTCCAACGAGCTATCAAGCTTGTGATATGGAGCTAGGACGAGAAAGTTATGATCCTTACAAGGAAGGGTGTTCTTTAAGGTTCAAAACCGTGAATTTTTGCTTTGTTTGGTGTTCTTCCTTCAAAGAGAGGATGGTTCCGAATTTGAAGCTCTCATTTGATAGGTAAGAGTCTGGTTAATCATTCACTAAGGGGACAAGATGATAAGGCCATACAAATAAGTCTTGGTAGTTGAATAGTAAAAGAAAGCATTATTGTCCTAATGATTCACCTCTCAAGTCGGCAGCCCTATGGCTTTGATCTGATTTTTTTTGTTTTTATTTATTTATGTAACATTTGATGATTAAATTCGTTCAATGACTTGTACCATGTTATAGGTATGTTACAAGGCCAAAAATGCCTTAAAACACATTTTATGTGCTTCCCGGTTCACATTGATTTTGCAATTTGTTTTGGCTAGTTTAAATGTGTTCTTAGTACATTTACAACCTTTAGAAACTTTGTTTGTGAAATAGCATGTTGCTAATTCCAACTTAAACCAAGTCGTTTAGTGGTTTCTCCTTGACTTTCGTCAGTTTAGTACCGGTTTTTGTGTGGACTTGTATACTTAATTTGTGTGTATACGCTATGGCTCCTATGACCATTTTATTGTTGTTACCTTACTTCTTAATGGTATTTAGGCTCATTAGCCTTTTAGTTCCATGTATAAATGCTTAAGGCACATTTCTCCTTAAAGCACATTTTCGTGCTCTAAGGTGCGTTTTCGGTTTAAACGCTTAAGGTATGTTTTTTGTGTACTTTGTTGTTTAAACTATTTTCTAATGTTTCTAAGGCATATTATAGCCTTAATATATTATAATTAGATAGTTCATCAATATTCTAAGGTTTGGGGTATTTCAATCTACCCCCCTTAAAAGAACTTTGTCCCCAAAGTTCCTATGCATCTAATATCTCTTAGAATACACAGGTAACTTCACATACATCACAACAGTATATACGCTTTCTGACTCATAATGTCTGCCACATTTATTAAGGTTTAGACTCATAAGGTCCGTCACAAAGTATAATACATACTTAACACTGAGTAAGCAAATACTTAACACTGAGTAAGCAACAAACAACAATCAACACTATGTGATTGTTTGCTTACAACTTAAAAGCAAAGAGGCTCTACCCCCCTTAAAAGGGGTACGCCCCGTACCCTTAACAAGAAGACTAGTCTGAAAAGAGCGAAGGGTACTTCGCCCGCATCTTATCCTCTAACTCCCAAGTAGCCTCTTCGACGTCCTGGTTGGACCAGAGAACCTTCACCAGTCTCACTGACTTGTGGCGAGTGTTCCTAGTCTTCGTGTCCAGAATCCTCTGAGGGGTCTCTACTGATCTCATGGTTGGCTCTATGGTTAGCCGTTCGGCCTGTAAAACATAGGAGGGGTGGTGCATGTATTTCTTAAGCTGTGAGACGTGGAAAACATCATGCACTTTACCCAGCTCACCAGGTAGGTCTAACCTGTAAGCAACTGGGCCCACCCGCTCCGTAATGGTATAAGGACCTACAAACTTTGGGCTCAACTTGCCCTTCTGTCCAAATCTGAATATTCCCTTCATCGGCGAAACCCGCAGAAATACCTGATCGTTCACAGAGAACTCTAAGTCTCGTCGTCGCGTATCAGCATACGACTTCTGTCTATCCTGGGCTGCCTTCATATTCTCTCGAATTTGCTGAACCTCAGCCTGAACTTGCTCCAAGTACTCCGGTCCTATGATGACCGCTTCACTTGACTCACCCAACAGAGTGGTGTGCGACATGGTCTGCCGTACAATGCTTGGAAAGGTGCCATCTTGATCGTAGCATGATAGCTATTGTTGTATGAAACTCGATCAGATGCAACTTATCGATCCAACTGCCCTGGAAGTCCAAGGCACATGCTCGCAACATGTCCTCAAGTGTCTGAATCGTACGCTCAGTCTGACCATTTGTCTGAGGGTGGAACGCGGTACTTAGCTTCAATTCTGTACCCAGCGCTTCCCGTGTAGTTTTCCAGTATCTCGAAAGGAATCTGGTGTCTCTGTCAGATACTATGGTCTTAGGTACTCCGTGGTGTCTCATGATCTCCTTATCGAACAGTTCAGCAAGCTTCATTACCTTCCAAGTGTCCTTCATCGGTATGAATCGGGCTACCTTGGTTAGACGATCAACTACAACCCATATCATGTTCAGACCTCCCCTGGTAGGTGGGAGTCCAACCACGAAATCCATGGAGATATCATGAAACTTCCACTCTGGAACTGGCATTGATTGAACCATGCCTCCAGGTCGCCTGTGCTCGAACTTTACCTTCTGGCAAGTTAGGCATCTCACTACAAACTCAGTAACGTCACTCTTCATCCCAGTCCACCAGAAGTAACGCTTCATGTCTTTATACATTTTCGAAGCTCCCAGATGGATAGAAACAGAAGAACAGTGTGACTCTCGTAGAATGCGCTCCTTTAGCTCAGTGCTACTGCGAGGAATGCATAATCGGCCCTTCAATCTGATCAGATCATCATCATGTAATTCGAAGTCATATTTCTGGCTCTCGAATGTACCCTCTATCAGCTTCTGCCTGATCTCCATCATATATGAATCGCTCTGCTGAGCCTCTCGCACCTCATCAATCAAGCTGGAACTAGCAACCATGGCATGAAGCGAGTGTGCTCGACGACTCAGAGCATCAGCTACAACATTGGCCTTCCCTTCTTTGTACTGGAGGTCAATGTCGTAGTCCTTAAGGAATTCTAACCATCTTCTCTGTCTCATATTCAGCTCCTTCTGAGTGAATATGTATTTCAAGCTCTTATGGTCGGTGTAGACTGTCAAACTAACTCCGTATAAGTAATGGCGCCATATCTTCAAGGCGAAGACTACAACTCCTAACTCAAGATCGTGAGTGGGGTAGTTTCCTCATGTTTCTTCAGCTGGCGAGAGGCATAAGCAACTACCTTACCATGCTGCATGAGTACACAACCCAATCCCCTACCTGATGCGTCACAATATACCTCAAATCCCTCTGTACCGTCTGGGATAGTCAGAATAGGTGCAGAAGTCAATGAGTCCTTCAAGCTCTGAAATGAACTCTCACAGTCATCTGTCCATACAAACGGTGCATCTTTCTTCATCAAACTGGTCATTGGCTTGCTGACTTTAGAAAAGTCCTTAACAAACCTCCTGTAATAACCTGCCAAGCCGAGAAAACTCCTGATGTCGGTAACTGACTTCGGTCTTGGCCAGGTGCGCACGACATCAATCTTTGCTGGATCCACTGAGATCCCAGCATCTGAGATGACATGACCTAGGAAAAAGACCTGGTCAAGCCAAAACTCGCACTTGGAGAACTTAGCATAAAGCTGGTTCTCCCTTAGTATCTCTAAAACTCGTCTTAAGTGACTTTCATGTTCACTTCTCGACCCTGAATATATGAGTATATCATCGATGAAGACCACAACTGACTTGTCCAACTGTTCCCTGAACAAACGGTTCATCAAATCCATAAATATCGCCGGTGCGTTCGACAAACCAAACGGCATCACTGTAAACTCGTAGTGGCCATATCTCGTCCGGAATGCCGTCTTCTCAATATCTTTCTCTCTAACAGGAATCTGATGTACCCTGACCTGAGATCAATCTTGGAGAACAGATGCCCCTTTCAATTGATCAAATAAATCATCTATGCGTGGTAGCGGATATTTGTTCTTTATTGTAACAGTATTCAACTCCCTGTAGTCGATGCAGAGGCGGAGACTGCCATCCTTCTTCTTCACGAAGAGTACTGGCGCTCCCCATGGTGATACACTAGGCCGCACAAACCCTTTGTCGAGCAGGTCTCTCAGCTGTTCTTTCAACTCATTCATCTCAGCTGGAGCCATGCGGTAAGGCGCCTTGGCTATCGGTCCGGTTCCTGGTAGCAGCTCGATGGTGAACTCTACCTCCGTGGTGGTGGCATGCCGGGTAGTTCCCTTGGAAAGAGGTCGGGAAACTCCGACACCACTGGTACTTGGGGTCAAACTCTGAATCTCTCTATATCCTGAACATAGCAGAGGTACACTTCTTCTTTCTCAGCTCTCGATACATGGCCATAGCGGTGATGATCTTGGTTGAAGGCTCTCTAGGTCTCTGGCGGTATGATATAGTAACCCCAGATGGACTCCTGAGTAGCAGTCGGTGCTCGGCGCAGAGGATACGACCCTTGTGCCGCTCCAACCAGTTCATCCCGCATATAACATCAAACCCTAAATCTCTGAACTCAATCAAGGTGATAGGAAAGTCTTCTCCTCTAATTCGGATAGTGGCTGCTCGGTAGTAGCGAGTACATCCGACCTTCTCCTTAGACGGGAGCGTAACCGTAAAGTCTGGCAGCTCGTCAGCATCTAGCCCCAACCTCCTTACAAATGATGATGAGACGAAGGTATGCGAGGCCCCTGAGTCGAATAGTACTGATGCATCAACGCCATTGATCGGAAAGGTACCCGTGAGGATAGTGCCGCTCTCATCGGCCTGTGCCTCAGTGAGTAAGCTTAGCGCACCTTCCGAACCGAATCCACAACCTAAGTATTTCATAAGGATCATAAGTACTGATGGTATAATACAAGTCGAAAATGAGTAATCACACTGATATTATTTAAACCATCCTTTTACATTATGAGTTTTTCTATTACAATACTTCAGTGTATTACATGGCTAGTACTTCCTAAAGGTTAGGTTCAAGCGTCCAGGTCTCATGTGTGTGGCATTGATTACTGTCGATGGTGCCGTATTCAACTTAATCTTGATACCGTGATACACATTCTCGATTTTCCACCCATGATTAGAATATCTCCTGACTTAAGTACCACTTTCTGGGCAAGGTCTACGCGCTTCTGCTCGCCATAGGAATTCGGCGTCGTCTCCAATGGACCAAGACACTACGGGTATCCCTCGGTTAAGAGACTCCGCTGTCTCGTCCTTATCTTGGTGTAGTCCAAGTCGTCCCTCCTTTTCATAGAAGTTGATAATGCAGAGGTCTGCTCAAGGTTCGGGATTGGATCAGCTTCAAGTTGTTGAGCGATCCCTACGGCTTGTGTATTAACCGTATGATACTCCTCAGGTATCTCTGGTGGTGTTGCTCCATCCATTCTATCTTTTGGTAAGTGTTGGTGTAAGGGTTCCAGTTCTTACCCAAGCACATCATTCTTAGCTTCATTCTCGATCCTCCAGGGTATTCCGGTGTATAGAAACCTCCCGGTCCCACTCCTAGCTGGCTACATTTGATGATGGCGATTTGTGCCTTTGGTGACAGGTATCCTTTTAATAAGATCATACCTGGCGGATGACCTGACACTGCTCCCTTGGGAATTCGTGAATCTTTAGGTCGATCTCTTCTAGGCTAGGTGTTGAAGGTATTGGATAACAAATGTTGAAGTTTCCTAAGGTGGTAATAATTTATCTTACATGAGTTCTAATTAACTAACTAGAAACTCGTTCAAAATATATAGTCACTGATTCATGCATGAAATGCGATAAGCATACAGTTTTCTCCCTAATAGGTTGTAGTGGTACCTGGTCTCGAAGAGGGTTCAGCCTCGTCTTCCCGGTCCACCATATGTAGTGCAGGCGGCCCTGATCGCTGGACAACCCGGGGTCCCCTGTTAGCAGCTGGCTGTGTCGCCTTTGGACCGTCGGTTCCAGGATTCGGAGCGGCCACGCCCTTGCCCTTGGCCTTCCACCCAGGTCTATAGGCTTTACTCTCAGGGTTTCTGAAACATTCGAAAGCTCGGTGTCCGAACACACCACAGAAATTGCACTCCACCTTATTGCCTTCACAATCAACTCCAGGGTGGTCCTGGTTGCACCTGCGACAGTTGTAGCGGCGCTTATATCCCCCGCCGGTCCCCTTGCCGGTCTCAGTAACTGTTTGGTTAACAACATAGTAGTGAATTTCAAGGTTGATATCTGACTGTTAACTCAATTTAAGGAGTTACTTGTTACCCTTTGGTGCAGGCGAGCGCTGAGGCTTCACTGCTGTGCCGTAGGTTTGCTTTTGTGGCTCTTCAGCAGCCTTAGGTTGGTTACCTTTGAAACCTTTCTGGGGTGGGGGCTGGTACTTACCCTTCTTCTGTCCCCCCCTGCCCCTGATTGTCAGAACTATTACCAGCAACTTTTCTCTTCAGTGCCTGATCTTCGTCCCTCAGCTGGACGGTAATTTCAACCTTAGCAGCGGCATGATAGCACTCCTGCAAGGTAGTGTAGCTTGCCGGGCCCGTGCCATAGCGTAGTCGGTGACTCAGCCCGCCATAGAAGCGGTCGACCAGGATCTGGTCTGAATATCCCAATCCTGGTAGAAGACGGATAAGAGCGGTGAACTGAGAGTAGTAGTCGTCCACTGTCATCTTGTCAGTCTGCTTCAGCGCGTCCAACTCTAAACGCTTCTTAGTCTGGACATGGGTGGGGTAGTACTTGGCTCTCAGCAAGGCCGCGTACTGCTCCTAGCCGAAGTTAGGGTTGGCCACATGTTCGGCCCTAACTAGCTTCCACCAATCGCTCGCCGCATCCTTCAAGTAGAACGCAGCAAGTCGCACCTTGGCTTCTGTAGGTACATCAAGTGTCTCAAAGGCGGTCTCTAGCTCTGAGATGCACGCCTCAAGTTTGGTGGGATCTGTCTCCCCTCTAAACGGTGGGGGTCGAAGGTCAGCGAGACTCTTCACCCAGTTTGGCTCCCGGGGCTGTGGTGGTGGAGCAGGCGGCCCCGCACTGGCGGCAGCAACGATCTCAGCTATCGTCTGTCCACCTGGGATCTCAACAGCCTCTTCTCCTTCTTCGCCACGGCCTCGGCCTCGTCCTCCTCTTCTTCCTGACATCTGAATAAGTATAAATGCACAGTAAGCTCGTGATTACAAAGGCTTTGGTCTAAGCATTTATAATAGCCTCTAAATAGTAAGATATTCCACCCTTATTGGTGGTTATCTGACTCATCTCACACTACTATCTCACACCCAAACCCATGACTATTACTCTAACTCGGTACCTACTCTAGTTCGGTAACTCTAGTCATCAGAGCGTAACTACGCTCTGATACCACTTTTTGTAACACCCCAACTGCTAAACCTGAACCATCACGAACGAACCTGCAACAATATTACAACACAGCGGAAGTGTAACACCCCTCTCCATAATCACGTAATAATCTCTCACGTAGCAATAAATAAAACGTCTTACAGCGGAAGAATAAATAATAACAACAATACTCACTCGGGTGTCACCGGCCATTACTCGCCCATGTGAGCAACGAAGCCAAACTACATCCAACTTCCAACATAAACAAACTGCTAACCGCCGTGATAACGAGAAAACTCCTATACATCATACTAAGTCCATAATCATAAACATCGACAAGTGAACGTCTACCCAATCCCAAATATACATAACCTTACTATAATACAATTCACCATCTTCATTGCTATACAACATCTCCATGTGCGGTAACAAAAGTAAACCCTAGTTACCCTGATCCTGCACTTCGGCTTCGACAATAATCAACAACCTGCATATGGTGTAGTATCAGCGATAGACGCTGAGTATGCCGGGCCTGGACCCTAATGGTCACTTAGTCATTTTAACCATCTTATTATTAGATTGGTTTTATGCTTTTCCATTTTACAGTTTATAAACAATACTGTAATATACATGTATAATATACATAACCATCCATCCAAACATTAATAACCAACTTTACCATCCATCCAATCCAAACATTCATTTATTATCTCAAACAACAATTGTATATCGAACGTATCGAATAATTCCAGTATAATGTACAATGTACAATCGCCGTAGCGTTTAGTTTCCATAGTTAATTTATTTTGGCCTTTAAGGCCCCATCCTAACCATGTTTAATTAATACCAGTTGGGCGTCATGTTAAGACAACCCGATAACCTCACCATGGACAGACTGTCCATGGTGAGGTTATCGGGTTGTCTTAACATGACGCCCAACTGGTATTAATTAAACATGGTTAGGATGGGGCCAGACAGTAGTCCTCCCGTACACACAAAGATGCTCATTTCGCCAGAGGTCCGGAGGCCCCTGACTATTCTCTTATGTCTCGTAAGACGTCCATATAAAGGCCGTAGCCACCTGACCCACGATCCAGTTTGGGCTCGTTGGGTATAAACCTGGAGCGGAATCCAATCGGAAACCCCTCAGTGATCACAAATGTGCAACCAGATACTTCGTAAACTACACTGGATTCCTCACCTCAATCTCACACCATCTCTCTCTCATAATGTTTAAGATCTGCTCTTAGTCTTATGGAGAGTATAATTATTAACCAGCGGCCCAATGGGTCACGCATACCTAGAAGTAATCTAGGTTATATTCATGTTCGAGATCCATGCTCTAGAGACCGACAATGTCGTGACTCGTTTCCTAAGTGTTTTACTTAGGTTCCCATATACTTAATATTAATACTATGGTATTATATCAAGTAACCGTCTTGTTATCACAATAACGTATATGTATGTTTATATAAGTCGATCTATAGTCGACGTAGTGTTAGTCCCGTAGGACGCTCGTTCATAAATAATTAATGTAGTAGCACACAATCACATACATGTATCCCAAACACTTAACACACAAGTGATATCATCCAAATCCGAGCCCAAGGAGTTTCCTTAGGACAACTCGGATCAAACCCCTTTACATACCGTTCACCAAGACCTAGGATGCGCAGGGTAGACCACTAGCTCGTCAAGCGTCCTCCGTCTGAAGTACGATCTAAACAGTAATAAAACTATAAGTCAGTCTCCATGACTAACTACATCCGGTATTTCCGAATAACAAGTAACCCCGACAGTTCATCCCCGTTTTCTACAGTTATTTGTTACGGGTTTCTCTAAACCGGTCGGCTTTGTTAATTTAAACTCGTACGTCAAAATATTTCAACTGTTAAGTTTAATTCATTATTTTTTCTAATCTTATCCACCATTAATATAGGTACATAACCTATAGTTGCATGTATGCATGCATTATATTATATTATTTTTCCACCATCCATCATAATACAATGTATTATATAATTCATTATCTTTAGCAAATAATATTTGCATCCAAAAACTCATACCTTATAGTTCGTAACTATTTTTCATGTAATAACCACCACCATTATATTATATGGTTTCCAACCATAATATATACTCATCCTTATATACATTATTCTTGTGTATGTATATATTTACCACGTAGGTAATTTTCGTGAGTTTAATAAACTCTTATAGTATATGTTACATTTTATCATCTTTTATTGGATGATTATTCCCATTAGTTGTATTATGTTATACAACTTATATTAAGATTATTATCCTAATATTATGTAACATTTTATGTTGTAGTAATTACAACTCCTAAGGTTTATTCCATAAATACCTTAGTTTATAAATCTCATTTATTTATAGTTTGTCACATTATTTAATGTGAATATCCTTACTTATATTAATTCCATTTAAACCATATAATTGTTATAACATTTATAACATTATAGACCTTAGTCTAAAATTCATTTTCCAACCTTTAATATTTCGGTACAGCCCTTGAATTTATTTAAATTCTATTTTGACCACATAACATTATGTAATGTTATACCATATACCAATATCATATAATATGATATTTTTATTCCCTTTAATTTATAACCTATAGTTTTTATACAAAACTATTATATATTGCCGACTAGGCATATATATTAAACCTTATTCTTTTCCATAAACCATAGTTTCCTTTATTTACAAAATCACCCCATTATTTATACCATGTTATATATACCATTTAATATAACATTTCTAACTTATAAAAAGGGTATAACCCATGGTTATTTTTTGTAAATTCCGAACAGACCTTGTTCTGTTTTATAATTGCCATTTGGCCCTATTTATAACATATAGTTTTATTATATCATTAAAACTATATATTATACACATATCTTAATAAATACTCTTATAATATTCTAAAAATCACCAAATTTCACCAAAGGGTTATAATTACCCTTACTAACCCATATATTTTCGGTATTTATAATTCCACCACACATATTTCTCCAAAGTGTCACAATGACAAAATAACTATATATTATACACATATAGTTTATTTTAATTCCAAAATCAACCCAATAAATTCCTAATAGCCCATGGGTGTTTATAATACCATTTTACACCCTTAATTTTCAGTAATAACATATTTACCACATATGTTATATAATTGTTACAATAAAATACTTATCTTATTATAAAACCTTAAATAAGTTATCTAACTTATTTAATTTGGTCAAAACCTAACATATGGTCAAGGTTGACCACCTTAATATTTCCTTGACCATTAATCTCTACATATTACGGTTTGTACCCATAATTTTCTAGAAATTACCATTTAACCCCAAAACTTTATATAATCTTATAATTTTTATATAAACTCCTTTAAACCTCTAAATTTCGGCTATATTCTTTTATAACCCCCAAATTTAATTTAATTTCACCTAAGACCCCATTTCCTTGTGGTAATAATTATATATCACCTAAACTTAAATAAAAGCTTATAAATGCATAATTAAAATGGCCTAAACTACATGGCCTTATTACAAACAATAGCTTATAGAATGAATTACACATAAATGCCCAAAAATGCATTAAACTCTCAGCCTTACCACCATCTTTTCCTTATTTACCAATTTTCCATATAATGTCTTAAATTTGACAATTATGCTTATTAATTAGTTATAAAATTTACTAAACCATTCCTTAATCACCTAAGGTCAAAATAAGACCTTAAATACCTTGTTCACTCATGGCACATATTATACAAATATGTATAAGCACATATTAATATACCAAGTGAAGGTTTAAGTGATTTATACCTTGTTTTTGCCAAGTATAAGCCTTGTTTGGCCACGGCTGATTGGAGATAATATTTCCACAGCTTAGTTTACATGTTTTCAAACAGTAATTAAGGCATGATTAGTCTCCAAGCAAGATCTAACCATAATAAGTGTTTAATGTCAATTTCAAGGTAAAATTTACCTTTGAATACCAAGGCAAGAACAAGTGCTCTTCGGCCTAAATTTACAGAAGGTAAAGGGTGTAAAAAGAGCTACTAAAACCAAGCTTTAAACTGGTATAACTCAGATTAGAAGATGGCTAATTTTTACCTTGTTTAAGGTGCCTAAAATGGTGTTTTTGGCTTGGATCTGGCTATACCTTGAAGCTCTTGATATACCAACTGAATAAGTATGTTAAGAAGAAGATAATAAGGCTAGGAACAAAGTTTCACAGCCGAATTTGAAGGGAATCAAAAGATATATGCTTAAAGCATATTTTTATACCTTAAGAACAAGATTAGCTTTCTCCACCTTCTTCCCCGGTTAAGCCAAGATATACCCTCCATTTAACCTCCAAAACAACCTAAGAACATTGATGGAAGTGGTTGATGCTTTGCTCCATTGAAAGAGGAAAGAATTGTGAAGTAAATGAACATTTAAAGGCTTAATTAGCTTACCAAGATCAATTGGTGTTCTCTTCTGTTCTTGGTGTGTTCCTACGTAAATGGAGAAGCCAAAGAGAGGTTTAATGAGCTGGGTGTCGGCTGGGATAGAAGGCAAGTGAAGAAATGTAAGCTTAATTGCTTTTATGTTACTTTAATTATTACTTTAGTGTATAGTAATTAGTGACTCACCAAATTAGCTAGTTAATTGTTTATAGGTAGCTTAATGAGTGGGTATGGTAGCTGTATGAAGTCGGCAGCCCTTGGTCAAGTCAATGGGTGACTTTGACCATAGTTAATATTAAGTACTTAAATGTTATTTTTTTGGGTACTATTCATACTAAATTGCCCATTTTGATTTTATTTTCAAACTTTGATTTAGACTTTATAATATAGTCTATCATGTCACATTAATGTTATAAAGAACTTAATATAGTCTTTACAGTGACAAAAAGTCATTATCTTAGAGCTCATAGACAAAAAAACGTGCTTTAAGGAATTTTAGTGCACATTTTGAGTCGCAGGGTGTTTCTGAGCTCTGTTTTCTTTGAGAACAGTTTTTTTATGTTCCTTACATGATATTGATCATGGTATCCAATTTTATATCATTTAGTGGTCATTAGACCTTTAAGGTATTCTTAGAGCACATTTTTGCCCTACTTGACCTTGAAGCATGAAAATGCTTGTTATTTGTGTTGGAGTGTTGTCCAACAATTGTAATATGTTTAGTAATGTGTTAATAAGCTTAGGACAAATTTTTAGGTCCTAAGTAGTTCATTTGGGTATTTATTTACCCTAAACAGTCAAAGGGTGCAATGTCTTGCTTTGTGTTGACCACTGTTGTTCTCAGTTGACTTTTAAGGCATGTTTAGGCCTTAATTAATGTGATTAGATGTTTAATCCATGTTTTATTAAGTTTGGTGTATTTCAATCTACCCCCCTTAGAAAGACTTCGTCCCGAAGTCGCTTAATCAAATAGGTAAGTATATAAATGTATAACTACCCATTATTCCCATAATGTATATCTATATGATATATCATTTACACACATCGTATTGCGCTTATACAGCACATAGCCATCACTTTGTGGCGTTAGTTCAATCATATATGGATATAGGTGATCCATCATCACCATTATTTCCTATCAATTCTACACACCCTGACAACCTCCCCGAGGTGTCCATAACATACCATCGTTCCACATTCCATATCTAATGATTCATTTTGTATCTAGGCGATACCATATGTAATCATTCTACAAAGCAATATAAATATATATATCACAAGTAGCATAAGAAAAGTATTACACACATGGGTGTAAATACAACATTCAAACAGGTATCTCATAAGATACATACATACAAGTGCACATCACACACAAAACAAACCAAACAACGTACGCCCCGCGTACCAAACATAACCAACAAAACCTCGTGTGCCCCGCACACCACCAATTCACTGTATGCAATGCATACGAAACAACCTCGTATGCCCCGCATACCACAAACAACCAAATTAGTGCACACACGTGCACAACCAAGAGGCTCTACCCCCCTTAAAAAGGGTTACGCCCCCGTACCCCACAAGTATACAACAGCCGCTCAACAAGGAGCGCTGGATACTTGGCTCTCATAGAGTTCACCAACTCGTGGATTATCCTCATATCAGAGAGACGGGTATGACTCTAGCCCTCCTGGGCTCCACAATACATGAAGGGTGAGGCACTGATCTATTTGTGCTCTCTCCTACGTTCATTCTAATGGGCCCACTCGCTCCGTATGAGGTGCAGACCCATGAACATAGGCTCAATTTGCCTCTTTCCATTGCTGTGTATCCTCTTATTAGGATCACTAGCATACATGCGTGTGTCTTCTCTCACTGATATTCAGCTTGAGGTGTAATATGACATTGGCTATTGTTAGTACTTAGTGCTCTTTGCACTTGTCTTTGTAATACTAAGACGTACCAGCATACATGTCCACGTAGATGATGATTGTCATCCGTGTCTCCTGGTGGTTTTGTTCCGGAGTAACACACTGTTGTAGTTCTTTGATACACACTCGTGTTGATATCCATTACATCTTCTCGTATTCCCACTAGATTAATAACTGCACAAGTGCAATACCAAAACACTCAGTCCTACAGAGTGCAGAGGCGTAAACTCTCAGCAGCTAATATCTAATGAGTCAAACAGATAAGATGTGCGAATTATCATGTTGTGGAGGGTGATTTTTTGGTATGAGGGGGGTCTATTTAAATATGGTCTGACTAAGAAGTCTAGATCCTAGGAATTGCCATTCTGTGGAGGGTGAAAACCCGTTATTCATGGCAGCCCTCAAATACCTACTTTATCGTCCGTCTTTCCCAGAAAGCATAAGGGAGAGTGCAAGTGTGCACTACACATGCTCTCAATGGGCTCCACGCGGACTTATGCCCTAAGGGCGGAAATTGACTAGAGTCGCCACCTAGTTTGACCTAAGATACTAGGAAGGAAGGGAAGGAGGGTTCTAAGAACCGTTGGTTGACTCTGAATTTGTTGCCTATGGATAGGACTTATCTGGTCAGATCAGAGATTCTATTGTGGGTTCGCACTGGGTTACACCCCTTAGAAGTGGCAGCGACCACGACTTCGGATTGGTGCCCGAGGAAACCTCGGTCTCCAATTGTCGGGATTACCTTCTTTCAAAACCTTTTTAGAGAGATTCATTTAAAAGCCAAGGAATAAGATTAGGACATGAAGAGAGAAAGAGAGTGGGTGAGGCGAGGTTTTCTGCCAAGCTAGCACCAAGGGGAGGAGTTGGTGAACTCAGATGAGTATAGAATGAAGATTTGGGAAAAGTTTAAGGTTGAGTGAATAAACAAGACTTAGAGTCTGATGGTTTGAAGTTTGTGGGAGCCGAAGAAGGTTTGAGTGTATCAAGAGGCGTGAAGAATGCCTTAGAGGGGAAAAGGATTTTTTGTTTGGAATGGGGTCGCACCCTAGATGGGCTGCCTACGTACTCAACTCCCTGTTGAGATCAGACCTTACGTAGTTCAGGGTTTTTAGGAGATGCTTGAATCCTCCTAGGATGTTTGAAGTATGGGATGTTTTAGTCTGTGAGACGCTCGGGTCTATGAGACGTTTGAAACCTTGAGATGTCGAAGTCTGTGAGACGCTCGAGTCTGTGAGACGCTCGGGTCTGTGAGATGCTCTGGTCTGTGAGACATTCGAATCATTATAATGACAAAGTCTGTGAGACGTTCGAGTCTGTGAGACATTCAGAGTGTAGGGGAAATTGAATTGAGATTAAATGAGTTTTTGTTTTGAGTTGGGATTGAATTGAATTTGGGTTGGGGTTTGAAAAAACGGGTCGGGTCAAAATTTGGGTTGGTCAAAGTTCGGGTCAAGGTCAAAGTTCGGGCCAAGATCAAAGTTGGACCGGGTCAAAGTTGGGTCAAAGTCAAAGTCCGGATTGGTCATAGTTCGGGTTGGTCAAAGTTGGACCAAGTCAAAGTTCGGGTTGGTCATAATTGGACCGGGTCAAAGTTGGACCGAATTGGGCCTTGGTTGGGCATTTGGGTTGAATTGAGCCTTGATCAAGGTTTAAAAGGGTTATGAATTTTGAAGGCGTTCGGGTGTGAGAAGCTGAGGGTTTTGAGGTGCTTGAGTTTGCTGAGTCTATGGAGATGTTCGAGTCTATTGAGATGTTGAGACATTCGAGTCTGTTGAAACGGTCGAGTCTGTTGAGCTGCTGAGACGGTCGAGTCTGTTGAGCTGCTGAGACGGTCGAGTCTGTTGAGCTGCTGAGACGTTCGAGTCTGTTGAGCTGCTGAGATGTTCGAGTCTGTTAAGCTGCTGAGACGTTTAGAGATTCGAGATGCTTGAGTTCAAAAGAGTTTGAAGTTTCAAGGAGTTTGAGATTTATGATGTTTGGAATTATTTAGGATGGAAATGAAACTGAATTGGGAATGAAAAGAATTTTGAATTGAATTGAGATTGAGATTGAATCGAATTGGATGAAGAATTGAATTGAATTGAGATTGAAATGATTTTGGATTGAAATTGAGATGAAATGGATGAAATTGAAGTTAAATTGGAGTTTGAATGAATTTTGATTTGTGTATGAGAGAGATTGATTTTGGAGTGTGTTTGATGAGAGAGTATGAGAGAGATTGATTTCGAAGAGTGTTCGATGAGAGAAATTGATTTGAGATTGAATTTTTGGGCTGAATCTAGAATTGAATTTTGGGTTTTGAATCGGATTTTTATTGGTTGAAACGAATCATTGATTGTGAGTTTTATTATGACAATTATGGATTGTTTGGAAAATTTTATGAAGGAAGGCGTTCCCCACCGACCAGACTCTACGGCCCATTTGAGTGAGGAACATCCCCGAACCTAGAAGTTTTTCTAAACTGGACTCGAAGTATCCAGAAATAAGCGGGAAAACCTAAAGGCTATTCTATGGTCACCTGTTCTAGCCTGTTTGGCTAACAATGAGTCGGGCCCAAGATGAAATTGAAATTTGGGCTGAAGGTTTGCAGCAAGCCAAACGGGCCCTCCTCATTAGTCATTAAAACAAAGCAACGGTTAAACATGGAAGCATGTGATATATTACAGTGATGGCGCAATAAACATGGAGATCGGAAAAGGACATGGCAAATCAACAATGATTGTAACGGAAAGATACAACTAGCAGCTTCAATGGTCATTCAGAGTTATGAATCAAAAGAAATTAAAAATCAAACATTGATTATTAAGGCTAAACAACTTTATCTCGATGAATATTGAATCAAATTACACGGAAATCAATTCCCTAAACCAAATTTATGCACCAGGGGCAAACATAAGCGCTGGAAACAAAAATAGATTGGTTATCATGATCAAGAGGAGATGTAGGTGATAGGAAACCAACCTACGGGGTGGCCTGCCCCCGGTTTATCATTCAAATCGAATATAAGGAAGAAAATCCAGCCGAATAAGAGGTCAAATACTCATAATCCCGTCTTGGTCATGTGTAATCAGCAAGGTCTTGAGACCCACGGTGTATGCATGTTGAGCCCAGGATTCGATAAGCCCAAAGCGACCAGCTTAGTCCGGTCCAAGTCTCGGAGAAATATACCTCGGTAAAACGTGGAATCAAGGTGTGAGGGGGACATTAAATGTAGTAGACAATGCGATGGATAAAAATATGAACTGAAAGCCGAGCGTCACCAACGAGTCTACAATCAATCAGTCAATACTTGTCTAATTCGGAGTCGTTATCTAGGGGTAAACAACTACTGACACAATAGCAGATTAACAAAAGCTGTCAAATGGGATCTCCAACCCAAATATATAATGCACAAAACAAGGAGTCGTTCAATTAGGCAAGGAAGTATATCATCAATCATATCTAAGGAAAACGGCAATGAAATTTCCAAACCCCTGAAGGATCGCCGAAGTCGAATATCAACTCTATGCCAAGCACGTCCAGCTCAAATTTCCCAGTTCCTCAACCAAAGAAAAAACAAAATCAGAGAGGTATAATACGTTTTAGATCAAACTAAAAATCCCTAGACGTAATATGAACAAACAAAACCTCAGCCCGTCACAACCCAAACGAGCTTGAATAATTATTTCTTTAGCTTGAAGGCCATAAAAGAAAGCGAACAGAGTGGCTCTCAACTGATTGAGTTAGGAGGCAAAATACTGACAGCAAGAAGAAGAAAACACAAATGCATAGACCGATAGATGTTTGACATCACCGGGGCTACTGGACGGCAGCAAACAAATCCTAGAATCACAGTATTCTGGCTCCTCCCGATAATGCTAGTTGGCAGTTGGAAATGTCGCTGAGTTTGATTGTGAGTCTTCCCCCATGTGGAACCTCCGATATCAACAAACACACAAGCTGAACAATTAGTCCCGTGAGTGAAGAAAATGAAGGAGGTGTGAGCGTATATGCGTTCAATCGCTGGCTGAAGTGAAGGAATTGGTTATGCTTGGTTTCTTGATTGATTTTTTTTTGAAGATCTTGTGCTATTTAGTGACATAGTTTTTCCTTTCAGCTAGCTTCTCAATCTTTGAATGATGATGCCAGTAGATGCGCAAAAAGAAAAGTAGCTACCAGAAAATTAACAGTTCGTAATCGATACATTAGGAAAAAATCCGAACTAGCAGGCATACAAAATGTTAAGTTTCAAACTGGTGTGATTTCAAACATGGGGTGATAACAGAGCAGGAAATTCGTATGTCATACATAGATCCTAATTGGCTGGAATTCATACCAAAACAATTATAAGAATCTAACAGTCACTGAGTGAAAAGTATAGCTCAAAACAAAAGTTGGTTTGTATCCATTCGAATCAAACAGAAGCATGATAGTCAGCCGAAAATAAAATGCGAATCAGGAAGATGGAAAACCAGAAATCAGAGAGTGATTTGGCCAAATGATTAGAGATACGGAGAGAAAACAAGAGGAAAGAAGACATTCCCGTCACCGTAGTCAAGTGTCGAAGATAGGATTGACGGCCACCGAGGACAACTATGTTTAATACTTCAGAGAACGTATCATGTGCCAGAAATGGGTGGCTCATTCCAGTGCAACCATGTGAATTTGGACAAAGAGTGATCCTGTAAAGAGCCATATTAATTTGTGAGTATCACCAAGACAAACATAAATCAGGAAAATAAATACTCAGAAATTGAAAGAAGGATTCGGGGCTTAAGTTTCGCTTCATTTTATAGCTCCGTGAACGCCGTGGATTTCCCAGCATATTCCTTGTTCGCGTGTGACATGAAGGGAACGAAAGGGAGTTGAAGTTGACGTTCCTTGTTTCGCCAGCTAGGTTGCAAGATAGATTGGAGTGAAGTGGAAGAGACGGATGCCCCTTGTTCGCCAGTAACTTGCGAACTTACCGGTAGTGCAGATGAAGGGGCAATGGAACATTATGTCCTGTGGGTTAGACAGAATGGAGAAGAGGCAAAACATGTATGTTTTTTTTGTTCAGAGCAGGGTTGTATGTTCCTGGTTCGCTGGTGAAGAGGGTGAAGCAGCCGTTGTAGGACTTGTATGTCCCTCGTTCAGGTGAAGAAAGCGCAGAGCATATGGGCTCCTGTTCGCCAAGTGAAGAGAACAAAGAATACGCAGAGCACGTGTGCTCCTTGTTCGCAACACCAGTTTCGTCAGGTGATAAGAATGGAGAAAACGTGGAGCATGTGGGCTCCTGGTCCGCTGAGTAAAGAGAATGAAGAAACGCAGAGCAGGTGTGCTCCTTGTATGCAGTGTATGCATGTGAAGGGAATGAAGATGCTCGTATGCTCCATGCCCGCTTGAATGAAAAGGAAAACGAGGTGCAGAGCTGTGTATGTCTTCTGTTCGCCTACGTTGGTGATCTCGCTCAACAGTGAGTCTTCGTTCGACGTTTGCAGAGAATGAAGAAGGCAGGAGCGTGATTTTCCTTGCTTTGCTCCGCCAGCTGAAGAAAATGAAGGACGCGCAGAGCTTGCGTCTTCCTTGCTCGTCGGTTATGTTGGAGGGAAGGAAGATAGGGCATGTATGCTCTTGTTTGACAACAGAAGGTCGCAAGTTTCCGACGTGAAAAGTCTGGAGAGAAATGGAGGTGCGCATACTCTTTGTTTGCCTGCTGAAATGAAGATGAGAATAGAGACACATGTGTACTCCTTATTCTCTAGTATGTTTGCCCATCACGCGAAGAGGATGGAAGATGGAACCGCGCGCCACGTTCCTTGTTTGCCAGCGGTAGTGAACACCAGCATGAACAGAGGAGAAACTCCATGTTTGCCATGTCGAACTTGTAAAGTTGTTCATCAGAGGGTTGCACACCGTGAGTGAACAGAAGGGTGCAGACGCCAAGCATATACTTCCTCGTTCACCAGCATGTATGTTCCTTGTTCTCGAGCTGGGTGTAGAGCTTGTTCGCCGGTTGGTTGCAAACTCACGGGAGTGAAGAGAATATACCAGACAGGGCATGTATTTCATTGTTTGCTTGTTGGTTTTGCAAAATCACGAGAATGAAGAGAATGAATCAAGGCGAAACTGCCGATGGGAAGAGAAATGAAGAACAGTGTGTATATTTCTTGGTGTGCTCACTGCTCAAGGAAGAAGAGAAAGACCAAATCATTGGAAAATGAAAGAATTGGCCGTTGTGGGAATTATGCGGCTGTTCCTTCCGGGATTTGTGTCTGTCGCTACTGTTGGTTTTTAAAGGGAATAATAGGGTTAACGGTTGGCCTCAATTCTAGTGGATTAGGGTTGCGTTTTAGGAATAAGAAGGTGGGGGCGGGCTAGACAAGGCAGTCTCGGGTGCAACTATTGGTCGGGTTGGGCTTTGAGAGTGATTGGGCCGATTGGTCCAATGCTTGGGGTTGGAATGGGTTTAAGGGCCTGAGCTAGGCCAGAGTTCAACTAAGTGTGGATTGGATTTGTAAGATGAAAATAAAAGTGTCTAAATAGAAGTGAACTGAAATGATAATAAAAATACCAATGTTAATAGAAGAATAAAATAAAATATAAGAAAAGGTGTAGATGAATAAAAAATAAATAAATAAAAAATAAAAATAAATAAATAGAATATAAATAAAACAAAATAAGATAGTAAAATAAGTGAATAAATAAAAAGGGACGACCTTGAAACTGGACCGTCGATGGAAATTCATTTTCAAAGAATTGTGTTTTTTTCTGAAACGCTTTGAAAAAGATTATAAAATAATGGTTTCGTCTTAGCACGCACGCTAATATGTTTTGAAAAAGAAAGGCGACGACCCCTCTTATTATCTCGGAATTTGCTTTAAGGGGTGAGAATTTTTGGTGTCTACAGATGGCTCCCCTTGATTCAATTCTACAAGCCCTTGCAGAATTGGATCAAGGTTGACGGGACGCCAAAAATTCTCACTGCGGTTTATGATTCGTTCTTATGAATGCGGGTGCACGGGGACTTAGGACGGGCCCTAGATTGCGGTGATTGATGGTATGAGGACTAATGACGGGCCTCAACTAGATCTCGGTGTCTAGCTCTAGGGCTTATGACGGGCCTAGAATACGATCAAACAACCTATGCATGAGGACTAATGACGAGCCTCAACTAGATCTCGGTGTCTAGCTCTAGGACTTATGACGGGCCTAGAATGCATCTTCGAAATGTATGAGGACTAATGACGGGCCTCAACTAGATCTCGGTGTCTAGCTCTAGGACTAATGACGGGCCTAGAATACAATCGGTATATGGGTTATGCATGAGGACTAATGACGGGCCTCAACTAGAACTCGGTGTCTAGCTCTAGGGCTTATGACGGGCCTAGAATGCATCTTCGAAATGTATGAGGACTAATGACGGGCCTCAACTAGATCTCGGTGTCTAGCTCTAGGACTAATGACGGGCCTAGAATATAATCGGTATATGGGTTATGCATGAGGACTAATGACGGGCCTCAACTAGAACTCGGTGTCTAGCTCTAGGACTTATGACGGGCCTAGAATGCATCTTCGAAATGTATGAGGACTAATGACGGGCCTCAACTAGATCTCGGTGTCTAGCTCTAGGACTAATGACGGGCCTAGAATACAATCGGTATATGGGTTATGCATGAGGACTAATGACGGGCCTCAACTAGAACTCGGTGTCTAGCTCTAGGACTTATGACGGGCCTAGAATGCATCTTCGAAATGTATGAGGACTAATGACGGGCCTCAACTAGATCTCGGTGTCTAGCTCTAGGACTAATGACGGGCCTAGAATACAATCGGTATATGGGTTATGCATGAGGACTAATGACGGGCCTCAACTAGAACTCGGTGTCTAGCTCTAGGACTTATGACGGGCCTAGAATGCATATAAGAGTACGAGGACTTATGACGGGCCTCAACTAGACCTCTTGACATCTAGCTATAGGACTTATGACGGGCCTATAATACTTTAATAGAGTTGTACGAAACTCGCTGTAAAAGCTTGATCTGAAGTTGTTTGTGGTGGTAGATTGATTTGAGGATGACTTTGATTGTGGATTGATCCGGGATTGGATGCTTTTCGGTTGCTTCCATGAGGGATGTGATGGTCGAATGCTTTCTATTGATGTCGCCCTTGACTTTGTCAGTGTGGGACTTATGTTTCGATTTTGTTTTTGACAGTCTCGCCCGATGTGCACTATAGCTTCGGGATTTGGTAGAACTCTTGGCTCTAGAGTTTCGAGATGGCTCCGATATGGCTCCTGAGTTTATGGTTTTTGTGATTTTGTGATTGGTCTTTGAGTGGATGGTTTTTTTTGTTTGTGAGTGATTTTGGGAACTTGATGGTTTTGATATGATTGGATGGCTTTGATATGATCCGAGGGCATCGGTATGATCGGATGGCTCCGGTGCGGTTGGGTGGCTCCTGTGCGGTCAGATGGCTCCGGTTTGACATGTGACTCCCTTGTGAGCAACGACTCTGGGATGGTTGATGGGTTTGGCTTCGATATGATCCAAGGGCTCCGGTATGATATGTGAATCCCTTGTGAGCAACGACTCTGGGATGGTTGATGGGTTTGGCTTCGATATGATGCAAGGGCTCCGGTATGATATGTGAATCCCTTGTGAGCAACGACTCTGGGATGGTTGATGGGTTTTGATTCGAATGGGGATTTTCGGGATCGTTGGTGGGTTTCGATTTGGGTGGAGATTTTCGGGATGGTTGGTGGGTCTCAATTAGGATTGAGATTTTCGGATGGTTGGTGGGTCTCAATTAGGATTGAGATTTTCGGGATGGTTGGTGGGGTTCAATTTGTTTTGGATTTTGAGTCGAATGGTGGGTCGATGTGATTGGTGGATTTTGATGTGTTCGGATATGGTAGATAATTTTTGTTGACGAATGGTTTTGGTGCGGCTCCGGGATAGCTCGGGATGGCTCCGGGAAGGGCTACGAGATGGCTCCATCTGGTGATAGCGAGGAAGAAAGGGGAACTTTCGCCTGTGAGGTGGTCGCACCCTGGGCGGGCTGCCTACGTACTCAATTCCATATTGAGATCAGACCTGACGTAGTTCGAAACTCTTTGTGCAAGGCCTCGGTGAGGAAATGGCTCCTGTGTAGCCCTGGGGGTAGTCTCTGTGTCGGATGATGGCTCCCGCATGGCTCCAGTTTGGTTCTGGATATGGTGTTGATGAGGCTCAAGCATGATGCTGGATGGCTCCGGAATTGTCTTCGTGTGGCTCCAGATGGCTTTAGTTCAGTTCGATGTAGCTTGAGGATAGCTCTAGATGGCTCCGAGATGGTTCGATGTAGCTTAATGACGGTCTAGGATGGCTCCAGTTGACATCTTTCGATCGGAAGTTACGTTTCAACAATTGAGCTGAAGTCGACTTTCAGCGAGACTAGGCCGAGTTCTTACCGGTCGGATGCTGATGATGGACTGGTCATGATGCATGCAGATATTAAATGCTAGTTATGATGCAGAATGCATATGCAATTTTTGGAGAGAATGTATGACTCTATCTTTATTAATATGAGGTTTACGAATATAAGACATCTTCGGCTCGATCTTGAGTGATTGTTGAATTGGAATGCGTGAATCACTTTCCTCTCATGGAGGGATGTAAGTCAATCTCTCGTGAGTATGGTCGTGTGTGATAATGTCGTGATGATACTCTTGATGCTCGGAGTAGCATTTTCCTGAGAATTTCTTTTCGAGATATTGGACTTTCCGACCCTTACAAATTTCTCACCTGCGATGGGGTAGGCTGTTTATGATTTGGTGCCTCGATTAAAGAGTCACTCACACTCGGAAGACCTTGTGAAGTAAGGTTGCACTCATTCGCTCATAATCCCTGTATTGTGAGGTGGTACATGTTGATAACAAGCACGAAGCTTATAACTCATGTTTCAGATCCGATACTTTCAGTTAACGCTCACCAACTAACGAGTCAGAGGTCTTTTATTGGGTTATAACGGGGTTGAGGGGTATGATGTATGTCGCATGGGACTGGAGATTTGATTTGGGAATTATGGAGCTTTTGTGCAATAGAGGACGTGTTTCGCCTTTGCCATGGGTGGAATGATTAGATTGGTTTTGATAACCTTTATTGATTTCTACGGGACATAATTGGTCCTTCGGATTTGGCTTCCTCATTCTTGTCTCTTCTGGTGTATGGTTTGAACTTTCTTCTCATTTTTTGTTCTTGAAATTGCATTTGGCTCATCGACTTTCTCAAGCATTTTTTGCTTTGTATTTTGGCTTTCAGCTTTGGAGTTGCATTGACTTATTGATCTTCTTGAACATTTTTGGTGTTCTTTCCTGGTGTTTGGCTTTGGAGTTACATTGACTCACTGATTTCTTTGAATATTTCATTTGTTGTTTTTGTGAAAGATGGTGGGGGAGAGACCATGGCTCCGGCTCCTTCGAGATCCTTTATTGCAAGGGCGAGTAAGTATATGTGGGGTGGCATGTTGTGGAGTTTTTTTTTTTGAAGAAAGAGTTTTTCATGAAAGGCTCATAGGGGCTCACTAAGGGATTATGTAGAGGGCAGTTAAAGCTCTTTGGTTTTGTGGAGATTTTTGATCCTAAGTGCCTCGTCATCCTCATTAGTTAATGATTGTTTTCTTACTATTTCTCGGATCTTTGCATGAATCACAGTTCGTGTCTTGTTATCAACATTGATCTCGCTATGAATTGTGCCTCTCCATGTGCTGAAGGAATGCACAAGTCGCTCATGGTTTTACCTCCATGGAATCTCTTTACCTTCCCTCATCGCTCATCGGATTGTCCAACACCCTCATTTGAAATTCAAGGGAAAATACCGCTTTTCGCACGCTACTCACTTTGTTGTGGTGCTGATTTTGATCAAACCCTTGTGTGAATTGACGGGTCGAGAGTTTAGTGATTCAAGCATTTTGTTCAATCAATCTCTCAAGGTTTTCCCCAAAGATGTCGTTTTGATACGAGAGTATGAAAGTGCAACTATCTACAATGCAATCTATTGTGGTAATATGGAATTACTATGTATAGGATGCGCGAAATGCTGAAATGATAATGAAGATGGTTGAATGAATGTTTTTTTGGTTTGTTTTGTTTTTTGATGCAATGCATGAGTGGTAAGGCTACATCTAATCTCGCTTGAGTCGAATTCAGCTCATGGCTCTTGAAGCTCATCCCATTACTATCGGCCTTGAAGAGGGTTTAGCTGTTGGGGTCGCTGTCGGGGTATTGATTCTCAAGTGAGGTCGGCTTGGTGATTGGCTCCTGGATCTTGGGACTTTTAGGGAGTGACAACTCCCGCATGGTGACCCCACGATATGGAAAGGACTGCTTCTTTTCATTTTGGTCACTGATGCACATGGTAGTTCTGTAGTGGAAGAGGCTCGATCTCTTTGATTTTCTGCTATCCCTCTGAAGATCAGGCTTTGGATGTTTAGATATTGGGCTGAAGGGAGATGTGTAGTGGGTGAGAACAGAGCATGCGATTATGCAATTTTTGAGGTGAACAAGACGTGTTTGTTTGACCAATTTGAACTAACCAAGAATGCATGTAACCTTTTGTAACACCCCAACCGTTAATCTCGTCATTACCTCTGAACTGTTACTAATTACTCCTACTTACGCAGCGGAACTCTAATTACAACGAGGGGTGAAACAACGCCGTTAGCCACCCATGTGGCTAACCAGGCCTTTCTTACATACCGTAACGGTCTGATGAACTGGAACAACCGAGTACTTCATACAAATACAATCAATTCATATCTCAACTATACCGAGTCTACAATATACGGATGCCGATAACATACTCGGACTTACACCTCATTTAAATGCATAAGTATTTACGATTCAACTACCCACGCTTCATAACTGTCCCCGTCTACTTCTCGAACGGTGGTCAGCTTCAAGTACCTGCACACTAAAACGTTCCCCCTAGGGGGTCAGCTTTCGCTGCGCATGAAATTCGCATATACCGCGTGCTAACCGCGGTACGCCGACTACTTTGGGTCGGATATACATGGAGTTCATTTTAATCAAACAACATGCATCATGGCAATACAATACATATGTATATCACACAAGGAATCTACATCCAATCACGGAACACGATTCCTAACTAACATAACATGTTGTTAGTGGTAACTGGTTACTCTTAGGCATTGAGGGTTATTCCTCACTATGCCTTGTTTACTTATTCAATACCTCACCCGCTCTCTCGGGTTACTTATTCGTATACACACCCATTCTCTTGGGCTACTCATTCTTATACTTACCCATTCTCTCGGGTTACTCATACATATTCTCACCCCTTTCTCTCGGGTTATTTATACTCATTATCTCACCCACACTCTTGGGTTATTCATACTCAAGCTCTTGTAGATTCTCGAGACACTACCTGTATCCTCAACATACAACCCGCTTGTTACTCTCTTTACATACTTAAGCCAAAACTCATGGCTCTCTAGCATAGTCTTACTTCCCCGGTTTCGACCCTACTCTGGGTCTAGCATGGTGGGAAGGTTCAACTAGCTCACGGAACTCTCTCTTAGTTCCTATCTCTTTTACTTAGGTCCGACTACTCTCGGACTACTCACATTCCCATATACTCCTCTCTCGGAGTTATAATTATATCATGTATATTAGTCTAGAAGCATCATTCTCGATGTTTCTAATGACTTAGGGAACATTACTCAAGTTTGGTTAATCTTAGGTTTTAAGAGTTACCTTTACAATACATATACTCATACTTTCGGTTATATTCTTATACCGGGTAAACCCTCTTATAGGAGGTCGACCATCTCAAGGGAGTTACTAATCCCCTAGGTCTCTTTTACCTTCCTTATAAGTTCACATTATTGGATTAACTTCAATCCTCCCGATGGAGGTTCATTTATCTCTCCACTCATATTTATTTCGTGGATTGTTTCAGTAAGGTTTTCTAACCGCTATCGGGTATTTACTCAACCCGTACATCTCCTCACGTTCTAGGGAGTTCATATGTTTGCGTTATCGTTATACTTTAATCGATAGCTTGTGTGTGTTTGCAATTTTCGTTATCATACGCCTCGTTCCGTTCTACGGATCTCTAGCCGATCGTTACTCACTATGAGTCGGTCTTACACTATGTTAGACCACACCGGCATACAAGTATGTTAGTTCATTCAACATACAACAAGACATTCATAATCAAACAAGGGATTATTTTCATGCTTTAGTCTTGATTAAGTCGGCACACAAACACACAAATCAGAGTAACTCGGTTAGCATACGGGGCATGAGAAAATCATACCTTTCACCGGGGTTTCACTTTACCGTGGCATCTCCCATGCTCGGGTCACGCACGACTCTCTGATAATGTTTCAAACATTATATTAATACTAAGATTATACGGTACATAATTAAATGCTACTCCCGTATTTACCCCGTTATCCCGTTATCTCGGTTTTACTTTGTTAATTTGAGTTCTCACTTCTCAATCACTTCTAACACTTTATCACACTTCCTAGGGCCTTTACATGTCACCAAACAAGGCCTTAACATCTTATAACATCATTAACATTCAAACCCCCATCATTAGCAACCTTTAAAAACACTCACGGGGCAATTCTGGGGGTGGTCCGGGACTTGGTCCTTACCCTAAGTCCCGGACCAATACTCATCACAACTCTCGGGTGGAATTTCAACACTGGTCCGGGACCTTGTCCCTATCCCAAGTCCCGGACCAAACACGGCTTGCACTCTCGGCCTAAATAAATGGGGTGGTCCGGGTCCTTGTCCATGGACTAGGTCCCGGACCCTGCTAAAACCTGCAACATACATCATTTTCAACCCCAATTCAATCCTTAATCCACCCTTAATCTTTCCATAAACTTTCCACAAGTTTTCCACATGTTTAATCACCTTAAAACATGCTCTAAAACTCTTCAAATCATGGGTTAAACCCTTACTCAAATTCTTGCCCAAAATCACAAATTTGCATTCTCCTTTTGCACTAATGCACACTTGTGCATTTTCTAACCTCTCTTGATACTTGCATTATTGCTCTCTCTTCATTTAACCATTCCAAAACTTCCAAGATAATGAACACCTCATACCAAGTTCCATGACTCACTCTTAAAGCCTAACATCTTCTTTGTTTTCTAAAAACTCCTAAGGCACTTACACAACCTCTTTTGCTACAGATTTTTGCACATCTCACCTCAAGCATCCTCTCATATTCTTGGGTGATCATTTACCCAATTCAAACTCCAACAACACCTAGCTAACCCTAGGTTATTCTCCACACAAAACATCACTTAAACCACTTAGGTTTCTACACAAATTTTGCCATAACTTGGCTATTTTTCTAACATTTCCCAAAGTTCATCTCATCACATTATTCAACCTAAAACTAACCAAACCCATCATGGGTTCTACCAGCACATACAAGTTCACCAATACTCATCAATTCTCCAAATACAATACAATGCATAATTCATGAAATGCATAACACTTAATCAAACACTAAATTCACAATGTTTTCTCACTTGCATTATTTTGTACAAGCACATTGCTACCACAACTCAAGTGGGGTTCATTTATTCATTAACCCTTCCCAAATTCTAATACATGTAGAATATACTTAAGGGTTGGTTTCTTACCTTGGATTCTCTCAAGTTTCCTTTTAAATACTCTTCTCTCTTCTCCTCTTTTCTTCACCCAAAATCGGTCAAGGCAAATCACTAGCCCAATTCTCTAGACCAATATACCAATGGATATAAGGAGTACTCATTAGTTCTCCTAACTATGAAAATAACTCATGAATTCAAGAGGAGGGCTCAAGGCATTAAATTTGAACATTACCTTTGGAAACCCTAGAATTGATTTGCCAAGAATCAAAGGAGGAGCTCCAACCCACCATTGGAGACTTGGAGAGTAGCTCAAAACAAAGAGAAGCAAGGCATTAACACATGCCAAAATCGGCCAACACAAGGAAGTGAAGAAAAATGTATTTTTCTTTGGATATTTTTACCTTGGGTGAAAGAGGAAGCTTCAAGCTTCAAGATTATGTGCTTTTCTCCTCAAATGGGCAACACCCACGAAAATGAAACTCATCATTTTCAAGTTTTGAAAAGAGAGAATGATAGAGGGTGAGGAGAGGATCACAAATATGTGGTTATTTTTGAGCTTGGAGCTTAAACAAAGCTTGAGCAAGGAAGGGAAGTGGGAAGAAGCCATGGATGAGGGGGGAAGAAATCGTCCCAGGCTGGAGGAAGGGGAGAACGTCTGGGAAAGGAGAAAGGGAAGAGGGAAAGAAAAGAAGAAAGTGAGGAGGAGAGAGAAGAGCCTACCTTTTCTACTTTACTTTTCCTTCCCTTTTATTTTCTTTCTTTATTTACTAACTAGCTATTATTAGAGAGGGGATGATATTTGGATAATAAAAACCGGCCCCACTTATACTTGTAGACTTGAGCGTTTTTCGGTTTCTGACAGAAAACGCTCGTTATTTTACCCGGTTTGGCACTATTCACTAACCGGGCCCGTTTTTCGGATTTTTCTCGTTTCTTTATTTTTAATGGTTATTAAGCTTCCATTAATACTTAATTATAGTTATTTAATAACTATAATTTTTACGGGTCCGTTTGACCCACTTAAAGTCACGTTTTCGGGTTTTCTCGAAAAACGTGCTTTAAAACTCCGTTAGCGTTTTAATCCATTATTTGGATCCGTTTTCTTCGGGAATCATTCCCGGATATAATTAGGGCCTAACTAAGCCTTAGGAATCCACTCGGACCCTTCGAGATCATATATCTCTTACACTCATTTAACGCGCATTTTAGCGTTTTCGCTTTCAAGCGTTTCTCTTTTCTTTTGGTTTTATTTCTTTACCAATACACTTTAGGCACCATTAGGCCTTTAATAATCATATTAGAGTAATTTAATCACCATTATTAGGTCCGGGGTATTAAATCTACCCCCCTTAGGAACTTTGTCCTCAAAGTTGGGTGGATCTAAATGGTTTACTCTCATGGGCACTCTATGCCAAGGTTATAATACATGTATAACCTTACAGACTCCACAAGTCAGTCACATTACATACTACACATACTACACACATATCACAGCATGTATAGCAATCAAAAATACTTTTTGTTCTCTCTCCATGGAATCGGTCCGAAGACAAGAAGGCACTACAGTCCTCGAATCCATGTTGAGTGATATACTACTGATCCCTCAGGTACGGTCACGTTGAACACTTACTCTTTCTGGTTCACGGCCGTTCATGACAAATGGGCACTTACTCTCCTGGCCCACGGTCCCTTCGGTTCTGATCAAACGTTACACATATACATATCCTCAGGCACTCTGGTTGACTCACTCAGCACAGGAACATCTCAGGGTACTCTCCCCGTCCCGCGCCTTTGGAAAAATCACACACTGACACCGCCCCAACCGGTCACTTAGGACCGCCGCACGTACGGTGCAATGGTTTCAAAACTAATACACACCCACCGTTCTACCGGTCATCAAGACTTAAGGCTCAGCCATCGGCGGGTGATAGCGATTTCAAAACCAGTTTTCATTTCCATCTTCATACTTGAAGAAAATTCTTTTTCCAAAATCTGTTTGAAAATTCTTTTTAAAACATCACACCAACTCCAAATCCGGTTCATGGTAGTTGTATCTTTTCTTAGCGTGATTACTTGTGACCACTTATAGGGAGCTTCAAGAATCATCCAACCCTGATGTGATCAGCATCAGTGTTGAACTATCCCTCCACCCCAATTTGTGTTCGGTTTCCTTGATCGCTAGCAGATCAAGTTCCACCTCCCACGTCAGTTTCAAACAATCAGATAGTCAAACATTTTCGTTTTCTATCTTTTACTCTTTCTAGTATATTCACGAAACAATTCGTTTCAATTAATCTCTAGTTCCTGGTACTTAGGTCATTTGTCATTCTCTTGCTTCACTACTTTACCTAGGTATTCCATACTTATGGCTTCATTTACTCAAATTGTTCCTCAATTTAAAACACATAACATAGAACTCCAAAGGATGGAACTCACTCCATCTATCATTCTCAAATAAAATCACCTAGGGAATCACTCCCCTTTAGGTTACACATCGGTTTCATGCCGATTCATACTCATTATGTCTCATGTCTAATCTCACTAGACATATACTATAGGGATTCTCTTCCCCAGGAGTTTCTCTACTCCTCTTTTCATTTATTACATACACATTACTCGCATCTCTCATGCATAATACTCATACTTACACAATGAATGGGTACACATGTTTATGTAACATGAGGTCCAAACATCAAACAATTTCTTTTGTGCTATGCACATAGTAGTTTACGAACTATACGTAAAAACATACTAAGCGGTTTCTCGCCCTACCCCCCTTAAAAGGGGTTACGCCCGCGTAACCAAACCATATGTTATCACTGAACATGGTTCATAAATTCGAGTATTATGAAGTGTTTAAGCTTCAGTACAGTTAATTAACTCATAAACCGGGTTCGGTTCTAGCCTCTAAGGCTTCAATGGGTTTATGACATAGGTATACTTAACCCTGAATCATGGTCCACAAGCTTTGCTGCGTGACCTGATAACTAGAGCTTAATTCGCTCTTTGGTATTCTCAATGTATTTCAATCGTCGTTGGTATCTCTTACCGTATGCGAATTCGATGAATTTTAGATTTTCTCTCCAACTCTCTGGAAATCTATTTGTATAACTCTGTATACCTTCGTGGTTATTCGCTTACTTTTCCCGACTATTGTCGGTTGAGGTCAAGCTACTACTTAGCATGTAGTGCTTCCTCGTTTAATAGTGGCTCATGGATTATGTTTGTTTCGGTTCTGTCAGAGTTCTCCATTCATACTACTCTGCATTTTTCCACATATCGATCCTGGGCCCTGTGGGTTACTGCCCACGTTCTTTGTGCATCATAGCCAGTGGCCGCACGGTTATTCTCTAGATTCTCACTCAACTGGCTTCGTTGACATTTCTCAATTCCTGGCTCTCCACTCGATCATTACCGCACAAGTGCAATACCAAAACACTCAGTCATACAGAGTGCAGAAGCGTAAACCCTGACAGTAATCTCTCATGGGATAGGGATGATTATGTCTCCTATCCATATTTTCTCATCAGCTTCATACACTATCCGAATATACTCTTACAATGGTCGCTTACTGCGTACCTTGTTCTACTCGTTACAACATTTGTTTACATGGCATCCGCTACTACTTAGCTTCTGCTCATGTACTCCCGCCATTTTACTATGGCTTGCCATTCACTTGGCTCAATGAAATACGTTACCCTTAAATCTCTCTGCGCGCTTGCGCACTGCTTACTCTGCAGTTCATACTGTACACATACAGTGTTCACTACTCATCCGATTACTCTATCGGTTTCCTTTGTACTGCCATCAAGGTTCCTCTTTACACTACTATAGTTCATATACTCATTGGCAATATACGCATGCTCAAGTTTTACTACACCGCACTAGCGGTTTCACATTTCCTACTTAGGTGGTAGCCTTTCTCTGGAGGATTCACGCAAATGCCGCTCCATAGGCCCTATAACAACAAGTGGTATCCCACTCTAAGGTAGTGGTTCATTCTCCACTGTTCCTCTTATGCCTCTATGCATATGTTTTACAATGTTTAGATCTACAAGTTGCAGTTAGTTTACCGGCTTATAAGCCACATTGCCTCACCATGCTTCATGCGGGCTGTGTATAACAGGTTTCATCTTCTCCGTACACCATTCAATGGTTTGGAGGTATTACTGGGCTTTTGATATGGTTGTCTCACCACTCTTCCGTACTTGGAAGGCCCCTTTTTTTTTACTATGTATTAATTCATGCCCTCTAGCAATTTGATATTTGTTGATGCCCTCGGCAATCTAGGGTATCCCGTTACCGTGGAATCCCTTCGGGTTCTACCCGGTGTTTGCTTAAACACTTGTGTTCTCAAACGATATTTCGTTCAACTACTGTTGACTCCGGCACCTTCTTGGATTGCTCTGGGTTGTTACTGAGTAATGCCATTACATCTGGCTTGTACTCATGGTTATGTTCAGTTGTGACTTCGCCTTGCGGCTATGTCCTTGACTATCCCGTTTAGGGTTGTAATGTCTCCCATTATTGGGTAGATCCTTGGTACTTTCTAATACCTTCTAGGTCTGGTCATTATTCTCTTCAGTGAGGTATAAAATGGGAATTCTATCCCATTTATCGTACATTAATAAGTTCATTTAGGCATTCGCCGTAGTATTTACACTGGTATTCACCCAGTTATTAGGTATTTCCTGAGACATATCCAATGTCTGTGTTTAATACTCTGTGCCTCTCGCGTTTATTAACGCTATGTTCTTAGATCCATCATCTTACTGGATTTGACTCCCTTAACTTGGTAAGCTTCCTTGTATTCTTCGATCATTCGAGATATCCAACTGTCTTGGTTCGAATTGGCTCTTTCGTCCGTAGTATGGAGTGGCTACTTCCCGTGCTCCGTACTCTACTTGTATACATACATGGAGTATCTTATTGATACGTTACCACCTACCCGACTAACTCATAATTGGTCGTCAGGCCCGCAAGCTCCTTTGGAGTGCGGTCGTTCCATGTCTCGTTTGTGTACACTTGTAGTGTCGGTCACGCCTAAGTGAAGTATTCTGTTGCCAACTCCTCTGTATCGTCCTATGATGATTTACCATGGCTCTGGTTTGGTTTTTAAAAATTTGGGGTTTTTGGAAAATTTCATGTTTGAAGAAAGGTTTGAGTCTTGAAAGTAACTTTTTGCGGCATTTCAATGCCGGTTGCTTCTTACCAGGTCTAGCCTCTTGCTGACCGGTAATCCTTTATACAGTGGTCAGGCCTTTAGGCCTTTCCAAGGTTTCGTTTCAGAATTCATTAGGGTTTGTGGTGCTATATTGGCTTCTCTTGCCGTCTTGGTACTTAGTAAGTACTGGTCGCTTGTCAAAGCTCTTCTTATTGGTCCCGCTATTACTGCACTTGCCGTGGCAAGTGCGCGGTACTGGCGGGGTTTTTAGGTTAACTCATACCGGTCACGGTATTGTTCACATTGTATTTGGTAGCCTCGTTGGCTCTTCCTTGATCCCCTAGTTGGATAACTGCCCCTTGGAGCTGCTTCTCATTCCTCTTGACATGACTGTCATTCATTTAGGTGCTCCTCCACTCTCGGAGTTCCTTAATTACTTTAATTCTATGCTTTACCCTCGTTGCTCGTTCCACGTCTTTACTGTGGTTACCGAGGTTTAGCTTATTTAGGTACTACTTTTGTAGTCCTATTCGGGTATATCCTGTAGTTATGCTCGTAGCTGTCTAAGCTGTATCAGTCAAGTATTGCAACCTCTTGGGTGTGGCAGGGTGGGTGCATCTACCTTTGACTAGATTCTCAGTCAATATGTATACCATGGATGGTATTAGTTAACTATGGCGGTCCGTAGACATGTGTCCCGGTTTTTGTTATTATCATTGAGTCCGCCTTGTTGCACGGTTGGTGCTTTCTTTTTGCTGTTGCTCGGCCAGCTAGGTTCTCGCGACTGCTAAGCATGTCGCCCCAAGTTGCCACAGATTTCGGTCTCCTTGGATTAGGATTTCTCGATCTCTCGCCATTATGTGCGGTTATTGTCATTCCAGCGGGATCCGTCTCCGGCTTTCCGGTTCTCGGGACTTACCGCATGACAGGTTCTGGTTCATATTGAGATTTATTAACTGCCAGATTGGGTTTCCCATCTCTCTGGCGTTCTTTCCCAAGCTTTTAATGCGGGGGTTGTGGAGGGCGGGTCTGGTATTGTAGGTATCCAGATCATACTGGAAGTTCCTATCTAGCGCATCTCTCACGCTACCACTCAACCCTTAGCCCTAAGTCTCTATTTCCTAACTCGGTATTTCCTAAGCTCGGTATTTCCAGTCATCAGAGCGATACTTCGCTCTGATACCATTTTTGTAACACCCCAACCGTTAATCTCGTCATTACTCTGAACTGTTACTATTACTCCTACTTACGCAGCGGAACTCTAATTACAACGAGGGGTGAAACAACGCCGTTAGCCACCCATGTGGCTAACCAGGCCTTTCTTACATACCGTAACGGTCTGATGAACTGGAACAACCGAGTACTTCATACAAATACAATACTCAATTCATATCTCAACTATACCGAGTCTACAATATACGGATGCCGATAACATACTCGGACTTACACCTCATTTAAATGCATAAGTATTTACGATTCAACTACCCACGCTTCATAACTGTCCCCGTCCTACTCTCTCGAACGGTGGTCAGCTTCAAGTACCTGCACACTAAAAACGTTCCCCCTAGGGGGTCAGCTTTCGCTGCGCATGAAATTCGCATATACCGCGTGCTAACCGCGGTACGCCGACTACTTTGGGTCGGGTATACATGGAGTTCATTTTAATCAAACAACATGCATCATGGCAATACAATACATATGTATATCACACAAGGAATCTACATCCAATCACGGAACACGATTCCTAACTAACATAACATTGTTGTTAGTGGTAACTGGTTACTCTTAGGCATTGAGGGTTATTCCTCACTATGCCTTGTTTACTTATTCAATACCTCACCCGCTCTCTCGGTTACTTATTCGTATACACACCCATTCTCTTGGGCTACTCATTCTTATACTTACCCATTCTCTCGGGTTACTCATACATATTCTCACCCCTTTTCTCTCGGGTTATTTATACTCATTATCTCACCCACACTCTTGGGTTATTCATACTCAAGCTCTTGTAGATTCTCGAGACACTACAGGTCTCCTACATCACGCTTGTTACTCTCTTTACATACTTAAGCCAAAACTCATGGCTCTCTAGCATAGTCTTACTTCCCCGGTTTCGACCCTACTCTGGGTCTAGCATGGTGGGAAGGTTCAACTAGCTCACGGAACTCTCTCTTAGTTCCTATCTCTTTTACTTAGGTCCGACTACTCTCGGACTACTCACATTCCCATATACTCCTCTCTCGGAGTTATAATTATATCATGTATATTAGTCTAGAAGCATCATTCTCGATGTTTCTAATGACTTAGGGAACATTACTCAAGTTTGGTTAATCTTAGGTTTAAGAGTTACCTTTACAATACATATACTCATACTTTCGGTTATATTCTTATACCGGGTAAACCCTCTTATAGGAGGTCGACCATGTCTCAAGGGAGTTACTAATCCCCTAGGTCTCTTTTACCTTCCTTATAAGTTCACATTATTGGATTAACTTCAATCCTCCCGATGGAGGTTCATTTATCTCTCCACTCATATTTATTTCGTGGATTGTTTCAGTAAGGTTTTCTAACCGCTATCGGGTATTTACTCAACCCGTACATCTCCTCACGTTCTAGGGAGTTCATATGTTTGCGTTATCGTTATACTTTAATCGATAGCTTGTGGTGTTTGCATATTTTCGTTATCATACGCCTCGTTCCGTTCTACGGATCTCTAGCCGATCGTTACTCACTATGAGTCGGTCTTTACACTATGTTAGACCACACCGGCATACAAGTATGTTAGTTCATTCAACATACAACAAGACATTCATAATCAAACAAGGGATTATTTTCATGCTTTAGTCTTGATTAAGTCGGCACACAAACACACAAATCAGAGTAACTCGGTTAGCATACGGGGCATGAGAAAATCATACCTTTCACCGGGGTTTCACTTTACCGTGGCATCTCCCCATGCTCGGGTCACGCACGACTCTCTGATAATGTTTCAAACATTATTATTAATACTAAGATTATACGGTACATAATTAAATGCTACTCCCGTATTTACCCCGTTATCCCGTTATCTCGGTTTTACTTTTGTTAATTTGAGTTCTCACTTCTCAATCACTTCTAACACTTTATCACACTTCCTAGGGCCTTTACATGTCACCAAACAAGGCCTTAACATCTTATAACATCATTAACATTCAAACCCCCATCATTAGCAACCTTTAAAACACTCACGGGGCAATTCTGGGGGTGGTCCGGGACTTGGTCCTTACCCTAAGTCCCGGACCAATACTCATCACAACTCTCGGGTGGAATTTCAACACTGGTCCGGGACCTTGTCCCTATCCCAAGTCCCGGACCAAACACGGCTTGCACTCTCGGCCTAAATAAATGGGGTGGTCCGGGTCCTTGTCCATGGACTAGGTCCCGGACCCTGCTAAAACCTGCAACATACATCATTTTTCAACCCCAATTCAATCCTTAATCCACCCTTAATCTTTCCATAAACTTTCCACAAGTTTTCCACATGTTTAATCACCTTAAAACATGCTCTAAAACTCTTCAAATCATGGGTTAAACCCTTACTCAAATTCTTGCCCAAAATCACAAATTTGCATTCTCCTTTTGCACTAATGCACACTTGTGCATTTTCTAACCTCTCTTGATACTTGCATTATTGCTCTCTCTTCATTTAACCATTCCAAAACTTCCAAGATAATGAACACCTCATACCAAGTTCCATGACTCACTCTTAAAGCCTAACATCTTCTTTGTTTTCTAAAAACTCCTAAGGCACTTACACAACCTCTTTTGCTACAGATTTTTGCACATCTCACCTCAAGCATCCTCTCATATTCTTGGGTGATCATTTACCCAATTCAAACTCCAACAACACCTAGCTAACCCTAGGTTATTCTCCACACAAAACATCACTTAAACCACTTAGGTTTCTACACAAATTTTGCCATAACTTGGGCTATTTTTCTAACATTTCCCAAAGTTCATCTCATCACATTATTCAACCTAAAACTAACCAAACCCATCATGGGTTCTACCAGCACATACAAGTTCACCAATACTCATCAATTCTCCAAATACAATACAATGCATAATTCATGAAATGCATAACACTTAATCAAACACTAAATTCACAATGTTTTCTCACTTGCATTATTTTGTACAAGCACATTGCTACCACAACTCAAGTGGGGTTCATTTATTCATTAACCCTTCCCAAATTCTAATACATGTAGAATATACTTAAGGGTTGGTTTCTTACCTTGGATTCTCTCAAGTTTCCTTTTAAATAATCTTCTCTTCTTCTCCTCTTTCTTCACCCAAAATCGGTCAAGGCAAATCACTAGCCCAATTCTCTAGACCAATATACCAATGGATATAAGGAGTACTCATTAGTTCTCCTAACTATGAAAATAACTCATGAATTCAAGAGGAGGGCTCAAGGCATTAAATTTGAACATTACCTTTGGAAACCCTAGAATTGATTTGCCAAGAATCAAAGGAGGAGCTCCAACCCACCATTGGAGACTTGGAGAGTAGCTCAAAACAAAGAGAAGCAAGGCATTAACACATGCCAAAATCGGCCAACACAAGGAAGTGAAGAAAAATGTATTTTTCTTTGGATATTTTTACCTTGGGTGAAAGAGGAAGCTTCAAGCTTCAAGATTATGTGCTTTTCTCCTCAAATGGGCAACACCCACGAAAATGAAACTCATCATTTTCAAGTTTTGAAAAGAGAGAATGATAGAGGGTGAGGAGAGAATCACAAATATGTGGTTATTTTTGAGCTTGGAGCTTAAACAAAGCTTGAGCAAGGAAGGGAAGTGGGAAGAAGCCATGGATGAGGGGGGAAGAAATCGTCCCAGGCTGGAGGAAGGGGAGAACGTCTGGGAAAGGAGAAAGGAAAGAGGGAAAGAAAAGAAGAAAGTGAAGGAGGAGAGAGAAGAGCCTACCTTTTCTACTTTACTTTTCCTTCCCTTTTATTTTCTTTCTTTATTTACTAACTAGCTATTATTAGAGAGGGATGATATTTGGATAATAAAAACCGGCCCCACTTATACTTGTAGACTTGAGCGTTTTTCGGTTTCTGACAGAAAACGCTCGTTATTTTACCCGGTTTGGCACTATTCACTAACCGGGCCCGTTTTTCGGATTTTTCTCGTTTCTTTATTTTTAATGGTTATTAAGCTTCCATTAATACTTAATTATAGTTATTTAATCAACTATAATTTTTACGGGTCCGTTTGACCACTTAAAGTCACGTTTTCGGGTTTTCTCGAAAAACGTGCTTTAAAACTCCGTTAGCGTTTTAATCCATTATTTGGATCCGTTTTCTTCGGGAATCATTCCCGGATACTAATTAGGCCTAACTAAGCCTTAGGAATCCATCTCGGACCCTTTCGAGATCATATATCTCTTACACTCATTTAACGCGCATTTTAGCGTTTTTCGCTTTTCAAGCGTTTTCTCTTTTCTTTTGGTTTTATTTTCTTTACCAATACACTTTAGGCACCATTAGGCCTTTAATAATCATATTAGAGTAATTTAATCACCATTATTAGGTCCGGGGTATTAAACCTTTTTTGTAATGAATGCAATGTATGTGGTTTGCTTCTCGCTTGGTTGTATTTATTGGTGTGTTTGTTCAGGAGATGCCTTATGTAGATACCGTGAATTCTCGCCCCATAAAGCAAAGTTAATGAATGATATATAACTGTGAGGAGTCGTTCATTATTCATTCTTCTCTTTATTCGTGCATGCCAAAAGAAACCAAGTTTTAGAAAAACAATTTTGAAAACGCGTGTTTTCAAAGTGGTGGATTTTCTCAATAGAAATTTTGATGCTCGATCATTCGCTAATAAAATAGGGAGGGGGGAACCCTATACACTTTGATCTAAATAAATTCAAAGGGAATGTGTAAACCTATACATGTAATCTATTTAGAAATGGACAAGAGAGAAAAGAATGCTAGGGGAAAACCTATACATCAATTCTAAAAGTCGTTAAAGGGGGAATTTTGAGCTAAACTCCTTCTGAACTCTTCCGCTTCTTCTTCGGGCTCTTGCTTCGAAGTGGTATTGTGACCATACAGAACGGGTTGATGTTCTTCTGACTCTCAACAGTTTGAGCTCGAACAGGTGTTCCTAATCTTCATGTCGCTTGATCCGGGTTGGTGCAACTCTAATATGTATTTGAACGGTTGGTGTTGGTCTTCCTGTCGCTCGGCTAGCTCCACGGGCAGGTGCGCCTCTAGCTTTCGGCTCGATCCGCTAGTTGATCTTCATGTTGCTTCACTTGCTCTGTTGAAGGAATGAGGGATATGTTTGAGAAAGGAAAGGTGGATGATCGAGCACAAAATCATTGTGAAAATCCACCACTGTTATGAAAACACGAAATGATTAGTACGCTCCACAGTAATAATCGCTGCTCTTGAAGGTGGGTTGAGCTTCAAAAATAGCAGGTCGCAACATGGGGACTAAATCATTTATTTTGAAATACATTTGTGAAAATCAACTTTGAAAACTATTTTCGAAAACCATTAAGAAACAAAGTTGGTGAAGAATGTTGTTTGAAATTCGTTTGTAAAAAGTAGGTTTTTGAAATGAAATTCATGGGAAGTAGTGTTTGAAAATAATTTGTAAACAGTAGATTTTTGAAATTTGTTTTTTGCAAGCTGTTTGATAAAGTTTGTTTTCTGGAAGACTTTGATTGAATCTGGTTTTGAAACTGTTTTGGAAATAACAATTTTGAAAATCATTGTTTTTTGAAATCATTTGAAATGGACGACTTTGAAGATGTTTCATTAGAGCAATCGACATGATTCATTTTCTGATTTTTGCTAATTTTTGAAACGTGATCACACATAGATATAAGCGCAAAGTGAAAATCGTGGCTGATTTTATGTGGAGCTGAGTGTGAATGATTGGGATAATCACCTTCCAGGTCAATCAATGCTTCTATACCACCAGGGGAACCGTCGTCCCTTCACTGTTCATCTCTCGGGATTTATCCTGTTATGCCTTGTGGGGCACGTCATCAAGAAAGTCCGGAGTGCTTAAGTTCGAAAGGTCAGGATACCCGAAGTGATACAGTCACACGAGCCACGACCGGGGATTATCACAACATACTCACTTTTCGGGAAACTCGGGGAAGTATTGCATGGGAACGGGTCTCCCGTCGTCTACACGATAAGGTGTGTCTAAAGTCCAAATTATTCGCTGACTACGCTGTGTCATGTATGGGTATCCGTAAATACGGGATCCTCTATGAATTTGTAGCGCGACATTGGGCTTTAAAGACACCCGTGGTGCCGAGGACACCTGGAGAACTGAGCCCATGCAATCTTCATGGTAAGGCAAAAAGGGTGGTCAGACAGGCGGCATACAAGGGGGCAACTACCCATAAAACCCATCTTAGACACTGGATAAGGCAGCTGGACACTGAAGGCTCATAGCTGACTATATGCTGGCTTTGACTCGAAAAGGTGTTTGAAAGGATCCTGAGTCGTTTCAAGGTGTAGACAACTACGGCCATACCACCTCGTGGGTTTACTCCTTAGCTACGAAGGACCCATACTCAGAGGGAATCAATTGTGGACCAATTGTTAATCCCGCCGCAGATAGTAAAGGTGACACAGAGGAATGCATGTTCCTAAACTACCCGATGCAACAATGGGTTGGCTCCTTTCTACGAAGGCCCCATTTACAAAACCGTAAATAAGCAATTATATCATGAATGAAGGGCAGTAAACATAAGGCAGTAAACACACAATAGTAAATAAGAGTGAAGCATGCAAAGGTCAAAAGCACACATGCGATAATCAAAGTCAATTTCGAACTCTAAACATTTGTCCTAACTATCCTCACAAAGCACACTCTAAGTGTGGAGTAGAGTAATCCTAAAGGCTTGGAAATGAATCTTGAAGGTTTTGAAAGAAGTTGGGGATTCCCGACAATTTTGAATGGAGTTCAGTCCTCCTTGACCAAGTTTATGAGAAAAACTTACTCAAGTTTTCCCTAGCAGAGTCGCCATTCTGTGGAGGGTGATTTTTCGGTATGAGGGGGGTCTATTTAAATATGGTCTGACTAAGAAGTCTAGATCCTAGGAATTGCCATTCTGTGGAGGGTAAAACCCGTTATTCATGGCAGCCCTCAAATACCTACTTTATCGTCCGTCTTTCCCAGAAAGCATAAGGGAGAGTGCAAGTGTGCACTACACCTGCTCTCAATGGGCTCCACACGGACTTATGCCCTAAGGGCGGAAATTGACTAGAGTCGCCACCTAGTTTGACCTAAGATACTAGGAAGGAAGGGAAGGAGGGTTCTAAGAACCGTTGGTTGACTCTGAATTTGTTGCCTATGGATAGGACTTATCTGGTCAGATCAGAGATTCTATTGTGGGTTCGCACTGGGTTACACCCCTTAGAAGTGGCAGCGACCACGACTTCGGATTGGTGCCCGAGGAAACCTCGGTCTCCAATTGTCGGGATTACCTTCTTTCAAAACCTTTTTAGAGAGATTCATTTAAAAGCCAAGGAATAAGATTAGGACATGAAGAGAGAAAGAGAGTGGGTGAGGCGAGGTTTTCTGCCAAGCTAGCACCAAGGGGAGGAGTTGGTGAACTCAGATGAGTATAGAATGAAGATTTGGGAAAAGTTTAAGGTTGAGTGAATAAACAAGACTTAGAGTCTGATGGTTTGAAGTTTGTGGGAGCCGAAGAAGGTTTGAGTGTATCGAGAGACGTGAAGAATGCCTTAGAGGGGAAAAGGATTTTTTGTTTGGAATGGGGTCGCACCCTAGATGGGCTGCCTACGTACTCAACTCCCTGTTGAGATCAGACCTTACGTAGTTCAGGGTTTTTAGGAGATGCTTGAATCCTCCTGGGATGTTTGAAGTATGGGATGTTTTAGTCTGTGAGACGCTCGGGTCTATGAGACGTTTGAAACCTTGAGATGTCGAAGTCTGTGAGACGCTCGAGTCTGTGAGACGCTCGGGTCTGTGAGATGCTCTGGTCTGTGAGACATTCGAATCATTATAATGACAAAGTCTGTGAGACGTTCGAGTCTGTGAGACATTCAGAGTGTAGGGGAAATTGAATTGGGATTAAATGAGTTTTTGTTTTGAGTTGGAATTGAATTGAATTTGGGTTGGGGTTTGAAAAAATGGGTCAGGTCAAAATTTGGGTTGGTCAAAGTTCGGGTCAAGGTCAAAGTTCGGGCCAAGATCAAAGTTGGACCGGGTCAAAGTTGGGTCAAAGTCAAAGTCCGGATTGGTCATAGTTCGGGTTGGTCAAAGTTGGACCAAGTCAAAGTTCGGGTTGGTCATAATTGGACCGGGTCAAAGTTGGACCGAATTGGGCCTTGGTTGGGCATTTGGGTTGAATTGAGCCTTGATCAAGGTTTAAAAGGGTTATGAATTTTGAAGGCGTTCGGGTGTGAGAAGCTGAGGGTTTTGAGGTGCTTGAGTTTGCTGAGTCTATGGAGATGTTCGAGTCTGTTGAGATGTTGAGACATTCGAGTCTGTTGAAACGGTCGAGTCTGTTGAGCTGCTGAGACGGTCGAGTCTGTTGAGCTGCTGAGACGTTCGAGTCTGTTGAGCTGCTGAGATGTTCGAGTCTGTTGAGCTGCTGAGACGTTTAGAGATTCGAGATGCTTGAGTTCAAAAGAGTTTGAAGTTTCAAGGAGTTTTAGATTTATGATGTTTGGAATTATTTAGGATGGAAATGAAACTGAATTGGGAATGAAAAGAATTTTGAATTGAATTGAGATTGAGATTGAATCGAATTGGATGAAGAATTGAATTGAATTTAGATTGAAATGATTTTGGATTGAAATTGAGATGAAATGGATGAAATTGAAGTTAAATTGGAGTTTGAATGAATTTTGATTTGTGTATGAGAGAGATTGATTTTGGAGTGTGTTTGATGAGAGAGTATGAGAGAGATTGATTTCGAAGAGTGTTCGATGAGAGAAATTGATTTGAGATTGAATTTTGGGCTGAATCTAGAATTGAATTTTGGGTTTTGAATCGGATTTTTATTGGTTGAAACGAATCATTGATTGTGAGTTTTATTATGACAATTATGGATTGTTTGGAAAATTTTATGAAGGAAAGGCGTTCCCCACCGACCAGACTCTACGGCCCGTTTGAGTGAGGAACATCCCCGAACCTAGAAGTTTTTCTAAACTGGACTCGAAGTATCCAGAAATAAGCGGGAAAACCTAAAGGCTATTCTATGGTCACCTGTTCTAGCCTGTTTGGCTAACAATGAGTCGGGCCCAAGATGAAATTGAAATTTGGGCTGAAGGTTTGCAGCAAGCCAAACGGGCCCTCCTCATTAGTCATTAAAACAAAGCAACGGTTAAACATGGAAGCATGTGATATATTACAGTGATGGCGCAATAAACATGGAGATCGGAAAAGGACATGGCAAATCAACAATGATTGTAACGGAAAGATACAACTAGCAGCTTCAATGGTCATTCAGAGTTATGAATCAAAAGAAATTAAAAATCAAACATTGATTATTAAGGCTAAACAACTTTATCTCGATGAATATTGAATCAAATTACACGGAAATCAATTCCCTAAACCAAATTTATGCACCAGGGGTAAACATAAGCGCTGGAAACAAAAATAGATTGGTTATCATGATCAAGAGGAGATGTAGGTGATAGGAAACCAACCTACGGGGTGGCCTGCCCCCGGTTTATCATTCAAATTGAATATAAGGAAGAAAATCCAGCCGAATAAGAGGTCAAATACTCATAATCCCATCTTGGTCATGTGTAATCAGCAATGTCTTGAGACCCACAGTGTATGCATGTTGAGCCCAGGATTCGATAAGCCCAAAGCGACCAGCTTAGTCAGGTCCAAGTCTCGGAGAAATATACCTCGGTAAAACATGGAATCAAGGTGTGAGGGGGACATTAAATGTAGTAGACAATGCGATGGAAAATATGAACTGAAAGCCGAGCGTCACCAACGAGTCTACAATCAATCAGTCAATACTTGTCTAATTCGGAGTCGTTATCTAGGGGTAAACAACTACTGACACAATAGCAGATTAACAAAAGCTGTCAAATGGGATCTCCAACCCAAATATATAATGCACAAAACAAGGAGTACGCGTTCAATTAGGCAAGGAAGTATATCATCAATCATATCTAAGGAAAACGGCAATGAAATTTCCAAACCCCTGAAGGATCGCCGAAGTCGAATATCAACTCTATGCCAAGCACGTCCAGCTCAAATTTCCCAGTTCCTCAACCAAAGAAAAAACAAAATCAGAGAGGTATAATACATTTTAGATCAAACTAAAAATCCCTAGACGTAATATGAACAAACAAAACCTCAGCCCGTCACAACCCAAACGAGCTTGAATAATTATTTCTTTAGCTTGAAGGCCATAAAAGAAAGCGAACAGAGTGGCTCTCAACTGATTGAGTTAGGAGGCAAAATACTGACAGCAAGAAGAAGAAAACACAAATGCATAGACCGATAGATGTTTAGGTTAGGAGGCAAAATACTGACAGCAAGAAGAAGAAAACACAAATGCATAGACCGATAGATGTTTGACATCACCGGGGCTACTGGACGGCAGCAAACAAATCCTAGAATCACAGTATTCTGGCTCCTCCCGATAATGCTAGTTGGCAGTTGGAAATGTCGCTGAGTTTGATTGTGAGTCTTCCCCCATGTGGAACCTCCGATATCAAACAAACACACAAGCTGAACAATTAGTCCCGTGAGTGAAGAAAATGAAGGAGGTGTGAGCGTATATGCCGTTCAATCGCTGGCTGAAGTGAAGGAATTGGTTATGCTTGGTTTCTTGATTGATTTTTTTTGAAGATCTTGTGCTATTTAGTGACATAGTTTTTCCTTTCAGCTAGCTTCTCAATCTTTGAATGATGATGCCAGTAGACGCGCAAAAAGAAAAGTAGCTACCAGAAAATTAACAGTTCGTAATCGATACATTAGGAAAAAATCCGAACTAGCAGGCATACAAAATGTTAAGTTTCAAACTGGTGTGATTTCAAACATGGGGTGATAACAGAGCAGGAAATTCGTATGTCATACATAGATCCTAATTGGCTGGAATTCATACCAAAACAATTATAAGAATCTAACAGTCACTGAGTGAAAAGTATAGCTCAAAACAAAAGTTGGTTTGTATCCATTCGAATCAAACAGAAGCATGATAGTCAGCCGAAAGTAAAATGCGAATCAGGAAGATGGAAAACCAGAAATCAGAGAGTGATTTGGCCAAATGATTAGAGATACGGAGAGAAAACAAGAGGAAAGAAGACATTCCCGTCACCGTAGTCAAGTGCCGAAGATAGGATTGACGGCCACCGAGGACAACTATGTTTAATACTTTAGAGAACGTATCATGTGCCAGAAATGGGTGGCTCATTCCAGTGCAACCATGTGAATTTGGACAAAGAGTGATCCTGTAAAGAGCCATATTAATTTGTGAGTATCACCAAGACAAACATAAATCAGGAAAATAAATACTCAGAAATTGAAAGAAGGATTCGGGGCTTAAGTTTCGCTTCATTTTATAGCTCCGTGAACGCCGTGGATTTCCCAGCATATTCCTTGTTCGCGTGTGACATGAAGGGAACGAAAGGGAGTTGAAGTTGACATTCCTTGTTTCGCCAGCTAGGTTGCAAGATAGACTGGAGTGAAGTGGAAGAGACGGATGCCCCTTGTTCGCCAGTAACTTGCGAACTTACCGGTAGTGCAGATGAAGGGGCAATGGAACATTATGTCCTGTGGGTTAGACAGAATGGAGAAGAGGCAAAACATGTATGTTTTTTTTGTTCAGAGCAGGGTTGTATGTTCCTGGTTCGCTGGTGAAGAGGGTGAAGCAGCCGTTGTAGGACTTGTATGTCCCTCGTTCAGGTGAAGAAAGCGTAGAGCATATGGGCTCCTGTTCGCCAAGTGAAGAGAACAAAGAATACGCAGAGCACGTGTGCTCCTTGTTCGTAACACCAGTTTCGTCAGGTGATAAGAATGGAGAAAACGTGGAGCATGTGGGCTCCTGGTCCGCTGAGTAAAGAGAATGAAGAAACGCAGAGCAGGTGTGCTCCTTGTATGCAGTGTATGCATGTGAAGGGAATGAAGATGCTCGTATGCTCCATGCCCGCTTGAATGAAAAGGAAAACGAGGTGCAGAGCTGTGTATGTCTTCTGTTCGCCTACGTTGGTGATCTCGCTCAACAGTGAGTCTTCGTTCGACGTTTGCAGAGAATGAAGAAGGCAGGAGCGTGATTTTCCTTGCTTTGCTCCGCCAGCTGAAGAAAATGAAGGACGCAGAGCTTGCGTCTTCCTTGCTCATCGGTTATGTTGGAGGGAAGGAAGATAGGGCATGTATGCTCTTGTTTGACAACAGAAGGTCGCAAGTTTCCGACGTGAAAAGTCTGGAGAGAAATGGAGGTGCGCATACTCTTTGTTTGCCTGCTGAAATGAAGATGAGAATAGAGACACATGTGTACTCCTTATTCTCTAGTATGTTTGCCCATCACGCGAAGAGGATGGAAGATGGAACCGCGCGCCACGTTCCTTGTTTGCCAGCGGTAGTGAACACCAGCATGAACAGAGGAGAAACTCCATGTTTGCCATGTCGAACTTGTAAAGTTGTTCATCAGAGGGTTGCACACCGTGAGTGAACAGAAGGGTGCAGACGCCAAGCATATACTTCCTCGTTCACCAGCATGTATGTTCCTTGTTCTCGAGCTGGGTGTAGAGCTTGTTCGCCGGTTGGTTGCAAACTCACGGGAGTGAAGAGAATATACCAGACAGGGCATGTATTTCATTGTTTGCTTGTTGGTTTTGCAAAATCACGAGAATGAAGAGAATGAATCAAGGCGAAACTACCGATGGGAAGAGAAATGAAGAACAATGTGTATATTTCTTGGTGTGCTCACTGCTCAAGGAAGAAGAGAAAGACCAAATCATTGGAAAATGAAAGAATTGGCCGTTGTGGGAATTATGCGGCTGTTCCTTCCGGGATTTGTGTCTGTCGCTACTGTTGGTTTTTAAAGGGAATAATAGGGTTAACGGTTGGCCTCAATTCTAGTGGATTAGGGTTGCGTTTTAGGAATAAGAAGGTGGGGGCGGGCTAGACAAGGCAGTCTCGGGTGCAACTATTGGTCGGGTTGGGCTTTGAGAGTGATTGGGCCGATTGGTCCAATGCTTGGGGTTGGAATGGGTTTAAGGGTCTGAGCTAGGCCAGAGTTCAACTAAGTGTGGATTGGATTTGTAAGATGAAAATAAAAGTGTCTAAATAGAAGTGAACTGAAATGATAATAAAAATACCAATGTTAATAGTAGAATAAAATAAAATATAAGAAAAGGTGTAGATGAATAAAAAATAAATAAATAAAAAATAAAATAATAAATAGAATATAAATAAAACAAAATAAGATAGTAAAATAAGTGAATAAATAAAAAGGGACGACCTTGAAACTGGACCGTCGATGGAAATTCATTTTCGAAGAATTGTGTTTTTTTCTGAAACGCTTTGAAAAAGATTATAAAATAATGGTTTCGTCTTAGCACGCACGCTAATATGTTTTGAAAAAGAAAGGCGACGACCCCTCTTATTATCTCGGAATTTGCTTTAAGGGGTGAGAATTTTTGGTGTCTACACATGTGAGTGGTACATTCCAAATCCGTTGTTCCTTGCTTAAGGTATCTGCTAGTATTTTAGCTTTGTCTCTCATCATTGCGTAGTCACGCGTTTATGTCCATATCCTCTGGTAGATTTCCTCTGGATTGCAAGCATTTGCTCGATCCTTATGAGGATTCTACATATTATTCGTCCATCATGGGTTTCGATGTTTCTTTCCTTTGGTTTCTTGTCCTTGAACGGTTTCCTTGTCTTCACTGTATACTGTCTACTGCTCTCTGTTGAAGGTTCTTGATTTCTCTAGCCCGTTGGTTTAACTGCGGCTCTTCTTGTCCATCTTCGAGGTAACCTGCTTCACTGTCCTTAGTATGGAGTTGACTACTTCTCGTGTTTCTAACACTACTTGTCTACTTGCATGGGGTACCGTACTGATACATTACTACTTACCCGACTAACTCATAAATAAGTCTGTCAGGCCCACATGCTCCTATCGGAGTGCGGTCGTCCCATGTCTCGTTTAGTAAACTGGTAATGTCTGTCACACGGGTGTTGTGAAGTATTCTGTTGTCAATCTCCCTTTGATGGATATCCCTTTTTTTTTCTTTTTTTTTTTTTTGTTTATTAGCTCATGTTATCGGTTATCTTGTAATTAGTGCTATTGCCCTGGTGGCATCAGTGGTAATTCGTGCCATAAGCCATAAGCCATAACGCCGGCTTGTAAGTAAAATCTGTGCTATATTTAGCAAACCTGGATCTCCTATTTCGTTCTCATTGAGTACATCACATATTCCTTTTTTTCCTGTTTATCATGATCATATCTCATCCATAATTCATATTCGTCCCCTCATCCATGTAATTGGATGCATTGCAGATTGCATAATAGCTTGAACAACTTGACTCTTCACTTCCCAGCCATCCTCACTGACGGTGGTGCATCTACAAAGGGTATGCTTGTCCACAAGGACTAAACATTCATCACTAGTAGTGATTAGCATTAAATGCAGGTATACTCTGATGGTATTTGGCTAATAAGCCATGTCTGAAAATTTTCGAACAATTTAAACTGGTGTGTTTACAATCACAGTGGTTGTATAATTCTTCAATTGCAGTGGTCGGAATAACGGTCTTCCCACAGTTGCATAGGTTTCTAATCTTAAGGTTTGTATGAAAAAGTTTGAAAAAAAAACTTTTTTTTGGTATATATATAATAAAAGACTAAAAAAGTAGTAGTTGCAGTTGCAGCACTTGCTCTGTCAAGTGCGCAAGGCAGATGGAAATTTCAGTGGTTTTCTTGTCATAGCGCTTGCAATAGCAAGTGCCATGCAGGTGGAAATTCTGGTTCAGTAATTACCGGTCTCATTGACTCAGCGTTGTTGAGTATGGCTACATGATAATGTAAGCTTTAACATCCTGTTCATATATATAATCCGTCAAGATTCCAAGGTTACTCGCATCGAGTCCACATACTAGTTTCAAAAGTCATACACAAGAAGGCGAGTGGTCCCCGACACACTCTCACATACTAATAACATATCTCAGTCTAACATCCAAGGTAAGTACATAATAAAGTAAGCAAAAGTCTTCCACCAGCGGTCTCACGGAGTTCAGGGTACTCATGCCCTATCTACTCCCTTGCCTTTATAGGCTCCAGCACCAGTAGATGTCTGGCCATCCTGACCGCCTCGTGGTACCCCAGATCCTCCAGCTGAGGTCTTCTGAGTTTCTTTGGTGGCGTGTAGTTACGGCTCTCTGGGTTCATCCAACACTCGAACTCCCGGTGGCCCTCTTTCTTGCAACAGCGACACTCAACTTTGCGGCCATCGCAGTCGACCCCAGATGGTCCTTCCCACAACGCTTACAGTAGTAGTGGCGCTGGGGTTGTCCGGTGCCTGATGATAGCATTTAGTTTAAATTAAAATCTGATGATATAAGGTTAAGGTCACAATTGAATTTAAGAGGTAGGTGTTCTCACCCTTAGGAGGTGCAGATCTCAGAGGCTGAGCATCTATAGCTGAGCCGGTCAACAGAAGGACGGGCTCTTTCCCCTTTACTCCCTGGTGACCCTGCTGCCCTTTCTTCTGAAAGAATTTCCTGTTTAAGGTTTCGGGTCAGCATTCAAAAGGTATTTAATATGATAAATAATCTAGAATGGGATAAGTCCTTACTTTCCCTTCTTCTGGCCATCGCCTGGAGATGCTCCTCCACCCTCAGACTCACCCTCAGGGTTCTTTCTCTTCTTGGCCCCGAGAGTCTCTTCCCGAGTTTGGAGCGTTAGCTCCATCCTCGAGGCAGCGTCATAACACTCCTGGAATCTCATTGGTAAGTTCTCACAAAGTTAAACGGTACTGTAGTAAGTAAAGAATTTATGGCTTCCATGTTAATACCTGGATGGTAGTGTAGAGGGTAGCACCCATCGCCATCTGGATGCGAAATAATAGTCCTCCCCGGAACTTCTCGACCTTAACGGTCTCTGAGTAATCCACATCGGGGATGAAGTCCAGTAGACCAATGAATCGAGCGTAGTACTCATCCACGGTCAGACCTCCCTGAGACAATGTCTCAAACTCATGGCGCTTCTTCTGTTTGAGGTGCGCTGGGTAGTACTTCCCTCTCAGCAACTCGACAAAGGCAGCCCACGAAAAGTCGGGTATAGCCAGGTGATGGTCCTTGACCAACCTCCACCAAGTGCTGGCTGCATCCTTCAGATGGAAAGCAACAATGACAACCTTCTGGTTGGCAGGTACTTGTAAAGCCTCGTAGGCCTTCTCATGTTCAACTATGAACCGCTCCAAGGCTACGGGGTTTGGCTCCCCTGAGTATGTAGGTGGTCGGGTCTCGGTAACTGACTTCAGCCAGTTCGATTCCCTGGGCTATGGTGGGTGGGCTGGTGCTCCTCCTATCGGAGTACCAAGCTGTGCGAGAACGACAGCAATCGTCTCTGCAACATCTGGAATCACGGGGTCACCGCCTCCACCTCTTCCAGTACCACGCCCTCTAGTTCCCCAAGACATCTGTAGTACAGTATGTCACAAAAATACTCGGTAATTTACCGTACACAACCAGTATATATTGAATTGCCTTTAAGGCTAATATGTCACACAGTTTGCGTTACTAGACACAATACCTCTTAAGACTAATCGTCTCGTACCTCCCAAACGTTTCCCATAATTTCCCAAGTCATAAGCTCACTGTCTTAACCTATTTTCTCGTCATCAGAGCGGAGTACCGCTCTGATACCACTTTTGTAACACCCCTCTCCATAATCACGTAATAATCTCTCACGTAGCAATAAATAAAACGTCTTACAGCGGAAGAATAAATAATAACAACAATACTCACTCGGGTGTCACCGGCCATTACTCGCTCATGCGAGCAACGAAGCCAAACTACATCCAACTTCTAACATAAACAAACTGCTAACCGCCGTGATAACGAGAAAACTCCTATACATCATACTAAGTCCATAATCATAAACATCGACAAGTGAACGTCTACCCAATCCCAAATATACATAACCTTACCATAATACAATTCACCATCTTCATTGCTATACAACATCTCCATGTGCGGTAACAAAAGTAAACCCTAGTTACCCTGATCCTGCACTCCGGCTTCGACAATAATCAACAACCTGCATATGGTGTAGTATCAGTGATAGACGCTGAGTATGCCGGGCCTGGACCCTAATGGTCACTTAGTCATTTTAACCATCTTATTATTAGATTGGTTTTATGCTTTTCCATTTTACAGTTTATAAACAATACTGTAATATACATGTATAATATACATAACCATCCATCCAAACATTAATAACCAACTTTACCATCCATCCAATCCAACCATTCATTTATTATCTCCAACAACAATTATATATCGAACGTATCAAATAATTCCAGTATAATGTACAATGTACAATCGCCGTAGCGTACAGTTTACAGTATAATGTACAATGTACAATCGCCGTAGCGTTTAGTTTCCATAGTTAATTTATTTTGGCCTTTAAGGCCCCATCCTAACCATGTTTAATTAATACCAGTTGGGCGTGATGTTAAGACAACCCGATAACCTCACCATGGACAGTAGTCCTCCCGTACACACAAAGGTGCTCATTTCGCCAGAGGTCCGGAGGCCCCTGACTATTCTCTTATGTCTCGTAAGACGTCCATATAAAGGCCATAGCCACCTGACCCACGATCCAGTTTGGGCTCGTTGGGTATAAACCTGGAGCGGAATCCAATCAGAAACCCCTCAGTGATCACAAATGCGCAACTAGATAGTTCGTAAACTACACTGGATTCCTCACCTCAATCTCACACCATCTCTCTCTCATAATGTTTAAGATCTGCTCTTAGTCTTATGGAGAGTATAATTATTAACCAGCGGCCCAACGGGTCACGCATACCTAGAAGTAATCTAGGTTATATTCATGTTCGAGATCCATGCTCTAGAGACCGACAATCTCGTGACTCGTTTCCTAAGTGTTTTACTTAGGTTCCCATATACTTAATATTAATACTATGGTATTATATCAAGTAACCGTCTTGTTATCACAATAACGTATATGTATGTTTATATAAGTCGATCTATAGTCGACGTAGTGTTAGTCCCGTAGGACGCTCGTGCATAAATAATTAATGCAGTAGCACACAATCACATACATGTATCCCAAACACTTAACACACAAGTGATATCATCCAAATCCGAGCCCAAGGAGTTTCCTTAGGACAACTCAGATCAAACCCCTTTACATACCGTTCACCAAGACCTAGGATGCGCAGTGTAGACCACTAGCTCGTCAAGCGTCCTCCGTCTGAAGTACGATCTAAACGGTAATAAAACTATAAGTCAGTCTCCATGACTAACTACATCCGGTATTTCCGAATAACAAGTAACCCCGACAGTTCATCCCCGTTTTCTACAGTTATTTGTTACGGGTTTCTCTAAACCGGTCGGCTTTGTTAATTTAAACTCGTACGTCAAAATATTTCAACTGTTAAGTTTAATTCATTATTTTTTCTTTAATCTTATCCACCATTAATATAGGTACATAACCTATAGTTGCATGTATGCATGCATTATTATATTATATTATTTTTCCACCATCCATCATAATACAATGTATTATATAATTCATTATCTTTAGCAAATAATATTTGCATCCAAAAACTCATACCTTATAGTTCGTAACTATTTTTCATGTAATAACCACCACCATTATATTATATAGTTTTCAACCATAATATATACTCATCCTTATATACATTATTCTTGTGTATGTATATATTTACAACGTAGGTAATTTTCGTGAGTTTAATAAACTCTTATATTATATGTTACATTTTATCATCTTTTATTGGATGATTATTCCCATTAGTTGTATTATGTTATACAACTTATATTAAGATTATTATCCTAATATTATGTAACATTTTATGTTGTAGTAATTACAACTCCTAAGGTTTATTCCATAAATACCTTAGTTTATAAATCTCATTTATTTATAGTTTGTCACATTATTTAATGTGAATATCCTTACTTATATTAATTCCATTTAAACCATATAATTGTTATAACATTTATAACATTATAGATCTTAGTCTAAAATTCATTTTCCAACCTTTAATATTTCGGTACAGCCCTTGAATTTATTTAAATTCTATTTTGACCACATAACATTATGTAATGTTATACCATATACCAATATCATATAATATGATATTTTTATTCCCTTTAATTTATAACCTATAGTTTTTATACAAAACTATTATATATTGCCGAATAGGCATATATATTAAACCTTATTCTTTTCCATAAACCATAGTTTCCTTTATTTACAAAATCACCCCATTATTTATGCCATGTTATATATACCATTTAATATAACATTTCTAACTTATAAAAAGGGTATAACCTATGGTTATTTTTTGTAAATTCCGAACAGACCTTGTTCTGTTTTATAATTGCCATTTGGCCCTATGTATAACATATAGTTTTATTATATCATTAAAACTATATATTATACACATATCTTAATAAATACTCTTATAATATTCTAAAAATCACCAAATTTCACCAAAGGGTTATAATTACCCTTACTAACCCATATACTTTCGGTATTTATAATTCCACCACACATATTTCTCCAAAGTGTCACAATGACAAAATAACTATATATTATACACATATAGTTTATTTTAATTCCAAAATCAACCCAATAAATTCCTAAAAATTCCTAATAGCCCATGGGTGTTTATAATACCATTTTACACCCTTAATTTTTGGTAATAACATATTTACCACATATGTTATATAATTGTTACAATAAAATACTTATCTTATTATAAAACCTTAAATAAGTTATCTAACTTATTTAATTTGGTCAAAACCTAACATATGGTCAAGGTTGACCACCTTAATATTTCCTTGACCATTAATCTCTACATATTACGGTTTGTACCCATAATTTTCTAGAAATTACCATTTAACCCCAAAACTTTATATAATCTTATAATTTTTATATAAACTCCTTTAAACCTCTAAATTTCGGCTATATTCTTTTATAGCCCCCAAATTTAATTTAATTTCACCTAAGACCCCATTTCCTTGTGGTAATAATTATATATCACATAAACTTAAATAAAAGCTTATAAATGCATAATTAAAATGGCCTAAAATACATGGCCTTATTACAAACATTGGCTTATAGAATGAATTACACATAAATGCCCAAAAATGCATTAAACTCTCGGCCTTACCATCATCTTTTCCTTATTTACCAATTTTCCACATAGTGTCTTAAATTTGACAATTATGCTTATTAATTAGTTATAAAATTTACTAAACCATTCCTTAATCACCTAAGGTCAAAATAAGACCTTAAATACCTTGTTCACTCATGGCACATATTATACAAATATGTATAAGCACATATTAATACACCAAGTGAAGGTTTAAGTGATTTATACCTTGTTTTTGCCAAGTATAAGCCTTGTTTGGCCACGGCTGATTGGAGATAATATTTCCACAGCTTAGTTTACATGTTTTCAAACAGCAATTAAGGCATGATTAGTCTCTAAGCAAGATCTAACCATAAGAAGTGTTTAATGTCAATTTCAAGGTAAAATTTACCTTTGAATTCCAAGGCAAGTACAAGTGCTCTTAGGCCTAAATTTACAGAAGGTAAAGGGTGTAAAAAGAGCTACTAAAACCAAGCTTTAAACTGGTATAACTCAGATTAGAAGATGGCTAATTTTTACCTTGTTTAAGGTGCCTAAAATGGTGTTTTTGGCTTGGATCTGGCTATACCTTGAAGCTCTTGATATACCAACTGAATAAGTATGTTAAGAAGAAGATAATAAGGCTAGGAACAAAGTTTCACAGCCGAATTTGAAGGGAATCAAAAGATATATGCTTAAAGCACATTTTTATACCTTAAGAACAAGATTAGCTTTCTCCACCTTCTTCCCCGGTTAAGCCGAGATATACCCTCCATTTAACCTCCAAAACAACCTAAGAACATTGATGGAAGGGGTTGATGCTTTGCTCCATTGAAAGAGGAAAGAATTGTGAAGAAAATGAACATTTAAAGGCTTAATTAGCTTACCAAGATCAATTGGTGTTCTCTTCTGTTCTTGGTGTGTTCCTACGTAAATGGAGAAGCCAAAGAGAGGTTGAAGGAGCTGGGTGTCGGCTGGGATAGAAGGCAAGTGAAGAAATGTAAGCTTAATTGCTTTTATGTTACTTTAATTATTACTTTAGTGTATAGTAATTAGTGACTCACCAAATTAGCTAGTTAATTGTTTATAGGTAGCTTAATGAGTGGGCATGGCAGCTGTATGAAGTTGGAAGCCCTTGGTCAAGTCAATGGGTGACTTTGACCATAGTTAATATTAAGTACTTAAATGTTATTTTTGGGTACTATTCATACTAAATTGCCCATTTTGATTTTATTTTCAAACTTTGATTTAGACTTTATAATATAGTCTATCATGTCACATTAATGTTATAAAGAACTTAATATAGTCTTTACAGTGAAAAAAAGTCATTATCTTAGAGCTCATAGACAAAAAAACGTGCTTTAAGGAATTTTAGTGCACATTTTGAGTCGCAGGGTGTTTCTGAGCTCTGTTTTCTTTGAGAACAGTTTTTTTGTGTTCCTTACATGATAGTTGATCATGGTATCCAATTTTATATCATTTAGAGGTCATTATACCTTTAAGGTATTCTTAGAGCTCATTTTTGCCCTACTTGACCTTGAAGCATGAAAATGCTTGTTCTTTGTGTTGGAGAGTTGTCCAACAATTGTAATATGTTTAGTAATGTGTTAATAAGCTTAGGACAAATTTTTAGGTCCTAAGTAGTTCATTTGGGTATTTATTTACCCTAAACAGTCAAAGGGTGCAATGTCTTGCTTTGTGTTGACCACTGTTGTTCTCAGTTGACTTTTAAGGCATGTTTAGGCCTTAATTAATGTGATTAGATGTTTAATCCATGTTTTATTAAGTTTGGGGTATTTCAGGAAGAAAATACTAAAAGTTGGTGTTACCGCCGTTAGTCACCCACGTGACTAACTAGGCCTATTCCAGTCTCAAGCTACGGTCTGATAGACCCGAGTCTACCGAACATGAGTGCGTCCAAGTCTTAAAACAAATACAGTACCGAGTCTGAAGTATCTCTCCTATTATTACAACTTACTACCACAGTTTATAAAGCGAGTGTACAGGCACACTCGTAATGTAAATTAAACCCATAGTGCTCTACCCACTCCTACTCTCAGGCTGGGTCCTTGTCTGGCACCTACCTGCAAAGTTTAAATCACAGGCCCCAAGGGGCTCAGCATATTGCTGGTACAGAAAACGTGCAGCCCACAAGCTATCAAGGCTACACACGACTACTTGTCGTATACATGCAGTTGATTATTCATACAACAATAATAAGAAGTACAATAACAACAATACATATATGTGAAACATTCACAGCTCAAATAAATCGAACGTCGTAATGGACGTCCATTTATGAGTAAGTTAGTTTCCTAAATCCTGAGGCCTGAGAATTGTTTAGTTCTCGTGTTTGACCATTCCTCATAAGTGTCAACCATTCTCCTATTAGAATTGGTTGTTCTCTAACTGAATTGTTTATTTTGTCGGGTCAAAGTAACCCTAGCCAATGAGTTATTAGCTCCATTGGTTTAATAAACAATAATTCTTAAGTTATGAGGGATGTAGGCTTGACCCTCCTGCGCCTCCTGAAGTTGCCTCCCATCTCGAACTGTTCACTCGAGATGGCCGGGTCAGTTTGTCGACCCTAGGCGGAAGACAGATCTGATGCAGATGCCGACTTCCTAAACCTGAACATGCATGACCGGAGTCAGTCCCAGATTCCTCTCATCACAAGTTCCAGTTAGCTGAAGTCTCTTTGACAATTTGTTAGTTAAACCTCTCTCGGTATTAACCAACTAACAATAGGGGGTACTGATAACTTTATACAATTGTTTATTAATCAAAGTTAATGAACAAGCTCTGAATCAAGTAATGTTAGTGTACAATGGACACAATAACAATACAGTAAATCGGTTTCATGCTTAATCTTGTTTGGTTGTATCACAATAACACATAGCACACAAAACCGAGGTAGACCTCGTTAGCAAACAAGCTACAAGAATCCCATACCTTAGCCTATCGACGTTGTCACTCACTGGATGACGTCCTGACTATTCTGGTCACCTACTCCGCTCCTATAGTTCATTAGGACGGGTGGTTAAATAACTTAATTTTCGTATTTTTACTATTCACCGTATTTTACTATTAACGTATACGTATTTTACTATTCACGTATACATCTCGTATTTGACTATTCATATATACGTAGTTACTATTCATTTATACGCATTCACTATTCATGTATACGCATTCACTATTCATGTATACGTATTCACTATTCATTTATACGTATTTACTATTCATTTATACGTATTTACTATTCATTTATACGTATTTACTATTCACGTATACGAGTACTATTCATGTACACTAACATTTTTCGTATACGCCCGTATGATACTTCGTATCATACGTATTTATTTCTTTTCCCAATATATCTTGTATTTTCATTAAAAATACTTAAGTAACAATTTCTCTTATACTTATTAAATTACGGGTATACCCCTCGTATACCTTAACTTATATACGGGTCTCCTTTAACCCTGTTTTAACTCTATTTCTTTTACAACTTGTTTCTAAATTCTTTATTTAATTTCCTTAACCTTCTAAACACATAAAGATGTGTTATTTACATTATTTTCCATAGTTTCCTCTTAATCTCTAATTTTCTTATAATGAGTTCTAAACTTGTTATTTTATTTCTAATTTCTTCCAAAGTCTTAATTAATTAATTCCTTTTATATTTTTAGTCAATTATCAAAATATACCCAAGTTTGACCAGCCTTTTATTGAAATACCCCAAACTTATTAAACATGGATTAAACATCTAATCACATTAATTAAGGCCTAAACAAGCCTTAAAAGTCAACTGAGAACAACAGTGGTCAACACAAAACGAGATGTTGCACCCTTTGACTGTTTAGGGTAAATAAATACCCAAATGAACTTCTTAGGACCTAAAAATTTGTCCTAAGCATATTAAAACATTAATAAACATATTAAAATTGTTGGGAAACACTCCAACACAAAGAACAAGCACTTTCATGCTTCAAGGTCAAGTAGAGCAAAAATGTGCTCTAAGAAACCTTAAAGGTCTAATGACCTCTAAATGATATAAAATTGGATACCATGATCAAATATCATGTAAGGAACACAATAAAACAATTCTCAAAGAAAACAGAGCTCAGAAACACCTTGCGACACAAAAGGTGCACTAAAACTCCTTAAAGCACGTTTTTGTGTAATCGCCTTCTAAATTGGTTTTAAATGGGCTAAAAGGTTATAATTACCTTTAAATATGATAATATATCATATTAGGAATTTAATTCCAGAAATTTACGAATTTTTACAAATTTAATATTAAAATATTAATAAAACCCTAAAGTAGGGCCCGTTTGGGTCAACATTGACTAAGTTGGTCAATGTTGACCATGGACCACGAAATGGACCTTATAAAATCAGATTATTAAGGCTCCTAACAGACCATGTGACAAAACCCATGTGACAATTAAATATACCCCATTACTTTTACATAAAATAACAAAAAGTGAACTTTAACATATTAAAACACAAAAGTAGCTTACCACTTGCTTACCCATGTGATGGCTGCCGATTTGGAGCCTCTTTTCCCCTTGTAATTCGGTGGCTCCAAGCAGTACAAGACAAGGCATGGTGACTCACCTTACACTTATTGATTTAAGTAACATTTTTACTTCATTTTTGAATCAAATTGGTACCAATCATTCACCCACCTTCTCCTATCATGGCCGGCTGCCCTCTTGCTTGTCTCCACTGATTGAGCCTTCAATAATCAACACCAATCAGTCATTGGTGAGTCATCAAAACAATAATAACTTAAAATAAGGAAAAAATGACTTTAAGGACAATTTAGGTCATTCTCTTTCATTTGCCCATTCCAGCCGAGTTTGCTCTTGCCTTGAGCTCTCTTTGGCTCCTCTTGACCGTAGGTAAGCTTCCCAAGCTCCATTGATGAGAGCTCTTGCTCTAGGTAAGCTTCTAAGGCATAAAAATGCCCATTTTCTTCATCTTTCTTTCCTTTTTCCATTGATCTAGACTCCAACCTTTTCTATACATTTATGTAGAGTGTTTGGAGGTTAAAGGAAGGATAAATTTCGGCCATAACAAGATCTAAGGAGGAAAGTTCAAGTCTTGACCATTTAAGGTAAAAATGTGCTCTAAGCACATATCTCTTCTTCCTTGAGAATTTCGGTTGTAAACCTTGGTTCCCTAGCCTTATTTTCTTCTCTTTTTCATGTGGATTCAGTTGGTATACCAAGATCTACAAGGAGTAGCTAGATCCAAGCCAAAAACACCATTTTTGGCATCTTAAACAAGGTAAAACTTAGCCATCTTCCAAGCTAATTACCCACGGTTTTGTGCCTTGTTTTTAAGAGTGTTTTGATACTCTTTCTCTACTGGAAAAATAGGGCCGAAGTAGATCTCCAACAAACTTGAAGATCTAAGGTAAATCTTACCTTGAAATATACATTAAAACACTTCTTATGGTTAGATCTTGCTTGGAGACTAACTATGCCTTGTTTTCTGTTTGAAAACATGTAAGAGAAGCTTTGTAAATTTTGTCCTAGGCTGGCCGAATCCAAACAAGGATTTATCTAAGCTAAATCAAGGTATAAATCACTTAAATCTACACTTGGTATATTAATATGTGTTTATACATATTTATACATATATGCCATGAGTGAAGAGTATATTAAGGTCTTATTTTGACCTTAGGTGATTAAGGAATGGTTTAATAAATTTTATAACTAATTAAACAAGCATAATTGTCAAATTTAAGACATTATGTGGAAGTTTGGTAATTAAATAAAAAGTGTGTGGTGAGGCCGAGATTCATAAGCATTTTTGGGACATTTATGTGTAATTTATTTGGTGAGCAAATGTTTGTAATAAGGCCATGTAATTTAGGCCATTTTATTTATGCATTTATAAGCTTTTAATTAAGTTTAAGTGGTGAAAATGCATTACCGAAAAGAAATGGGGTATTAGGTGAAATTAAATTAAATTTAGGGGCTTTATAAAATAAGGCCGAAAATTAGAGGTTAAAAGGAGTTAAAATAAAGTTTATAAGATTTTATAAAGTTTTGGGGGTTAAATGGTAATTTCTGAAAAGTATGGGTGCAAACCGTAGTTATAAGGAATTAATGGTCAAGGAAATATTAAGGAGGTCAACCTTGACCATATGGTAGGTTTTGACCAAAGTAGATAAGTTAAATAACTTATTTAAGGTTTTATAATAAGTTATGTATTTGATTGTAACAATTTTATAACATATGTGGTAAATATGCTATTGCCAAAAAAGTAAGGGTGTATAATGGAATTATAAACACCCATGGGCTATTAGGAATTTTTAGGAATTTATTGGGTTGTTTTTGGAATTAAAATAAACTATATATGTATAATATATAGTTATTATGTCATTATGACACTTTGGAGAAATATAGGGGTGGAAATGAAATATACCGAAAGTATATGGGTTAATAAGGATATTTATAACCCTTTGGTGAAATTTGGAGATTTTTAGAATTATATAAGAGTATTTATTAAGATATGTGTATAATATATGGTTTTGATGATATTGTAAAACTATATGTTATAAATTGGGCCAAATGACAATTATAAGAATATGGTGGGTCTGTTCAGAATTTACAAAAATAACCATAGGTTATACTCTTTTATAAGTTAGAAATGTTATATTGAATGGTATATATAACATGGTAAAAAGAAAGGGGTGATTTTGTAAATAAAGGAAACTATGGTATATGAAAAAGAATATGGTTTTTATATGGTGCCCATGCGGCAATAATAAATAGTTTTGTATAAAAACTATAGGTTATAAGTTAAAGGGGATAAAAATATCATATTATATGATATTAGTATATGGTATAACATTACATAATGTTATGTGGTCAAAATAGAATTTAAATAAATTCAAGGGCTATACCGAATTAATAAGAGTTCGAAAATGAATTTTAGACTATGGTCTACTATGTTATAAATGTTATGACAATTATATGGTATTAAGGTGGTTTAATGGAATTAATATAAGGAAGGATACTCACATTAAAGAATGTGACAAACTATAAATAAATGGGATTTATAAACTAAGGTATTTGTGGAATAAACCTTGGGAGTTGTAATTGTACAACATAAAATGTTACATAATATCAGGATAATAATCTTAATATAAGTTGTATGATATAATACAACTAATGGGAATAATCATCTAATAAAAGATGATAAAAAGTAACATAAATATAAGAGTTTATTAAACTCATGGGAATTACCTACGTGGTAAATATATACATACACAAGAATAATGTATATAAGGTGGATATATATTTTGGTTGGAAACCATATGATTTAATGGTGGTGGTTATTTAAAAAAAAATATAGTTACGAACTATAAGTTATGAGTTTTGGATGCAAATATTATTTGCTAAAGATAAATGGATTATATAATACATTGTATTATAATGGATGGTGGGAAAATAAAACAATACAAAAAAGAATATAATATAATATAATATAATCATGCATGCATACATACATGCAACTATAGGTTATGTACCTATATTTATTGGTGGATAAGATTTAAGAAATATAACGAATTAAACTTAACAGTTGAAATATTATGACATACGAGTTTTAAGTAACAAAGCCGACTGTTTTAGAGAAACCCGTAACAATAACTGTAGAAAACAGGGGTGAACTGTCGGGGTTACTTGTTATTCGGAAATCCCGGATGTAGTTAGTCATGGAGACTGACTTATAGTTTTATTACCGTTTAGAGTATACTTCTGACAAGGACGCTTGACGAGCTAGCGGACTACACGGAGCGTAGGATCTTGCTGATTCATACTCCACCGTAATACGATCAGGGTGAACGGTATGTAAAGGGGTTTGATCCGAGTTGTCCTAAGGAAGCTCCTTGGGCTCGGATTTGGTTGATATAACTTGTGTGTTATGTGTGTGGTTACATGTATGTGATTAAGTGTTACTGCATTATTTATTTATGCACGAGCGTCCTACGGGGCTAACACTACGTCGACTATAGATTGACTTATATAAACATACATATACGTTATTGTGATGACATGACGGTTACTTGATATAATACCATAGTATTAATATTAAGTATATGGTAACCTGAGTAAAACACTTAGGAACGAGTCACGACGTTGTCGATCTCTAGAGCATGGATCTCGAACATGAATATAACCTAGATTACTTCTAGGTATGCGTGACCCATTGGGCCGCTGATTAATAAATGATATTCTCCATAAGACTAAGAGCAGATCTTAAACATTATGAGAGAGAGATGGTATGAGATTGAGGTGAGGAATCCCGGAAGTTTACGAACTGCTTGGTTGCGCATTTGTGATCACTGAGGGGTTTCCTAATTGGATTCCGCTCCAGGTTATATCCAACGAGCCCAAACTGGATCGTGGATCAGGTGGCTACGGCCTTTTTATGGACGTCTTACGAGACATAAGTGAGTCAGGGGCCTCCGGACCTCTGGCGAAATGAGCACCTTTGTGTGTACGGGAGGACTACTGTCCATGGTGAGGTTATCGGGTTGTCCTAACATGACGCCCAACTGATATTAATAATTAAACATGGTTGGATGGAGCCTACAAGGCTAAGATAAATTAAATATGAAAATTGTACGCCACGGCGAATGTACATTGTACATAATTAACTATGGAAACTGTACGCTACGGCGAATGTACATTGTACATATGGATGGGGCCTTGAAGGCCAAGTTAAATTAAATGAAAAAAAGGATGGTGAACGCTACGACGATTGTACATTGTACAATATGTTGTTAATACTCGATACGTTCGATATACAAATGTTGTTTGAAATATTCTATGACTGTTTGGATTGGATGGATGGTTAAATGTTTATGGATATTTGGATGGATGGTTATGTATATTATACATGTTTATTACAGTATTGCTTATAACTGTAAAATGGTAAAAGCATGAAACCAATCTAATAATAAGATGGTTAAAATGACAAGTGACCATTAGGGTCCAGGCCCGGCATACTCAGCGTCTATCGCTGATACTACACCATTACAGGTTGTTGATCATTGTCGAAGCCGAAGAGCAGGAACAGGGTAATTGGAGTTTTACTTTTGTTGCCACACATGGAGATGTTGTATAGCAATGAGGATGGTGAATTGTATTTGAAATACCCCAAACTTAAATATAGTGATTAAGATTATTCTAATCCTTGTTTAAGAGCCTAATAATGCTTAAGTAGTATTGGTGAGGAAAAATAAATCCAAAAGAAATAAAGAAACGCTTAAAAAGCGAAAAACACTAAATAAGCGTTAAATAACCATAGGGGGTATGAGACCTCGATTAGCGTATTATATGGATACTAAAGGGTTAATAAGACCTAAATAATATATGGGAACAACTCCCGAAGAAAACGGATCCAAATAATGAATTAAAACGCTAATAGAGCTTTAGCGCACGTTTTTCGAGAAAACCGGAAAACGTGACTTTAAATGGTCAAACGGACCCGTAAAAATTATAAATCATTAAATAACAATTATTAAGCATTTATGGGAGCTTAATAGTCAATAAAAATAATTAAACAAGAAAATTCCGGAAAACGAGCCCGGTTAGTGAATAGTACCTAAACCGGGTAAAATAACGAGCGTTTTCTGTAAAAGACGAAAAACGCTCCAGCCTGTAACAGTTATATGGGCCGGTTTTTAATTGTGAGACAGCCCTCTCACATACCTAATAAGCTAGAAAGAAATAAAGGAAAGAAAGAAAGAAAAGTAGAAAAAGCAACCCCACCCTCTCTCTCCTCTCTCATTTCTCTTTTCTTCCTTCTCGTTCCTCTCTTTCTTCTTCCTCCATCGTTTTCTTTCTCCTCTCTGGTGGCTGCCGATTTCTTCCTCCTCCCATGGCTACCCCATCTTCTTCTCCATGCTCCACCTCCATGTGAGCTCCAAATGCAAAACAAATTACATATTTGAACTCCCCTCAACATTCTCTACAATTCTATCTTTTCAAAATTCGAAAAGGAAGAACTTCATCTCCATGGGTTTTCCCCATTCAAAGAGAAAATGGCACCAATGTAAAGCTTGGAGTCTCCTCTCTCCATTAAGGTAAAAATCTACATGAAAAACTCATGTTTTCTCCACCTTACTCCATAACCGATTTTTGCCTCTTTGTAATGCCTTGTTTTCTCTCTCTCTTTTGAGCATAATATCAACCTTGCAATGGTGGTGGATTCACCTTCTTGAACCAAGGGCTAAAACCCCTCCTAAAACACTCCAAAGGTAAACCCTAGAATTTTCATTTTAAACACTTCAATGAATTAGTGTTAATTTAAGGGTTAGTAGTTTAATTACACTTGTTATGTGTGTTTGGGTGATGGGAATGGAGTTTGGCAACTCCATTCCCAATATGGCCGATTTGGGCAAGGAAGAAAGGAAGAAGAGAATTGGAAAAGGAATGAAGAAATTATAAGCTCAAGGTAAGAGCTCCTTACAAATGCTAAATTTTATTGCATTAGGGTAATGGGAATGAGTAAAATAAATTAAAGAACCCAAAAGGGTTGTATTGGTATTGTAGTGTTGGAATTTTGAGTAGTTGTGAGGAAGTTTGAGTATTTGTGAATTAGTATGTGAATTGTAGGCCTTGGAGCCAAATGATTGTGTATGAGTATTAGTATTGGCATTTGATGAAGTATTAGTGAATGTATATTGTATTGATTGCTGGTAGGACCCCTTATGGGTGTGGCTAGAATAGGAATGATTTTGGTGATAATGGGTATGTGTGGATAAGTGGGAATGGTAGGTGAACTATGGCAAAAATTTTGGTAGGAATGTGTACATATATGGATGACTTGGTGAATGGGAGAACCAAGGTGTGTATTGGATTTAGTAAAGGTGTTTAATGATCATGGAATGGTAATTGTGGTATGAGAGTACTAGGATGTAAAATCTGTAGCAAGAGAGGTACCAAGATGCATTGTGGAACTAGGAAGAAATTGGTGTGCAGGATTTTGTAAAATGAGTGTTGGAACTTGGGTGTAGGAAGTGTAATGGCTTGGAAATGAATTGGCATGGTAAGGAGAGGTATTTAGAATGCTAGGAGTGGCATTGGTTGAGGAAGTATTGGATGGGAGAATTGAATTGTAAAATATGTAGCATAGGTGTAACAAAAACTGTTACATGTGTTGTAGAAGAAGTAAGAAAATTGTGTAAGTTGTTTGATGAATTTAGTAATGGATTTGGGGGATGAATTAAGGTATTTTAGGAAGCTTAATTAGAGTAAAAACATGTGGGGTTACATGTAGGAAGATTGGGGAAGAAATGAGTAAGAAATGGGTAAGGAAAGAAGTGAAAAACAAAATCTGTAGGTAGGTTCTGGACCCGTCCGACCCAGAGGTTGGGGAGGACGGTGGGTCGGACAGAAACATACCACGAGACCAAAATCTACTGGAATGGTCCGACCCAGAGGTGTATGGGTCGGACGGAACAGTTCTGGGTCAGACGGGACATTTTCAGAAGACGGAAAACTTGCTGGAATGGTCCGACCCATAGGTTGGGTCGGACGGTGGGTCGGACGGCCCCAACTTATGAAAAAAAAATAAATAAATAAAAATAAAATATAATAGTAGCAATATGGTAATCATATGTATGTATGTATGTAGGTAAGTACATAAATAAAGGACCTTAGTAATATGCTATTAATGTAACACTAATGGTAAAGAGATAGGTATGTAAATGGGAAACAAGTAAGAGGATTAACTAAGAAGTGGAAAGTATAAGAACGTTGAGTTAAACCAAAGTAATGGGATAACGGGGTAAGCACGGGAGTAGTAGCTATGAATGTATTGTAATGCTTAGAATTGATTGAACCATTTGGCATGTAGTCATTGGTTCGAGACTAGGACTCGAGGAACAAATAAGGAACTATGGAGCAAGGGAACACCCGATAAAGTAAACCAACGGTGAAAGGTATGATTTCTTCATGCCCTGTATCCTAATCTGGTTACCTCGATTTGTGTGCTTACTTGATCACCTAACAAGATAAAAGCACGAATCGGACTATACTGCACTTACTTGTGCTTGTTTACCTTGTTCTTGATATTTGTCTTGAACAATAGTTTGTATAATTCATGAAATATATGAATGATGATGACGTGTATTTGTATCTTGTACTGTATTTATGTAATGTAGTGTATTTCGTATGGATGAGTATTGAGCAAGTATTTGTATATGTGGCTTGAGTGAATGACTTCTGCTAATTCCTAACTACCTAACTCCTAACATAAGTAAGGAATAAATTGGAATGAGTAGAAGTCCGATATAGTTTCGGCCACGCGTGAGGATGAGGAGACACAAGAGGTTGGATCCGATTCCTGGTTCGTAAGCTAGTCCACGGCCCAAATCCCTTAAGTGGGTAGCATCCTGGATTGGTGAACCAAGTAAATCCCGGTGGTGGGACGGAGTAGTCCCCGGGCCGGAGTAGTCCCCGGGCCGGAGGTCCCGACGACTTAACATGAGTAAGAGTAAGTAAGTATGTATGAGTATGAGTATGTATGCGTAAGTACTGTGGAACGAGTAAAAGAGTAATCTCCACCCGATTAACCCGGGTGGACCAATGAAGCTAACAAGTATTGTTTATGGTGTATGTAATGAGTATGTGTATTCGGAAGAAGGTAAGTATGTATTGGATGGTTATATTGTATTCCTTGTATGTAATGAAGTGTATGTATGTATGCCTTGCGTAAGTATTATTGTATTGAGTATGAGAGCATGTATGCATGTATGTTTGAATGAAAATGAACTGCATGTATTCGACCAAGTGGTCGGCGTACCCTCACTAGTACGCGGGGTATGCGGTTATCATCCGCAGCGAAAGCTGACCCCCTAGGGGGAACGTTTTTAGTGTGCAGGTACCCGAAGCGAATATGGTCAAGGTAAGAGACCGGTGGCACACCCTTGTATTTGGAAAGCAAGTAGCTTGTGAGGAATGGGTAGTGGGTAGACTCTTAGCAAGTACATATGAACTTGAAGGAAGCATTGTATTTGTATTGGGAACCTAGTAAACTCGGGTATGTATATTGTATTGTATGGATTATGAAGGAGTAAAGTATTGAATGGAGCATTGTAGTATTGGACTGAGAAATGGAGTATGTATTGTAGATGTGTAGTACTCGGGATTCCGGTCCATCAGACCGATGCTGTATGTAGAAGTAGTAGCCTTGTTAGTCACGTGGGTGACTAACGGTATTGTATCACCCACTGTATGTAAGCATGTATCCGCTGCGTAACTCCGAAAGCATGAGAAGATTGGACGATAATGACGGTATTAATGGTAGGGGTGTTACAGTATTATGGTAAGGTTGTGTATATTCAGGTTTGGGTAGACGCTCACTTGTCGATGTTTATGATTTATGGACTTAGTATGATGTATAGGAGTTTCTCTTTATCACGGTGGTTAGCAGTTTGTTTATGTTGGAAGTTGGATGTAGTTTGGCTTCGTTGCTCGCATGGGCGAGTAATGGCCGGTGACACCCGAGTGAGTTTGTAATTGTTATTTATTTTCCGCTGCGAGACATTTTATTTATTGCTACGTGATTGTGGAGAGGGGTGTTACATTTATGGTCAAACCCCTTAACTTTCCATTATTTACAATATTACCCCTAAAGTTAATTTAACTTAACTTTTTATTCCTTTATCCTTTTAATATCTAATCTTTTGCTACAAATTTTATTTTAGCTTCTCTAAACATTTTACAACCTGTCATTGACCAAGTTTGACCACGTTTGACCAAGTTTGACCAGGGAAATTACCATTTTACCCTTGTGGTCTTTTCTTTTATCCTAACTCATTTAATAACCAAATTAACTCCAATTAATTTCTAATTTTCGTAACTAATTTTCCTACAGATTTTTGAACACCAAAAATCATTTTAAACATCTCTAAATCACCAGATTTAATTATCTAATGTTGTAGTATATATATACTATCTTTTATTAACTTTAAATATACCAAAAACCTTATAAATTCTAGTAATACTTGTAAACTCTTTATAAATTGTAAACTTAATTCTACAATTATTTTCCCATCATCTAAACTTCATAAAATTTCCTAATAATTCATATTTGTTTTCAGCAATTATAATATGTGACCATAACTTCACAAATTTTACATATTACACTTAATTATACTAATTCCTTTAATTTAACTTAGTTATATAATTTTCCTAACTCAAATAAGCCTTCTTAATTTTCGGCCACCCCTTTAATAATTGTATAAGAACTTTTCTTATATATTATGATAGCTTATATTAAAGCTTATATCATAAGGATTATAGATCTAATTTTAGATTTACAAAATAATAACATATTAGGTGCTAAAAATTAAATCTAACACCTATTAAATTCGGTAATAATAAACAAAGTATATGATAGGTTAGATCATATATAGATCAACATTTAGAACCATGAAATAGGTAGTTTTAGAGTTTACCTTGTATATTAAACTTTTAGCTTAAAATTTAAGCTTGAATTCCTTAGAAATTTGGCCAGCAATTTGCTAAAGGAATTGTCCCCAAAATTATACAATAAGATGAAGAATAAGATGGGTTAGTATCCCATGCCAATCGGCTGTAACAAAAACCAAAGAATAAGAAGTTTCCAAGAAGGCAATGTTTTACCTCGAGAATCAAAGGCACTTTTCAGTGGTTTTTCCTACGAATCTTGGGGCTCATGAGCTATGGTTGTAAATTCTTGAAGAGAGGATTCCAACAGCTATCAAGCTTGTGATTTGGAGCTAGGATGAGAAAGTTATGATCCTTACAAGGAAGGGTGTTCTTTAAGGTTCAAAACCGTGAATTTTTGCTTTGTTTGGTGTTCTTCCTTCAAAGAGAGGATGGGTTCCGAATTTAGAAGCTCTCATTTGATAGGTAAGAGTCTGGTTAATCATTCACTAAGGGGACAAGATGATAAGGCCATACAAATAAGTCTTGGTAGTTGAAATAGTAAAAGTAAAACATTATTGTCCTAATGATTCACCTCCTCAAGTCGGCAGCCCTATGGCTTGTTTGACCTGATTTTTTTTGTTTTCTTATTATATTATGTAACATTTGATGAATTAAATTTGTTCATAATGACTTGTACCATGTTATAGGTATGTTACAAGGCCAAAAATGCCTTAAAACACATTTTATGTGCTTCCCGGTTCACATTGATTTTGCAATTTTTTTTGGCTAGTTTAAATGTGTTCTTAGTACATTTACAACCTTTAGAAACTTTGTTTGTGAAATAGAATGTTGCTAATTCCAACTTAAACCACGTCGTTTAGTGGTTTCTCCTTGACTTTCGTCAGTTTAGTACCGGTTTTTGTGTGGACTTGTATACTTAATTTGTGTGTATACGCTATGGCTCCTATGGCCATTTTATTGTTGTTACCTTACTTCTTAATGGTATTTAGGCTCATTAGCCTTTTAGTTCCATGTATAAATGCTTAAGGCACATTTCTCCTTAAAGCACATTTTCGTGCTCTAAGGTGCGTTTTCGGTTTAAACGCTCAAGGTATGTTTTTTGTGTACTTTGTTGTTTAAACTCTTTTCTAATGTTTATAAGGCATATTATAGCCTTAATATATTATAATTAGATAGCTCATCAATATTCTAAGGTTTGGGGTATTTTAGAGTCTGACTGTCTGAGAGAGACGACTCAGACAGACGAGAGTGAAGTCGCGACGACAAGAGAAGAATGGACTTTGGAGTTTGGACAACAAACTGGTCTAACCCTGAAACTAAAGAAGCAGAATCAGGTCAAAATGATGTGTTTTATTAATTCGGTTATGCACTTAACCGAATTGTGATTTATCAAAACCGTAAACTGAACCGAGCAACAAAAATTACGTTTAAAAAAATATATATGGTTTTTGGTCAAAACTGAATTGATCAACTAATGGACAACCCTAAGCCCGTGTATTTTCAAGCCTCCCACAAATACTACGATACCGCACTTACCATGGAGTATGAGAAACAGAATGAGTACTGACAATTCCTACAGAATTTCATACAAATACTTATCGAGGAAGAATTCTTGGTAAAGCTAGCTAGCTTGAGTATTTAACATCAGTATTGTTCAACTCCAGTTCGAGATCTTCACCCACCTTTGCGACAGAGAAATTACCCATCGCCATCGGAAGGTAGAAGAACACTTTTACAGCGTCCAACAGGTCAGTGGAATGACGAAAGTTCTTTCCTTGATGAGATGAGATGTGTGTCAAATTGAGCATAAGAGGTGGTCACGGGCCAGTTTTGGTAAACGTCTTGGTGTTGGGCTACACTAATCTATCGAATTCTAGGGTTCTACCTAGTACACTACCATAGAGATAAAATAATTTGAAGCGACGAGAATGGGGAAGAAATTGGAGTGATCGGAGGAGTAGATTGAAGAAATCACTTAATTTTGTACTCCTTCAGGCAACAACACAAGAGAGCGTGCACTAGGAACAACACTATATTACTTAGTGGGAAAATCTGGTGGCTCCGGCCAAGGTCCAAGGCGGCAGCGCACTAGCAAGAACCCCGAGACACGGCGGGGCTTCAGCGCGAGTTTGGTGAATGTTCTGCTGTGTGCTCGAGCTCCTACTGCTGTATGGTTTGTTTGATGGGAAAAGAACACACAGTGTACTGCACGGAATTAATTAGGGGAATTTTCACCGGATAATCCGGTTTTTTTAAAAATTTGAAGTCCTTCCATTTCGCTTACATCCCATCCAGAGGTAAAGTAATTCGAGTTAAGCAAAAACAGGTATAGGTGGAGGGGAAAGGGGGGGGAAGCGAGAAAAGAGCGAGGGGGGAAAACGGGGCAGATACAAACAGAGAAGGTGAGGGGAAGGCAGCAAAGACCACAAAGGAGCAACCGAAAGGCAAAAACAAAATACTCTTACTTGTTAATAAATATAGTTCATGGTATACCACATAAATATTTTTAATTCACAAAATACTACAACATTTATAAAAATATATTAAAAAATAAAAAAATAATAAAAACTTATAGATTTATTAATATATAGGGTGAAATTATTTCAAACTTAAAGGTACCAAATATACAATTATAAAATTACTAAAAATATACAAAATATATACAAAACTAAACATACCAAGTAGTTAAGATAATAATAATTCAAATTTTTATAATATTTTTACTCTAATAGTTTTATAATATAAAATATAATTATAAAAATATTAATTTTATCTAAAGTAAGATTATAAAAATTTTAATTATCATTCTCTTTACTATTTTTGTATATTTTTAATCAAATATGTGGCTTTCCTAATATAATTATACCTTTTATTATTCTTCATATTTTTGAAGATTTTATTATTATATATATGGTATTTTTTATTTTCAATTTTAATCCATATATAAGAAAAAACTTTTGCTACTTACTTTTAAACTATATTTAATCATATTTGTCGTATTTTTGAATTTTTTTATATATAAAGTTATATTATAAAAAATTATATACTATATACAAGCTAAATAATTTGACAAAAAAATAAAACAAAAGTTAATAGTGTTATAGTCTAATATTTTTTTTATAATATCATTTTATATAATTTAATTCATAACAAAAATTAATAAACGTTTGTTGAAAAATTAATTAGAGACGCCACCAATTTGATTAACAATAGACAAAAACAGTAATGAGAATGATAATTTAATTTTTTTGTAATTTACTTTATATAAATTATTTCTTTTATAATACTATTTTGCATTACTAAAAATACTTGGAGTAAAAATATTATAAAAAATTTGAATTATCATTCTGTTAACTATTTTTTATTTTTAACTGAGTTTTCTACCTTTTAAATGATACAAGTATTTTTATATTTTTGGAATTTTTTAATTATATATATATATGTTTTTTATAAAATTTTAACCAATAAAATAATAAACTTAAATTTTTATTTTTTACTACTTTTAATATATATTTTATTAAGTATTGTGGTATCTTGTGAATTATTAATATTTATGTGGTATACCGTGAACTATGTTTATTAACAAGTAGGGGTATTTTGGTCTCAAAAAGTTTTGGGTTAGTAATTTGTGGTATCTGATGAATTAAAATTATTTTTGTGCTATCTGAAAAACTTTTTTAAAAACTGTGGTATAATGTAAATTAACAAACTTTTAATGGTATTCCTGTGATTTTTTCCTAGTTTTTTTATTGTATTTAATCGTGTGTATTGATTGACAAAGTAGATAAAAAAACGCCACGGAGACCCTAACGCCAGGGTATAATGTGGATTCAGTACACATGTCAAAAATCTATTGGAGGAAAAGAAAAAAATAAATAGTTAACAATCTAATGGTGTCCACCGAATCCGGTTCTACTCGGAACGGTAGTTCTACCCGGAACCGATTGGAACCGGAACGGGCTAGAAACCGATTCGGAACCGGAATCGCCCCTTGCGAATCGAATCCGAATACAAGTTTTGAGATTCGGGACCGAACTGGGCCCGGAACCCGAACCGCCTGGATTCATCGTCGGATTCGGAACCGTGGAAACCGGAACTGGAACCGCCCTGGAAACCGACCAAAGTAGCTGTTGGAGTCAGTCCAAAACGACGTCGTTTTGGGTCTCCGGCGCGCGCTCTCCTGGTCAACATGATGTGGTACGAGATGAACGAGAATAACACCATTTAGATCTTCTATTTTGTATTGTAATCTTTTAGAATGTATTAGTATTACTTTATTCCAGTAATCTTTTAAGACTTCCAAATTGAAATCATGTAACATATTAGCACCTGTACTATTTTCCTTATTAGGGTTTTCCCAATGGGTCTTTACCTAATAAGGTTTTAACTATGGAGTGAATCATATAATAAAATCCGCTTTGCTCTTTAATTTTTGCAAATTCATACAAAAATTTAGTTTTTTGGTTCTTACACATTAAGATTATAAACTTGAGAAATAACCTAGCTAGGAGTAAAAAGGATGAAAAGAGCAACGTATGCGCGCAAAAAATCTAAAATCAGAGTTAAAACGAAGAACTCGAGCCGATCGAATCATTCCGGAACAGGTCAGAACCGATCGAAACCGAAACCGGAACCGCTTCGGAACCAGTCAGAACCGTTAATTTGAGCGAATCCGAAGTGAATACAGAGTCCCGGAACCGGGTGAAATATCCCAACCTTTAAAATTAAATAAAGGGAAATATATTTTTAGGGGATTATTAAACCCTGAGAAAAGTATATAAACACTTTGGCGTTAAAACGCACTTAAACTCCTTAAGGTCAAAAAACGAGCGTTAAAGCCCGACCTTAGGCTAACCAAGTTATATAAGCAATAAACTTCATATGAAGTTAACCAAGAATCATTATATGACCTTGTGAAACACAAGTCCTCGTTAAAACTGAGTAAAAATACAAAAGGCCCAGGAGTTCCCTTAAAGGCCCTTAAGGCCCGAAAGTCCGGGAAATACTTTATAAATAAAGTAAAGCCTTACACGTCATTCTAAATGCACAATAAAATTTCAATGAACATTTAATATGAAGTTCTCAAGCTAAATCTCAGTTAAAGACGAAGTGCTCGGAGGTTCCCGATGGGGGCCCCAAAACCCCCGGAACCCCCAGTGAGACGGCCGAAGTGGCACAAACTCCAATAAAATTATTCTAAGAGTTCCTATCATTAATATTCACCATATAGATAAGAGATGCTCGAGCTACTTTTTCAAAAATACACAAAGTGCTCGGACGAATTTCTTAACGCTCCTTTTTACCCCGGGAGTGTCCGGTAGCCCGAAAATTGAGTTACAAGTTATATAACCCCATATAACTCAATGTAACACCTTAACATTTATATTGACTATAAAAAATGTCAATAAACACTTGGAACTCATAGCGACTAATTATTTTTCAGAAAATCCTTAAAGCACAAAAAAGCACCTTCGGGTGTCACAAAAATACGTTCTACGCAATTATCTTGAAGTTTTTGAGGAGCCACGAGTTGATAATCTTAAAAGGGGATAAATTGACCATCTAAATCAATTAATGCTAGTGCTAAAATCATAGCACAACCAGGGCCGATTTTGAGTCAAAAAGGTACCTAAAATCAGCATTTTTACCTTAAAACTTTCACCTTTTACCTTAGTATAAATGTACCAAACAAATGTTGTGACCTATTACATGTTGTAATATGGTCTTAGTACAATATAATGTGACAGGAATTAAATCAAAAATCAGTCCCAATTATCCTCTATATTGGGCGCCATTTTAAGCCTCATTTGCCTTGATTTTGGTAAAATAAGTATCTTATGGAATGATGACTCACCTAGCACATGCCATGTGATAATGTCAAATAAAAATCAGTCAATTAAGGCTACCATTACCGTATGACCTGCAACAACAACAAAGGAATAAGTTAGACAAAAGTAATCAAATTAAATAAGTGACTAGAATCACTTTAGACTTCTTATGATGAAAACAAACACACAACCAACTTTGGTGTCTCATGGTGCTGCCGATTTATGCAGGAATAAGGGGGGATGATTGCTGATTAATTAGTCAATAAAACATATATACCTACCTAAGCTAGTTTCTTATGTCTAAAATGACAAGAATCAAATGACCTACAACAAACTACATTACCGAATTCAAGGAGGAGAAAAGCAAATTAGATTGCTTATAATTATAATTATTTAAATCTAACAACTTAGCATGTTCTCATGTTTTAAAAGACAAGAAAAATCAGTAGCCAATCTACACATATATTACCGTATAAACACGGTGAAAAGAAGACAAAGTTGACATGGTATTCTACTTAGAAAAATAAAAAGAAAATATGCACTAACCTTGCCTTGTCTTCTTATTACAAGTTGTCAATGAAAGTCTTCAATTTCCTTATCAATCAGCCGATGGTCTACAATAATGAGAGCATCTTCTTGAGCCAAACAATCAAATAATTAACAAAGGAAAGAATAAACAATTGGACACATTATTGCCAAAATAATTCTATCATTGCCTATTCTCTTAAGCACCACACGACACCATCTTTCATTTGCCCTCCATGGCCGATTGGTAAGCTCTTCCTTGCTCCCTCTTTTCTTCTTCAATTGACAATTAATTCCTTAGAGCTTCAAAAGTCTCCATTAATGGTGTATTAAGTTCTAACACCAATTTAATGTAATTTCTAGCTAAATCTTCTAAGTCTTGAAGCAAGAAATCATCCTAGCAACCCTTGCTATTTTCGCCAAGCATTAGTACTTCAAGGAGGTTCCTAGATTCAACAAAACAATACAAGGAACAACAAGATCAAGTTAAGGTATATTTTCATGTTGAAAATCTTGGTAAAATACCCCAATTAAAGTATTACCGAAAATTATGAACTTCTAAGCTAAGGTTTTCTTCATTATTTCATGTAGGAAATTTAGATCTACAACCATCTCAAGGTCTACTGAAATTCCTTGAAAAATTCCTAAGGTAAACTCATGTAAAACTACTCCAAATTTTATTTATAAATCCTTGTTAGAAGTCTAACAAATGGATCTCCTAAATATATACAAGGAGGCCGAATTCTCTTCATCAAGATAGCATTTGGAGAGCTTGGAATTCAAGGAGAAATCAAGTACAAGAATTATCTTGATTTAAGGAGTAAGTTTATAAATTAAGGTTTATTAAGTTTAAGCTTGATTTAAGCTTCAAACTTTGGTATAAAAATTATGTATAACCTCTAAATAAATTAAGGCCGAAATTATGTGGTTAAAATATCAAGGAAAATAATTTATAACACATAAGGTAAGATTATTACCTTAAGGTATAATTATGTGTCACAAAAATTAATTATGATACATGTATAGTTAAACCGATTATCTAAGGACTAAATGTTCTATTTTGAGTTTATAATCATTCTAAGTCATTAGCAAATTTTTAGAAGTGTTATATGGCTTATATACATTTATATGTATTTATTATAAAGTATAAATCAAGTTTTAAAACTATATGATAAAGATTGTGAAAGCCGAAAATAAAAGGGATTATTTGGTGATTTTGAAATATATAAGTATATTCACTTATATTATAAATTTTGGGAATATTAAAAATAGCTACAAGTATTTAAATGGCTAGTTTATAAAGTTATGTGGCTAAAATGTAAATTTTGAAAAGATTGGTGTGCTAAATATAAAAGCCAAGAGTTTAAGGATTAATTTGGTATAATTATGGTATAATATAAGGTAGGAATTAACATTATGAATTTTGGAGAATTTAAATAAGTGATTAAGTGTTAAAATAACAATTTATAAAGTTTGGGACTATTTTGTAATTATTGGAAAGTCTAGAGGTGAAACCGAATTACAATTGATTTTATGGGTATATTTAAGTATTAATTATGAAATTAAGTCTGGTCAAAGTTTTGACCAAAAACTTTGGATTAAAATGATTTATGACATAAAATATTAAGTTTATAAAGTTTAAGGGTGAATATGTAATTTATAAAAGAAATATGTGAAATCAAATTAGAAAGGGGGTGAATTGGTGATTTACGAAAGTATATGTGGTCATTTGGTGATTTATAAAAGATTAGAATATTTGGTTGTAATTGCTGAAAGTCTAAAGGGGTTAATTAATAATTACAAAGGTTAATGTGGGTAATTAGTGAATTATAAAAGTTATAAGGTTATTTGGCAATTATAAAGGTTAATATATTTGTTTTACAATTTCCAAAAATTAATATGGGTATTTAGTAAATTATAAAAGTTAATAATGGGTTCAAATTATGATTACGGAAATTATATGTAGTTATTTAGTAATTTATAAAGTTGTTGGGTATAAAATATAAATACCGAATTAATAAGGTTGGTTTTGTAATTTAATAAAGAAGGGAAGTAAAACTAGGTAATATAATGTATTATGGTATATTATGGAGTATAATATAAAGTTTATAAAATAATTGTGGTTATAATAAAAATGACCAAAGGATATAATATAAGGAATAAGTGGAAAACAATTATAAGTATATAATTAAGGAAATGGAAATATACTACAAGGTGGAAATTCATTATCACATGGTGGAAATCACATAAAATAATGAACTAATGAACTATCTAGAACCACTGTTAAATAACAGAGGGAAAAAAAGAATATATCGAGTTAGTATACTGCGAGTATAAACTTTACAGTGACAGTACTGTAATACTTGGTGAATAGTTATATTAATATTACCGGTATTGCATGTTTATATAACAGCGTACGGGAAGGAACTACTGAACATGAATTTGTCAAGCTAGCAGTTACTTGGTGAACGGTATGTTAATTGTGTGGTCTGAATGTCCTAAGGATTATCCTAAGGTCCAGACATTATGTGTTAATTGTTAAGAGCGATATCGGTGATTTTATGTATATGATATTGTATACTGTATTGCTCAACATTGTTGCGTTGTATTTTTTTTATGGGAACGTCTTATGACTGGAAGTTTATACATCTAAACTGGAACAAGACTAATTGACCTTTAGGTATTATTGAACCTAACTGATGGTCAACTATTATAGTCTTAACTCAAGGATTGGTTATTGTATCACTGACTAAAGGGCTAACTTATATAGAGAGGAATCCAGACTATTTCGACTTTCTGGTTGCGCATCGTGATCACTACGAGAGACTTCAATGGGGACTCACTCAAGGGAATCCATCAGTCACATTCGAGGATGGCGGAGGGCACTACCGTTGGTGCACAGGTTCGACCGAATCGGTCAAATATTATCCAAGGGCCATAAGGTCAGCTGGTAACTGTTCCATTGGAACCCAGGGGACTATCGTCCATTAATAAGTTATTAGGGTTGTCTTGACATGACGCCTGAGGTGGATATTAATTGGGAAAGGTTAAGTGATTGTGTGGAGGGTGATTTTTCGATATGAGGGGGGGTCTATCTGAATATGATCTGGCTGAGAAGTCTAGATCCTAGAAAATGCCATTCTATGGAGGGTGAAAACCCGTTAATCTGGCATCCCTTAAATACCTACTAATTCATCCGTCTTTCCCAGAAAGCATAAAGGGGAGTGCAAGTGTGCACTACACCCGCTCTCAATGGGCTCCACGCGGACTTATGCCTCTATAAGGCAGAATTGACTAGAGTCGCCACCTAGTTTGACCTAAGAACTAGGAAAGGAAGAGAAGGGTGGGTTCTAAGAAACCGTTGGTTGACTCTGAGATTGTTCCCTATGGATAGGGCTTATCTGGTCGCGTCAGAGATTCTATTGTTGGTTCGTACTGGGTTACACCCCTTAGAAGTGGCAACGACCACGACTTCGGATTGGTGCCCGAGGAAACCTCGGTCTCCAATTGTCGGGATTGCCCTCTTTCAAAACCTTAGAGAGATTCACTTAAAAGCCAAAGGATAGGATTGAGTGTGGGTTGAAGGACAGATGGTTTCGAAGAGTTTGGAGAAATAGTCTGGTCTTGAGATATTGATTGATGAAGTCGATTTGAATGTTGAGATTTGGATTGTTTCTAAGAGGTTTGAGGTCGTTTCGACTTTCGCGAGATTAAAAGGATGCTGGGAGTTTTGAGGAGCAAGAGGGTTTTTTTGGTTATTATGTAGAGCTGGGGGGTGTTTTAGTCATTTTTAGAGCTGAGGGGTATTTTGGTCATTTTGTGAAGTGAGAGGTGTTCGGATTCTTTGGTGGAATTGAGGAGTATTTTGTTTGTAAAGTTTGGATTTTAGAATGGTCAAATTTTTTGAGGTGATTAGGAAGTTGAAAGTGTTGATGGAATATGAAATAGGATATTTGGTTTACAGGTGTTCGGGTTTTGAAGATGTTTCAGGTTTAAGGTGACTGGGGTTGCTCGGGAGCATTTACGAATGAGGAGTCCTATGAGACTTGTGACTTCGAGTTTGCTTAGGGAGGGATTAAGGAGTTTGCTTATGGGTTAAAGCTCTAATGAAAGGATTAGATTGATTTGTTCAGAATTGCCTCTCTTAAAATTTAAAGCTGAAAATCATTTTTTGTTGTAAAAGGGCGGATAATCCCGAGGGATTACCCTACGTACCCCCTCGAACACGACACTTAACTAATAATAAGTGCGAGGCTCGAAAGATGGGGCAATGAATTTATGTCGAAAAGTAGGGTTCAGAGAGAAACATGAAGGAGAATCGGCGAGAACTAAGTCTCTAAGTTAAACATTAAAAAAAGACATTGAAATCGAGTGTAGAAGAGTAACGAGTTTAAATTAAAATCCCAAACATTCAATCGAGTAAAGAGAGTAAGATGATTCTAAAATCCCGGCTGCAACTAGGAAGGCCGTACTTCCCTAGCGCCCCGCCTTGTAGAAATCTAGGCTGCAATTAGAGGAGGTTTGTCACCCTAATGCCCCGCCTAAAGAAATCCAGACTGCGACAAAGGATGTGACGACCCCAGTGCCCCGCCTCAAATTTTTATTTTGGAAAGGGAGACAAGCGATATTCTAACCATGGAGGAAATGTTTTGAAGGGGTTAGACATTTCTTGCTCCCTGAAAACGGTTTATTTGAGTTAAAAACTGAGTTGGAAAACTTTTGAAGTTGTTCGGAATTCTCTGTAAAGAAATAATTTTGAGAAATGTTTTAGGAGAAAACTTTCTGTATATGTGAGAAGAACTTTCTGCATTTGAGAAGAGTTTTCTGTGATGTGAGAAGAGTTTTTCCTTTAAAAATCCACAAAATAGTTATTTTGGAACACTTGAAGAAATTTGGATGAAATAGATGGTTTAAAATTGAATGAAATCAACAAATTGAGAGTGGATTGGATGCATGTAAATGTCTTGAATGAGTTGAATTGGATGAGGTTCGGGTTTGAATTGGATTGAAGTTCGGGTTGGGTCAAGGGTAACATTTTTTGGTTCAGGTCAAGGTCAACGTTTTTTTTGTCAAGGTCAACATTTTTTGGTCAAGGTACATTGCTTGGTCAAGATCAACATGTTTGGTCAAGGTCAACATTGTTTGGTCAAGGTCAACTTTTTTTTGTCAATGTTTGGGTCAAAGGTGGATCGGTCAATGTTTGGGTCAAAGTTGGATTGGTCAATGTTTGGGTCAAAGTTGGATTGGTCAATGTTTGGGTCAAAGTTGGATTGGTCAAAGTTTGGGTCAAAGTTTGATTGGTCAATGTTCAAGTTAAAGTTGGATTGGTCAATGTTCAGGTCAAAGTTGGATTGGTCAATGTTTGGGTCAAAGTTGGATTGGTCAATGTTTGGGTCAAAGTTGGATTGGTCAATGTTCGGGTCAAGGTTTGATTCTTGTGGACTTTGTTTGATTTTTTTTTTTTTGGTTTGATTTTGTGGGCTTGGTTTGTTTTTTGTAGGCTTGGTTTGTTTTTTGTAGGCTTGGGCTAATTTGGGCTTGGACTGGGTTGTTTTTGTGAACTTGGGCTGGTTTGGGCTTGGACTTGGGTTGTTTTTGTGAACTTGGGTTGGTTTGGGCTGATGGGCCGATTGGGCTGATGGGCCGATTTGGGCTGATGGGCTGATTTGGGCTAATGGGCCGATTTGGCTTAATGGCCAGTTTAGGCTGATGGGCCGGTTTGAGTGATGGAATTGGGCCCTGATTTGGAGATTGGGTTTTGGAAATGGATTTCTAAAAATGGGCTAAAAAAATTTAGACTTCCTAGTGGGTTTAAGCCATATCTGAATAAAAATAAGTGGATTTACAAGTGGATTGGATTTTTGTTGATTGTATATTTTTATTCTGAAATTAAGGATGATTTAGAAAATTTTATGGGATACAGGTATTCCATACATGGACTGTGTCTAGGACCCGTATGCATTGAGGATACCCAAACCTAGAGCTTTCTAAAAGGGGTGACCTATGGGCTAACTAGAGCTTCCTAGGGATTGGGCCTCTATATTGGACTAGGTCCAACAATTGCCGAGCTAATCTATAACATGAGCATATAATACAGATAATTATGAATTTGAAATGGAAATAAACAACCAAGCAAACATAACATGAACTTAAATGACAAAGTAGAGTATGCCCAATGAATCCTAAAGTGTAGGGTTGCTAAATTTTAGCAAGCGCTTTTCCATTTTTTTTATCTATTTTTTAAATGATCAACCAAATGCTCCCAACTAAAGAGATTTAAACCATGCCAAGCTCAACTCCAAAAAACATATAGTCTCACTTTAACTACTGGTTGAACGAACCGTAAGTCAAAATCTAATAAAGCAACATATGAAGTTAGGAAGACATCCCAACTTATTTTATCTTTCCGTTGTTGAGCATTTAGACGTGGCCATACGGACAAAGACAAAATATTAGCATACCCCAAACAGGAGTTCCCATCACAATTTTTTTGTAACAACCGGTGGATCCGCAGGAAAGTGGATGTAAACCCATATCTCAAAGGTTTTAAAACGTCTTATTCTTTTCGAGGTATTGAAACTCACCCACTCATCAGTAGGCGTGATATTTGCGGTATACATGCACTAATAGCTGCAACATCTAAGTACAGAATACAAATACCTGATACAAGCATGGGCATAAAGGTATCAAAACCGCATGACAGAGACACATCACTGACATAGTATTTCATCACGATATTTTATCAGAAACTACAACTATCTTGGTTTAGGAGTTGGTACCGATTTTGGCAGACAAGAGTTACGTGCAGATTCAACTAAGTATCCATAACAACACAACGTCGTAGCAACTGTAAGCATAATCGATCAACAGCAAGCGTGCGTTTTCAAACAATTTTAAGGCAAGATTAACAACTTGTTTGGTTCATGAGTAAATACCGCAATGAAAACCGTGATGAGTCCTGTAAATACTTCATAGATATAAACCAGAAACCAAACAAAGCATTAGTTGAATGCAAATATTCGAGAGAAGAAAACAAGAGGGGAGGTGCTCTCCTGTGCCTACTTTACCATGAAGATTCCTCCAGAACCCCTTACCAAGGCGGCGAACGTTATTTTAGCACACCACACCAGATACGAAGACATTGATTTCATCAAAGAGCATGGCCTGGATGACCCTAGAAGAAGATTCACAAACTCGGTCCACTTCGGGATGCAAGATCCGCTCCCAAACCAGGACAATGATTGACACCTCAGCCCAAAATAACATAGAAGATGAATTAGAATCTCACCTGTTCAATCTTAAATTTAGTTCAAAAGCCACAGTGACCAAAAACAAATTCGACATAAACGAATTAGCAGGTGCTCAAGCTTAAGCTCAAAAAACCAAGTTGACAGAGCCGAATCGAAGGATCATTGCACAAATTAACCTCAATTTATCAACGCAGAGCGGTGGTTATCCCACACTGTTCGGGACTGCATATCCAACTTAAAACCCAATCAATGAATCATGTAAGAGGCGCAGAATGTAAACTGGAGTATCAATCAACTCATATGCAGAACCGAAATAGGTATCACAATGCAAGGAACTCACCGAACAGAAAGGTAGAGGAGTGCAAGCTGCAGGATAACATATATTCCCACTTCGCCAGTTGGGTTTGCGAAATTATCGTTTGTAAGGAGATTAAAGAATACAGAGTTCGTATTTCCTTTCTCGCCAGTTAGAAAATTACCGTCGATGAGGAAATGAAACAGGCGCAGAGCTTGACTCCTTGGTCGCCAGTTAGGTTGCGAAAATTACCGCCGGTGAAGAGATTTGTACCCCAGGGAGTTGCAAAGCCGTGAGTGAAGACAGAAAGAGATGAAAAGCTTGTATGTTTCCCGTACAACAGTCGTGGAGAAGAGAGGATGAGGCGCGGAGTCGATGAAGACGATGAAGAGAGGTGCTGACTCTGTACATCCTAATTCACCGATTTATGTTGCAAAATTCCCGATGAAGAGAGGTGGTGGCTCTGTGTTCTGATAGTGAATGGATTGAGGAGAAATCTGAATTTGAAGAAGGGAATGAAGGAGTCGCAGGCGGGTATACTCATTGTTCGGTTGGTTTTTTTTAGAAGAAGAGGATGGAGGCTGGTGTTCGATTGAACAAGGAAGAAGAGAACGGTGAGGGGATGTTTCTTTTTTCGTTCGACACAATTGGGTTGCAACACTGTGAGGAAAAGAATGAAAATAGAGAAAGACGTAGGGGTATATTGCTCACCGGTTCGGGTTGCACATTACCGAGGGTGAAAGGAATGGAGCAGAGCTGTATGTCTCTTGCTTGCTGGTTTAGGTCGTAAGCTACCATGAGGAAGAGAATGAAAATAGAGGTGGTTGCATGTTCCTTTGTTCGCCCGTTTTGGGTTGCAGATTACCGTGAGTCAAAAGAATGAAGAAGGGTAGAACTCTTTTGGATGTGCCAAGCAAGAAGAGAAAGAGCAACGCGCCGGAATTTGGTTGTGTTGGGAGCTTTTTTTTTTAAATCTCCTCCGATTGACGGCTGATGTTGCTAGCTATATAGGTGAGGATGCTTAGGGTTTTTGGATTACGGGTCTGGGTTTCAATTTCGGGTATCCAGAAATAGGTGGGAAGGATCGGGTCTCAATCTTGGGCTATATGTTGGATCGGGCTGCTGAGAACAGAGGCATGTATGCCATGTTGGTTCCAAAAAATAAGGAATAATAGATGACCTTGCTGGGAATCGAACAAGAGATGTGTGGGTTAAGGATAGATACCTCTACCACTAAACTAGTGGTGCTTTTTGTTGGATTTCTGTAACAAGTATTTCATGAAATGGTTTGGACAGACATAAAAAATGGTGGTTTAAAATAAATCAAGAAATATGAATGATCTAGACAACAATATGTTCAAAAGTTGAAATAACTACAAATGAATGCAATAAAAGTGGAAGTTGAATTAATATGTATGAGAGTAGTGGTAAACGGGATGGGATAAACAAGTAAATAAAAAAATAAAGTAAGAGGTAGTTTAGCGAAAGACGCATAATACGATATAAATAACAATAAAAATGATCATTACAATAGAACTTCATAAAAACTCAGAGGAGTAAAATAAAAGCTATTACTCGACATCAGTAAAACCATCAGAAACGCTAATGCTTAAAAAAATGTATATGCAGAATAAAACTAAAAGCTTAGTCAATAAAAATGAAATATTTTCTTTTCAAAATAACAACATGAAAAATGGCAAAATAATATAAGTAAAATAAAGTAAACGAAATGCCCACAACTATGGAAATTCAATTGAAAATAACTAAATAAAAGGGTAAGTCTAAAACAACATACTATTGTTTGAAAATTCATCTTCGGAAAATTGGTTTTTTCTAAAATGCTTGAAAATTGGTTTAAAACTTTATCGTAAAACGATGGTTTCATTTTGGCATGCACGAAAATATATTTCGAGAAAGAAAGGCGATGACCCCTTATTTTAGTTATTATTACAGGATTTGCTTTATGGGGTGAGAATTTTTGGTGTCTACAGATTGGTTTAAAGGATAAGGGCCAGGTGGCCAACTAACAAGTACAGTTTAATACGCGTATCTTTTTTGGATCATTGATGTGTGATTATTGGTTACTGTTATTGATGTGAGATTATTGGTTATTGCTATGGATTATTGATGTGTGGTTATTGGTGTTGTGTACTATTGTACATTGGTGTTTACAGGTGAGTTGTTATGTGATTGTTTAATGTTTACAGTTATCACTATTGTTATTGTAAATAGGTATTTCATGTAAGGAATCTAATATCAAGATGGCTAAAACGACTTAAAGAATCTAGATGATTTAAGACTACATTTAGCATACCAGCATTTCGATTGCTGAGCCCATCAATGGGCCAAACATTCCAGGTTATTAAAGAAGACTCAAGCCGGTGTGCGGGACACGGGGGTAGCAGTTGTGTTTTCAACAAACACCTTTGGTTGTACTTATGTTCTGTATTAAGGAGATTGTTGTATTCATTTAGTTGCTCATTTAGTTGGATTTGGTTTGTAATAATTAGAGTGCTCAATATCTGTTCATCACAGCGTGAGGAGTTGTATTGTTGGAAAGAGTAAGGATGCCTTGTTACTCACAAGGGTGAGTAACGGCGTGTAACACCAAGGTAGATAGTTTTATTTTCCGCTGCGAATTATTATTTATTATGCTACGACTTGCGACGTTGTTACGGTTTAGGATTAGGGGTGTTACAAAAAGTGGTATCAGAGTGGAGTACCGCTCTGATGAAAAGATACTGAGTCAAGAACAATGAGCATAGGATATTTGAGATACGGGAAACGTCTGTGAGGATTTGTGACCTAGAAAAATTCTAGGAATATCCTTATTGCTAATAGTTAACTTTCTTACATGTTTGTGATTGTGTATGTGAAACGGTGTAGCAACCGAGTAGAAATAATATACTATATTATGGATGTCGACAAGAGGAAGACCACGTGGAAGCGCAGCAGTGGACGCGGTGCGAGACACCGACAGTACCAGGCCTAGCAGCAGCCATGGCAGTCTTCGCGCAGCAACTAGGAGCTCAACTTATGGGAGCCATACCTCACCCGCCGCAGCCCAGGGAAACCAACTGGTTGAAGAGCGTTGCAGACGCAAGAGTAGAGTACTTATTCAGGGGAACCGGACCCCGCCGCACTGGAGAAATTCATAGTGGATCACCAGAAGGCCTTCAAAGCTGTTCGAGTTCCAGAAGACCAGAAGGTCGACATCGCCGCGTACAACCTAAAGGACGCAGCTGACAGTTGGTGGCGGTCTGTGGAGGGCCACCGTAGAGCTACACCGGACGTTGGATGGACAGCGTTTTGTAGAAGTGTTGCGGGAGAAGTACTACCCCGAACACCTAAAGTAGAGAAAAAGACAGGAGATCGAGACCTTAATCCAAGGGAGTCAAACAGTTGACCAGTACTACGCACGGTTCACTAGTTTGTTGGACTACATACCAGGAGTCAACTACTCCGACACCATGAAGACTCAAAAGTTTAGGGGAAGAGGCGCAGAAGAAGAAAGAAGAGAAAGAGTACTGAAGGAGATGATGGTGGAACACCCCTGGAGGTTACTACAAGAAGGGGAAGAGATTCTTTAAAAAGAAGAAGGGGCGGAAGGATTACCATGGTCAGAAGATGAAGGAGCAGGTCCCTCGTCTGACTGGCTGATGCTCAGCCACTAAGATCAGCACCACCTAGAGGCAATAAGCCAACCCAACGTCACTATTACTGTAAACGCTGTGGAAATGATCACCGAGGCGTAGATTGCTCAGGAAGGAAGGTGACAGGGAGTATGAATGCTTTTCCAATCCAGGGAGCCGAGTATACAAGGGAGCTAGAGGTTCACGGAGAACACCAGCTATAGTGGCGGGAGGACCAAGAGGAGGCCAGATGCGCGCAGAACAACACCTATACTAGAGGACCAGGAGGACAACCATCCTCATCCGGGAGTCAGATGGGAAAGGAGATAGTTCCAAGAAGAAACACCCTATACACAGTGGGAACTTCAGGCGCTGAGGCTAGCGCTCAGCGTGAAACCGGTAAGCCTAGAACTTAAACCATATGCATGACGTTTGAATGTGTGTTTATAATTATCAGTCGATGAGACTTGTATGTGTTGGTAAGTATCAAAAATTTAGAGAGACCTAACTTAGGTAACCTCTCACCTAATAGGATACTTCGACATTAGTTTTCCCTTACCTATGAGACCGAGGTCACCTGAGCCTATGTGCGAAGGTCGGGAACATCCAGAGGCAGAATGCCAGGTACTTTGACCCGGCATGATCTTACTCAAGCAATATTTAACTATAGGGGAGCAAATAAGCTATTATAAATGAATATAGAACTTTGGGGATTGGCCTTGGAGGATTTTACACTCCAGGATATGAGAAGGGATCAAAACTTAAAATTATATATGATGTGTATGGGTAAGGATTGGGATCGACATGCTAGGTTATATAGTGAAGTAAGAAAGGTAAATGGAGCACGAATTCCTAGGATACCAGTTGTATCATTCTGCATAGGAGATGATGCTGAGTTTTATACGGTGATAAGAAGAGGATGGATAAGGCGAACAAGATTATTTTGAAGTCAGGAGACGCGTTGACATATAGTGGAGAATCCAGATTAATGAACCATAGGATTAAGAGTATTAAACCGAATACAAACCGAGATTAACCTTGGGATATAGTGTGTGAGATAGTACAGTGAGGAATAGTAAGTTAGTTTTGCTTGGACCGCCGAAGGGCGTTATCAACTGTCCAAACTTACAGTAAATACGAATTATGACCTGCCTAAATGACGAGCAGATGTCATGAAAAGGAATACATTAATTAATATAAAATACTTAAGACTACATGAATTGTCAAAAGGGTTTGATGAAGACCTGCATGTGAAGAGCAAACACTGAAAATTTATGGGATACCCAGGCACCGAGCTTACCGCTCAGTGCGGGACTAGGAAATCTTACAATCCCTTATTAACATCGAGAGAAGATAGTGCGAAACCTTGAAATATGACAATAGAGAAACAGAATCTCAAAATATATAACTAAACATCCATCGTGGAAAAACACGGATTTTAAAATACCTGAGCAAATACCATGGGTCTCAGCTAGTATCAATATAGTGACTGTGCTGGACTCCTAATTAATAAAGGAGAGAGAACAAACTTTGAATCTATATTTTCTGAAGTCAGGAGAACTACCTAATTAGCAATACCAAATGCTACATATATACATATAATTTGGAGGTTGTAAACCTAAAACGTTGAGGGGTATTGATACATTTCAGGGGGCTAAGTATCATTAAATATACCTACCCTATTTTGAGGCTCACGTCCTACACTATCCTTATGGTCCTATACGAGCATATGTTCTATGACAGCTCAAGTTATGAATGCGAATAAAAAGCGTAAGAAACCAAATAAGGTTAACCCCCTATGTAATATAAATTTTAAATAAACATGGTAACGAATAACTCTCCTTGACACTTACAATGAAGGTAGTATAAGTTATATTAAGAGTATGAATTAATATATATACTAAAAGTGAGTGGAGGTTAAAATTAAAAGTATGGAAACATACCCTTGGCTTGTAACAATTGTTCTACACGTAAACCTTCCTAACGTTATATACTAATTCCTATGATTCTAAATCCTCTATTTGATACACCTAATCGACCTATTTTTGGAAGCCATTGAGCTTGTGGATTAACCACGTTTCTAAGAGATAGAAACAAACAATAAGCTTTGATTGTCCTGTTACCAAACCGTAGGATTCAAACTGGAAACCCTTAGTTTGAGATGGTACTAATATTAAGAGATACTTAACCTAGGCTGAACATATGGTTCACCTGATTCATGGAGTTTAGATGAAATAAGAAAAAGCCAAGCTTTAAGGCGGAGGAAATAATACCTTGTGGAACGGTAATTGTTGATCGAGTTATGAAAACTTTTCCTTGGAGTCTAAGTGTGACTGAATTTGTTCTATGAAATGATAACTAAAGCGTAGGCAATAATCAAGCTCTGGTAAGTTAAATACTAGATGAGCCTTTTAAAGAGAAGAGAGTATTCTAAGGTATCCAAGTCCATAACTGAACTTATTACTTGTATGATGGATTTAAGAGTTAAAATGATTGATGGATATAATTATTAGACAGTATGAGCCTAGATGTTTTAATAAGAATTTATCTTTTATGCCAAGAGGAAAAACTGGCTTCCCCGCTTGATGATTTGATCAAAGGAATATGGTTCCGGGGATTAAGGAATACACTAGATTCAAGTGTAGGTTATAACAGTTATTGGAATAGTTGTATAACAGTCAAGGAAAAAGGTACATGTAGTAATCACCACGTCACATAGTTCGATAAGATAAATTTGGAAAATGACAATTATGTGATTGTTTGATATTTGACGTGGGAGGTCGAACTTGATCCTGGTCAAATCAGGGAAAACCAAACACAAAATGGAGTTGAGGGATAGTTCAACATTGACGCTGACCCTGTCAGGGTTGGATGATTCCTGAGACTCCCTACAAGTGGTCACAAATATTTCTGTGATGTGTACGTATTTATTCTTGAACCTAATATAGAGTTTGACTAATAAGTATATGAGATGTAGAAGGTGTAAAAATAAGAGTTAAGTTGTCCAAGTTACCCTGAAGAGATTAAATAGATAAAATAACTCCGCGTATGTCGGAAAATAGTCAGTTGTGAGGGAAAACTAACCATTATTATCCCATGAACCATGTTAATAAATTAAATATGAGATCAAGAGGCAATTATCTATAATAAAAGTATTCTTAAGCTACCTTCTAAGTTATGGCCAAATTGCCATCTGGAAGGAAAGATCGACTTCCATGTCTTTCTTTATGAATTCAAACCCCAATATATTAAATGGGAACCTACCTATAAACATGATAGAATATAAAGAGTAGAAATATTATAATAATACTCACATGAGTTGATTCAAACCGCAGCAAGAACATGTCCAATTGAGAGGAAACTATACCTTGTTAGAAACCTTAGCGGTAACCCTACTGGGGTATACCTGATGAACAGACGATAGTAATCGTGTATATACTACTGACAATTGGTGAATCAATAATATCAAGAAATCTTTCTATAATATACATAAGATGCACGACTCGACCGTAGCTCATACCTTACACTGAAAATGAAAACCGAATATGGCGACAGTAAACTCAAATACCAGAATCACAAGATGATGACCTGAAGATCAAAGAGAGAGATTTTAAGTATGCCCCAATATTAAAACAAGACCTGAACGCCAACGATTATAACTACAAGAGGCGATCAATGGAAGTGTGTTACACACGATAGTTTAAACGAGCCATGAGATAATATTGGCAACGTACAAGATAGTAGATCACCTTTACCCATACACACGAGATTCAAATATAAAAGCATACTAATGCACTATGGAACATGTCAGAGAATGCATAGATTCTTGGGGGCTATACCTCGTAAGCAGACAGAAGTCACATACTGATGTCCGTTGGAGAGACCTCGAGTTCGCAGTAGGCGATCGAGTCTTCCTTAGAATTTCACCTATGAAGGGAGTTTTCAGATTTGGGCAGAAGGGCAAGCCTAGCCTGAAGTATGTAGGACCGTACCTTATTACGGAGCGAGTGGGCCCATTAGCTTACAAATTAGATTTACCTGTTGAGCTTGAGAGAGTGCACAATGTGTTTACATTTCACAGCTAAAGCAGTTCGTGCCTCATCCATCACATATCTTAGAGCCCAAGACACTCGAGCTAGATCCTACACTTAGATATGAGGAGACCCAGCTCGCATTTTAGACTCCAAAACTAGGGAGACCAAGAACAAGACCATTAGAATGGTCAAGGTACGTTGGTCAAACCACGACATTAAGGAGGCGACATGGGAGTTAGAAGACTCCATACGAGACAAGTATCCAGCACTTTTCTCTTAGTTTTGTGTATACTTGTGGGGGTACGTGGGCGTAACCCTTTTATAAGGGGGTAGAGCACCACATGCGACTGGCATATCTGCAGTCTATACCAGTTTTGTATTTGGTTGTTTGTGTTTGATTGTTGCGCATGTGTGCAATTGGTTGGATGGTTATGTCCTATGTGACACTCGGTTGGTTATTGATATGTCCTATGTGACATTTGGGTGGTTATTGTTATGTCCTATGTGACACTTGAATAGGTTATGGTTGAGTTCTATGTAACGTGTGGTATTGATGTGTCATATGTGACACTTGGATGATTATTGATGTGTTCTATGTAACACTTGGTTGATTAATAAAAGTACACTTATTCACTTGACAGTATGTTCATTCCTACAATTGCACAAGAGATTCACTGCCAAGGGTTTACGCCTCTGCACTCTATAGGACTGAGTGTTTTGGTATTGCACTTGTGCAGTGATGACCGAGTGGGATAGCTAGGAAGTTGGGACACTTATTTGCTTTACAGTATTTATCAAGTTACTTATGCTATGATTACATTGTTTGCCATGAGCAAGATTATGTGTATGTACGAATTGTATACACTCAGATTACTGATGGAATGTAGAGGTGTCAATATAGTATTGACACCCAGGAATGATAAGCATACAGGGAATAGATACGAGGAACTTGATTCCATAGGATATGTAAGTGGAAGTTATGACTTCGGGACGAAGTCCTTTTAAGGGGGTAGACTGAAATACCCCTAACCTTTAAATAATTAAATAAAGGGAAATATATATTATTTAGGGGATTATTAAACCCTGAGAAAAGTATATAAACACTTGGGCGTTAAAACACATTTAAACACCTTAAGGTCAAAAAACGAGCGTTAAAGCCCGACCTTAAGCTAACCAAGTTATATAAGCTATAAACTTCATACGAAGTTAACCAAGAATCATTATATGACCTTTGAAACACAAGTCCTCAGTTAAAACTGAGTAAAAATACAAAATGCCCGGGAGTTCCCTTAAAGGCCCTTAAGGCCCGAAAGTCCCGGAAATACTTTATTAAATAAAGTAAAGCATTACACGTCATTCTAAATGCACAATAAAATTTTAATGAACATTTAAGATGAAGTTATCAAGCTAAATTCTCAGTTAAAGACGAAGTGCTCGGAGGTTCCCGATGGGGGCCCCATAAACCCCCAGGAGTGCCCCGGAGAGGTACCGAAGTGGCACAAACTCCAATATAAATTATTTTAAGAGTTCCTATCATTAATATTCACCATTATAAAGAGAATGCTCGAGCTACTTTTTAAAATACACAAAGTGCTCGGACGAATTTCTTAACGCTCCTTTTTACCCCGGGAGTGTCCCGGTAGCCCGAAAATTGAGTTACGAGTTTTTATAACCCCATACAACTCAATGTAACACCTTAACATATTATTATTGACTATAAACAATGTCAATAAACACTTGGAACTCATAGCGACTAATTATTTTTCAGAAAATCTTAAAGCACAAAAACGCACCTTCGGGTGTCACAAAAATGCGTTCTACGCAATTATCTTGAAGTTTTTGAGGAGCCACGAGTTGATAATATTAACAGGGGATAAATTGAACATCTAAATCAATTAATTCCAGTGATAAAATTATAGCACAACCAGGGCCTATTTTTGAGTCAAAAAGGTACCTAAAATCAGCATTTTTACCTTAAAACTTTCACCTATTACCTTAGTATAAATGTACCAAACAAATGTTGTGACCTATTAAATGTTATAATATGGTCTTAGTATAATATAATGTGACAGGAATTAAATCAAAAAACAGTCCCAATTATCCTCTATATTGGGCGCCATTTTAAGCCTCATTTGCCTTGATTTTGGCTAAAATAAGTATCTTATGGAATGATGACTCACCTAGCACATGCCATGTGATAATGTCAAATAAAAATCAGTCAATTAAGGCTACCATTAACGTATGACCTGCAAGACAACAATGAAGGAATAAGTTAGACAAAAGTAATCAAATTAAATAAGTGACTAGAATCCACTTTAGACTTATGTAATGAAAACAAACAAAACAACCATGTGCTGTCTCATGGTGCTGCCGATTTATGCAGGAATAAGGGGGGGTGTGATTGCTGATTAATTAGTCAATAAAACATATACCTACCTAAGCTAGTTTCTTATGTCTAAAATGACAAGAATCAAATGACCCCTACAGCACTACATTACCGAATTCAAGGAGGAGAAAAGCAAATTAGATTGCTTTATAATTAGTCAATTAAACATCTAACAACTTAGCATGTTCTCATATTTTAAAAGACAAGAAAAATCAGTAGCCAATCTACACATATATTACCGTATAAACAAGGTGAAAAGAAGACAAAGTTGACATGGTATTCTACTTAGAAAAATAAAAAGAAAACATGCACTAACCTTGCCTTGTCTTCTTACTACAAGTTGTCAATGAAAGTCTTCAATTTCCTTATCAATCAGCCGATGGTCTACAATAATGAGAGCATCTTCTTGAGCCAAATAATCAAATAATTAACAAAGGAAAGAATAAACAATTGGACAATTATTTCCAAAATAATTCTATCCTTGCCTATTCTCTTAAGCACTACATGACACCATTCTTTCATTTGCCCTCCATGGCCGATTGGTAAGCTCTTCCTTGCTCTCTCTTTTCTTCTTCAATTGACAATTAATTCCTTAGAGCTTCAAAGCTCCATTAATGGTGTATTAAGTTCTAACACCAATTTAATGTAATTTCCTAGCTAAATCTTCTAAGTCTTGAAGCAAGAAATCATCCTAGCAACCCTTGCTATTTTCTCCAAGCATTAGTACTCCAAGGAGGTTCCTAGATTCAACAACAATACAAGGAACAACAAGATCAAGTTAAGGTATATTTTCATGTTGAAAATCTTGGTAAAATACCCTAAAGTTATTACCGAAAATTATGAACTTCTAAGCTAAGGTTTTCTTCATTATTTCATGAAGGAAATTTAGATCTAGAATCATCTCAAGGTCTACCGAAAATTCCTTTAAAAATTCCTAAGGTAAACTCATGTAAAACTACTCCAAATTTTATTTATAAATCCTTGTTAGAAGTCTAACAAATGGATCTCCTAAATATATACAAGGAGGTCGAATTCTCTTCATCAAGATAGCATTTGGAGAGCTTGGAATTCAAGGAGAAATCAAGTACAAGAATTATCTTGATTTAAGGAGTAAGTTTATATAATTAAGGTTTATTAAGTTTAAGCTTGATTTAAGCTTCAAACTTTGGTATAAAAATTATGTATAACCTCTAAATAAATTAAGGCCGAAAATATGGGGTTAAAATATCAAGGAAAATAATTTATAACACATAAGGTAAGATTATTACCTTAAGGTATAATTATGTGTCACAAAAATTAATATGATACTTATATAGTTAAACCGAATTATCTAAGGACTAAATGTTCTATTTTGAGTTTATAATCATTCTAAGTCATTAGCATAGATTTTAGAAGTGTTATATGGCTTATATACATTTATATGTATTTATTATAAAGTATAAATCAAGTTTTAAAACTATATGATAAAGATTTGTGAAAGCCGAAAATAAAAGGGATTATTTGGTGATTTTCGAAATATATAACTATATGCCCCCTTCAACTGATCGAACAGATCATCAATGCGGGGTAGTGGGTACTTATTCTTCACAGTCACTACATTCAACTCTCTATAGTCGATGCAGAGGCGGAGACTGCCATCCTTCTTCTTCACAAAGAGAACTGGCGCTCCCCATGGTGATACACATGGTCTTATGAATCCTTTGTATAACAAATATTTCAACTGATCTTTTAACTCATTCATTTCTGTCGGAGCCATGCGGTATGGTGCCTTGGTGTTATACCCAAAATTTTGACCCCCCTGGCTAGGGTCTACGAGGTACTGGTGTTGTGAGAGGCATTTTAATCAAGCAGTGAGAAATCCCGGCTCGATCGGCGTGTTTCATGGCATGGGGAGCAGCTTCGTCACTTTCAGGGGGCGTTTTGGTAATCTTTAAAGGCTCCTAAGACCTCCTATGAGCTTTCTCTCTCCTCCAAAGGATGCCCAAATCAACTTGAAATGCTTTGATATTTTAACCCATGATAGAGGATGACATTCTAAGCATAATGGGTTGGAATTTTGATTTTTCGAATTTCCAATAATTTTCTAGCAATTTCTGACTGAATCTGACGAGAAATTCAATTTAAAAATATTCCAACATTAAAAAATTCGGTTCCACCTCAGAAAATTCGTAATATCCATCCTTGACATGTGGTTAAAATTTCACAGCAAAATTCATTTGGGAAGTCACTTAATTAAATATCAAAAAATCTTACTTTTACTAGATTTTCTTTATCTTTAAGAAAGTCTATATAAGGGGATAGGTTTTTGGATAAAATGAGAACTTCATATGCTCAAGAACCCTAGAGAGTCAGAAAACATAGCCTCCTCTCTCTCTCTCACGTTTTCCAACACCCGGCCACCCAAATCATACCGAAAATCCCCCGAAATCACCATCTAAACACGTTTTCCAATTCCCAAAGCACCAATAATCATCAAAACCCCACAAAACACCTCCAAAACGTGAAGAACAGCAAGAACAACCAACAACCAGAAGCTTGGGTCGAAACCCTCTCGGGTCTGCCATCAACGGAGCACTCGACGAATCCCGGTGTGAAGAAACGTTGTGAATCCGAAGGTAAAATAGGTAGAAACTCCACTTCCCTAATTCTCCACGGTATTATCTGTCTTGCCTCAAAATTTGGGCTCAAACTAACCTTGTACGCTTCTGTATTGCTGTTTATTCAAGCTTCTGTCCAATAACTTGTTTACCAAGTTTCGTGCATAATTCGAATTCAAATTGAGAACTTTCGATCACTAACGCATTGTACATCTTTCAGGCTACACACCCATAAAATTTGAGCCAAAAACACCTTCGGGAACAGCCTCAACGCCGCCGTCCGAGGGCTGTCCGCACCCACGGACGTCGTGTCCGGGGTCCCGGACTCCCTGTCCGAAAGCCCGGACGCCCACGGACGGCGCGGGATTTTTAAATTTTTTAAAATTTAGGTTTTCTAATAATGTCCGGGCCCACGGACAGCCTGTCCGTGGCCCCGGACTTTACAATTTTCTATTTTCTGTTTAATTCGACTTTTATTATTATGTAGGTTAACTGGGGTCCGTGGCTTCAGACATTAGGTCCGTGGCTACGGACGGAAACAAAATTTGACCTAATTCTGCCTCCGAAACCCTAGTTTAGGTATTTTAATTTCCACTTTAATTTTTTGTCAAAAAATGCTAAAAAACACAAAAAACAGAAGCGCGCACCTAGGTTAAAAAGCAACTTTGTAGAAAGCCGTAATTAAACCAAGTAGAGGAAAAACGACCTAGGAGGGGTAATGAAAGTAATTGAACCCTAATTAAGTCGAATATCGAGCCCCCGAACCCGAACTCTCCATTCCTAATTTGATCTAGGTTAAAATTAGGTGGCGACTCATAATAGGTTCCAGTGAGCTAGCTTAGGTTTTAATAATTATTGTTATATGACATAGTTATTAATCTTAGGCTATAAGTGGACCTGAAACCCGGTTAGATCCTAATCAACTTTAATCAACATAGGATAGGGTTAAAATCGAGGCTCACAGACTGGCGACTCCGCTGGGGATAAACTTCTTAATTTTAACTTGTTTAATTTAAGAAAGAGGGCTTAACTTGAAAATGTTATTTATGGCTTTATTACTTTGTTTATTTATTTGTGCGCACTTTAATTTTATGCACCTTTTGCATCATATGAGAGCGAGGGTCCACACAAACCAGTTTCACCCCGGGACCCATCTAGGGTCCCCTGTCAGGGACTCACACCTTTTAGGTGATGTGAATAAGTGAGGGAAAAGAGGGGGTGTCGTCTAACCACACCCCCTTAATACCTGGGCTTTAGCCCCAAGCATTTTCCTGGCAGTACCCTTACCTAGCCCATTGTTTGGTCAGTCAAAGACCCGACCGTAGACGCACACCTTCAGGTGATGTGGAAAAAGTGGGGAAGCCCAAAGAGAATAGCGTGCAAGCCCTATTCCTTTGTGGTGACCTGGGCCCGCGCCCCAAGCACCTCTCCGGATCGATCCATACCTGGTTTGATTTAAACATCTAGTGAGGACATGTTGAATCTGTGTGAGCCTTGTTTGCTTGTGTGATCGTCCCACTACCCAGCCTAGAAACTGATAGGAATTTCTCCTACATCAACCTAGCCCAACCCGAATTGGCAGCTCTATTTGTTTGCGGCCCAGAGGCCCTGTGTTGGTTTAACATGTGAGTCGTTCGGGCTTCGGCCCAAAAGCCTAGACTTAGGTGATTTCTCTCGTGGCCCAATTTGAATTATCCAATTAGTTCTAGGCCCATAAAAAAATCCACCTGAAATAACTCACAAGTCCTGAAAATAAACACTTTTTCGGCTTAGCAACCATCTTCTCTGGCCCGATGAAAGTTAGGCCCATTTGTGATTTAGGGAGCATTCTGGCTCATGTGCTTTACTTCAGGCCCAAACACATTCTGGCCCAAGGGCTCACTCTAGTCCAGGTAGACTTCTTATCATGACCCCAGCCCAAAACCCTAGATCTAGGTGTCATCTTTTAGGCCCAACCAAAATCACTCGGCCCAAATTCCATCTCACATATTGAGCAGTCATTCTGGCCCAAGTACCACACTCATGACTCATTTCATCTAGGCCCATAGACCAATTCATAGTTTTTGCCCAGCTAGCTTCGCTCTCAATTCAGAATTTCGGCCCATAAAACATTTGAATCCAAGATAGTTTCCATAATTCATTCATTCCAGTTTCCAGCTTCAAGGCCCAACAAGAACATCAAACGAATCTTAGACTTGAAGGCTTATCTCTCGACCCAGTGGCCCATTCACGGTCCATGTGACTTCCTTCAGCTTGTTGGCTCGGTTTCTAGATTAAGGGATTCAGGCCCACATGTCCGTTCTAGTCTAGGAGTCACTATAATCTGTACACTCCACTCTCAGTTTGGAGAAGACTCAGGCCCAGTTACTTCCTACATAACCCATAGGCATTCCTAGTTCAAACATTTTACAGGGCCTACTCGAAGTTTGGAAGGAAGACAATCACGGTCATCTCAATGGCGTCCCGACGGCCCAAAGCTCGAGTCTTCAGTATGTTGGCATCAGACAGCCCAACATCACTATTTTAGAAGTTTTCTCGATTTGGTAGTTTTCTTTTTCGTTCTTCCAACTTTTATGGTAGCTAGCTTCCTTTATCATACTAGGTAGTTTTCTTAAGATTTCAATTTTTGATGTTGTCTTTCCATTCATGAATTAGAGCATAGTTCCATTTTCATAATTTTTGTGCATTTAAGAACACCCAAAAAAAAAAAAGTCATCACGTCATTTCACCCACATCCACTACCTTCAACACATACATCCCATGTGTCTCACCATACTCCCCTCTCCACATGAAACTCATTCTTGCGCAGGGAATATCTCACCACCTTGTCGGCTTCCACCACTTGTCACCTCTCAATAGAAAGTTTCACCGTACACTGAAAGCATCCCACTACCATGTTTTACTTTCATCACTACATCACTCCACCAAAACAGCAAGACTTCATCACCACGTACCACCACACATACAGCCACCTCCAACAAATAACTTGGGTATTCAAAAGGCTTGTCAAAAAAACCCCACAATAATACTGGGGGCAATCTGAGTTAGGGGTCGATAATGTTTATTTCATTGGTTTAAAGTGCGTGAACAAGTCTCTGAGTGAACATTTCGCGAGAGTGCCTTGAGCGGTAAAACCATGAGTGAAAGAGCATGTCATTTTTTACGTGACTCTAGAGAGATCACATTCAAAGGTAAGGTAAACGGCATAACTCCGACCGAAGGAGACACTTTGTAAATTTACGCTTAAACCTGTGAAAAGTAACAAAGAACGGATACACAACTATTAGGGATGACAAAGCACCTAGGTACAGCACCACACAACAAAAGCTTGTGAACCCTGGCATTACACCCTAGGCACCCCCGCTGAGCTTTTCGTATACGTTCCCCTTTTACAATACTACAAACTCCACAGACAAGCCAACCAATGATGAATAACCGACCTGGTGACCAAAGGAAGCAAGGAGCCCGACTTCCAAACAGCAACTTCACAAGTCCAAAGAAGCAAAACTGCTACCAGCATGATGAAACGATCCGCAAATGGTCCCAAAGTGACACAGGATCCAAATGAGCTAACATCAAAAATAGCTCTCAAAGTTCAAAGCCGGGAAACACAAGAACCCCGAAGGAAAGGAAAATTCAAAGAAAGGCAAACCTGAAAAGCCTCGACGGAAAGAAGATAGAAGGTGCAAGGAACAACCCAAAAGTCCCAAGTTCCAAACTCACATGCGAAATCATCACGAAGTAGCCGAACGACTTCAAGGCAAAGAAGACAAGTCGAGAGACGGTGCAAGTTGCAGCTTTGGTCACCCTTATAGCTCCACATATCCTAAACATTCCTCCATTGTCCTGTTATCATTCATCACAGCCCATAGCCACGATATAAGCTTAAAAGACTTCCGACCTAGTAGTTGTGTATCCAATCACGTGAAAGTAACAGGTTGAATGCGTAAATCTAACAAATGTCAAATTCAATGGTTGAGATGTTTGTCCAAAAGGAGAGCATGAGTGCGAGCATTAAACACTTTGAGTGTAGGATAGAAAGCACCACATCAAGATAAACCTTGGCCTCGTGAGAAAGAGACTTGTTTTGCGCAATTAATCAAAGAAATATTGGGGGCAATCGATCGTTCCGATCGATTGCCAAAATCCTAAAGAACTCAGACTGCCTTAAGGAAAAATACTGGGGGCAATTGTTGGTCCCAAAATTGCAACAAACAATGACACCGATTGAGGCCCAAAAGCCAGAAACCCAGAGGATTCAAACCCTTCTCATACCACTCAGGCCCGTCCTAAGCCCTTCCTCCATTCCAAACATTCACAGGCCCGTCCTAAGCCCTACCTCCACATACAAACGTTCACAGGCCCGTCCTAAGCCCCACCTCCACATGCAAAACATTCACAGGCCCGTCCTAAGCCCTTCCTCCACATCAAATTCCTACAGCTCGTCTTAAGCCCTACCTCCACGTCCAAACATCCGTAGGCCCATCTTGAGCACTACCATCTCCAGATTTGACATGAACCTTAATCCTTCTACATCCACTTATACATTTTACCCACTTTCACTTAGAATAACCCTTAGGCTCGTCATAAGACCTAGATCCATCCTTAGGCTCGTAGTAAGACCTAGTTCCAACCCTTAGGCTCGTCATAAGACCTAGATCCATCCTTAGGCTCGTAGTAAGACCTAGTTCCAACCCTTAGGCTCGTCATAAGACCTAGATCCTTCCTTTAGGCTCGTTATAAGACCTAGAACCATCCTTTAGGCTCGTCATAAGACCTAGTTGCATTCCCTTAGGCTCGTAGTAAGACCTAGCGTTACCCTTTAGCTTACCCACTCTCATCAAACACATTGCATTCATCACATTCAAATAGGCTCGTCATAAGACCTAGTTGCATTATCCAGGCGCGTAAGACCAGACCTGGCGACAGAAAAGTTGGCGAGGTGATGGCATATAAATCCTCCTTTTGCGATGTCAACTTATTTTCGGGATCAACGAATGGGGGCAAAGGCAATAAGTCCCCAGGGTTTTTACCAGGAGTTATCCCTGCACCGGCTGGGCTGGTGGGGGCGATGGCAATAAGTCCACATTGGGTCCAGCCAGGAGCATTGGCACGGGTTTCGGTCCCCAGAAGCATCCGAGCATCATCAGCATTATCATCAGCATCATCGGCATTATCATCAGCATCATCAGCATTATCACCAGCATTATCATCAACATCATCAACATCATTAGCATCATTAGCATTTCAGCATTCTTGCATTTGCATACCACCCAGTTATCATCATCTCATAGTAGTCAACGCCTTAGAATCGCTTGACATTACTTCATTTCACTTTACTTATAGGTAGTCAACACCTTAGAATAGCTTGACATCATCTCATTCGTCATAGGTAGTCAACGCCTTAGAACAGTTTGACATCATATCATCATTTTAGGTAGTCAGCGCCTTAGAATAGCTCGACACAATTTGTCAGTTTTCGATAATATGCAGGGTCTTGGAAACATTTGAAATTTTGGGGTATCACTCAAGCATCAACTAGCCTTCTCACTTTCATTACAAAGTCTAGTTGACGGGGGGCAATCTGTTATACCCAAAAATTTGACCCCCCTGGCTAGGATCTAGGAGGGGGGGTAATGGTGTTGTAAGAGGCATTTAATCAAGCAGTTGAGGAATCCCGGCTCGATCGGCGCGTTTCATGGCATGGGGGAGAGCTCGTCACTTTCAGGGGGCGTTTTGGTAATCTTTAAAGGCTCCTAAGACCTCCTATGAGCTTTCTCTCTCTCCAAAGGATGCCCAAATCAACTTGAAATGCTTTGATATTTAACCCATGATAGAGGATGACATTATAAGCATAATGGCGTTGGAATTTTGATTTTTCGAATTTCCAATAATTTTCTAGCAATTTCTGACTGAATCTGACGAGAAATTCAATTTAAAAATTCCAACATTAAAAAAATTCGGTTCCACCTCAGAAAATTCGTAATATCCATCCTTGACATGTGGTTAAAATTTCACAGCAAAATTCATTTGGGAAGTCACTTAATTAAAATATCAAAAAATCTTACTTTTACTAGATTTTCTTTATCTTTAAGAAAGTCTATATAAGGGGATAGGTTTTTGGATAAAATGAGAACTTCATATGCTCAAGAACCCTAGAGATTCAGAAAACATAGCCTCCTCTCTCTCTCTCTCTCACGTTTTCCAACACCCGGCCACCCAAATCATACCGAAAATCCCCCGAAATCACCATCTAAACACGTTTTCCAATTCCCAAAGCACCAATAATCATCAAAACCCCACAAAAACACCTCCAAAACGTGAATAACAGCAAGAACAACCAACAACCAGAAGCTTGGGTCGAAACCCTCTCGGGTCTGCCATCAACGGAGCACTCGACGAATCCCGGTGTGAAGAAACGTTGTGAATCCGAAGGTAAAACAGGTAGAAACTCCACTTCCCTAATTCTCCACGGTATTATCTGTCTTGCCTCAAAATTTGGGCTCAAACTAACCTTCGTACGCTTCTGTATTGCTGTTTATTCAAGCTTCTGTCCAATAACTTGTTTACCAAGTTTCGTGCATAATTCGAATTCAAATTGAGAACTTTCGATCACTAACGCATTGTACATCTTTCAGGCTACACACCCATAAAATTTGAGCCAAAAACACCTTCGGGAACAGCCTCAACGCCGCCGTCCGAGGGCTGTCCGCACCCACGGACGTCGTGTCCGGGGTCCCGGACTCCCTGTCCGAAAGCCCGGACGGCGGCGGGATTTTTAAATTTTTTAAAATTTAGGTTTTCTAATAATGTCCGGGCCCACGGACAGCCTGTCCGTGGCCCCGGACTTTACAATTTTCTGTTTTCTGTTTAATTCGACTTTTATTGTTATGTAGGTTAACTGGGGTCCGTGGCTTCGGACATTAGGTCCGTGGCTACGGACGGAAACAAAATTTGACCTAATTCTGCCTCCGAAACCCTAGTTTAGGTATTTTAATTTCCACTTTAATTTTCTGTCAAAAAATGCTAAAAAACACAAAAAACAGAAGCGCGCACCTAGGTTAAAAAGCAACTTTGTAGAAAGCCGTAATTAAACCAAGTAGAGGAAAAACGACCTAGGAGGGGTAATAAAAGTAATTGAACCCTAATTAAGTCGAATATCGAGCCCCCGAACCCGAACTCTCCATTCCTAATTTGATCTAGGTTAAAATTAGGTGGCGACTCATAATAGGTTCCAGTGAGCTAGCTTAGGTTTTAATAATTATTGTTATATGACATAGTTATTAATCTTAGGCTATAAGTGGACCTGAAACCCGGTTAGATCCTAATCAACTTTAATCAACATAGGATAGGGTTTAAAATCGAGGCTCACACTTGGCTATCGGTCCGGTTCCTGGTAGAAGCTTAATGGTGAACTCTACCTCCCGAGTGGGTGGCATGCCGGGCAGTTCCCGTGGAAAGAGATCGGGGAACTCGGACACTACCAGTAAGTCAGGGTCGAACTCGGGGTCCCTCTCTATGTCCCGGACATAGCAGAGATATACTTCCTCCTTCCTCCTCAGTTCCTTATACATTGCCATAGAGAAGATGATCTTGGTCAAAGGCTCTCTGGGCCTCTGGCAGTACGATATTGTTACCCCAGACGGACTCCTGAGTAGCAGTCGGTGCTCGGTGCAGAGGATACGACCCTTGTGCCGCTCCAACCAGTTCATCCCGAAGATAACATCAAATCCCAACTCCCTGAACTCAATGAATGTGACTGAAAATTCTTCGCTCTTAATTCTGATGATGGCTCCTCGGTAGTAGCGAGTGCAACGAACCTTCTCCTTAGACGGGAGCGTAACCGTGAAGTCGGGTAGCTCATCAGCGTCTAGCCCCAACCTTCTCCAAACGATGCCGAGATAAAGGTATGCGAGGCCCCTGAGTTGAAGAGAACTGATGCCTCAATCCCATTGATCGGAAAGGTGCCGGTGAGGATAGTACCGCTTGAGTCAGCCTTTGCCTTTGTAAGTATGCTTAGCGCACCTTCCGTACCGAGTCCATAACCTAATCGTATTTCACAAGCTTTCATGAGTAATGATGGTATAACAGGAGTCGTAACAATTAATATGAACCACACTGTTATTTTATTAATAACCATCCTTTTTACATCATGTGCTTCCTTCTTACACCTCCTTTCTTACATCATACTAAAAACATTACATGGCTAATATTGTCTAAAGGTTAGGTTTAACCGTCCTGGTCTCATGTGCGTCGCATTGATTACTGTTGACGGTGCTGTGTTCAGCTTAATTCTCTTAATCCCATGATATAACATTCTTGATTCTCCTCCCATAACTAATACATCTCCAGACTTAAGTATTAACTTCTTAGCACGGTCCGCACTCTTCTGCTCGCCGTATAAAAATTTAGCGTCATCTCCAATGGACCAAGACACTACGGGTATCCCTCTTTCGAGAGACTCCGCTGTCTCGTCCTTGTCCTGATGTAATCCGAGTCGTCCGTTTTTCTCATAAAAATTAACAATGCAGAGGTCTGCTTGTATGTCTGGGATCGGGTCAGCTTCCAACTGCTGAGCGATCTCCACGACTTGTGTAATAACCGGATGGAACTCTTCGGGTATTCCCGGTGGTGAGACTCCATCTTGTGCTCTCGTGGTTTGGTACGTCTTGGCATACGGATTCCAATCCTTGCCTAAGCTCATCATCTTTAGTTTCATCCTTGCTCCTCCTGGGTACTCCGGTGTAGAGAAACCTCCTGGTCCCACTCCTAACTGACTGCATCTCCTGATGATGGCTATTTGTGCTTCAGGTGTCAGGTATCCCCTTAATAAAATCATACCTGGGCGGATAACCTAACATTGTTCGGTTGGAAAGTCTCGGGTTTCGATGTCGGTTTCTTCCGGGTCATGCGTTGTAGGTATTGGATAGCAAATATTGAAGTTTCCTAAGGTAACAGTAGGTTATTTCTCACTTAAGTTCTACTCTTATCTTAATCTCATCTAACTCAATTATTCACCATAGCATGCATGAAAATGCGGTAAGCAGGCAATTTTATTACTCAACGGTTTATAGCGGTATCTGGTCTAGATGAGGATTCAGCCTCATCTTCCCGGTCCACCATATGGAGTGTGGGTCCCGACTTCTGGACTACTCGGGGGTTCTTGTTTGCAGCTTGCTGCATCGTCTTTTGACCGTCAGATCCAGCACCCTGATCGGTCTTGCCCTTGCCCTTCATCTCGGGCCAAAAGGCTCTGCTCTCGGGGTTCCAGAAGCACTCGTATGCTCGGTGTCCGTACACCCCACAGAAGTTGCACTTAACCTTATTACCCTTGCAGTCGAGCCCGGGGTGGTCCTTGTGACACCACTGACAGATGTAGCGTCATTGGTAGCCACCATTGGCTCCCTTCTCATACTCAGATCCTGATCATTCTCAATATTAGTAATTGTATCTTAACGGTTGCTAAATGGTTCTCAATTCACTAAATGTTCTTTTCCTTACCCTTTGGCACCTTAGAGCACAGGGGCTTTGCAGCAATAGCATAGGTCAGCTTAAGCGGCTCTTCAGTTGCCTTCTCAGTTTCCACCTTCCCTTTTTGACTCTTCTGGGCCTGAGGCTGGTACTTCTTCTTGTACCCGGCCTGCCCTTGGCTCTCCGTACTCTTACCGGCATTCTTCCTTTAGCTTGTCCTCGTCCTCAGCTGGACGGTTATCTCAACCTTAGTAGCGGCATGATAGCACTCCTGCTTTCCAAAGTATTAGTTTCCCTTATTTTCTCAAAGTCTAAATCTTATTCACTTATTCATATCTTAATCGTTCTCATTACCTGCAAGGTAGTATAACTCGTCGGCCCCATGCCGTAGCGGAGTCGATGGCTAAGCCCGCCATAGTAGCGGTCCACCAGTATCTGGTATGAATACCAAGACCCGGCAGAAGACGAAGCAAGGTGGTGAACTCTGAGTAATACTCATCCACCGTCATCTTGTCCGTCTGCTTTAGCGCATCCAACTGTAAGCGCTTCTTCGTCTGGACATGGGCGGGGTAGTACTTGGCTCGTAGTAGTGCCGTGTACTGCTCCCAGCCGAACTCTGGATTGGCCACATGCTCGGCCCTCACCAGCTTCCACCAATCGCCTGCTGCTCCTTTCAGATAAAATGCAGCCAGACGCACCATGATCCTAGCAGGGACGTCAAGGGTCTCGAAGGCGGTCTCAAGCTCGGAGATGTACGCCTCAAGCTTGGCGGGATCCGTCTCCCCCTTAAAATGTGCGGGTCGAAGGTCAGCCTGACTTTTCACCCAGTTTGGTTCCCGGGGCTGTGGTGGTGGAGGTGGTGGTGCGCCAGGCTGGTAGCCCATGTGCCCAAGCGCGGCAGCTACGATCTCGGCTATCGTCTGCCCACCTAGTATCTCAGCCTCGTCGCCTCGACCACGGCCTCGGCCTCCTCTCCTTCCTGACATCTGAACAATTACAATGCGCATTAGGCTTGTACTCACAACTTTTCGGTTCACGAATTTTATATCGTCCGTATACGGTAAAGACGATTCACACTTATTAGTGGTCATCTGACTCTACTCACTCTAACTTATCACACCCTTAACCCATTACTTATGTCTTAACTCATATATTATCTAGGTGGTTACCTAAGTTCGATATTTCTTCGATCAGAGCGTAACTACGCTCTGATACCACTTTTTGTAACACCCCGTCTTAATCCAATCGTGGTTATCGCAAACTTAACAACATAAACTTCGCAGCGGATTTATACCAACACCAGGACCTTGCCACGGTATGATTAACTGAATATACCGAACTTTAAACATTTACAACCACTAATCCAAAATATACATACCAACCGAGTTTATAAGTATCTCAAGTACCAACATATCCTCCACAAGTCTTAATATTAACAGACGGGTGCACATGCGCAACCCCTACCAAAATAAAACCCGACCTAAGTCTAACCGCCCCTACTCTCAAGGTGAGTCTTCATGGGACGCTAACCTGCAAAATATAAACAACAGCCCCCGAGGGGGTCAGCACCTTTGCTGGTACGATTCTCTTATGGCCCCCAAGCTAACGGGGCTACGACAACTAATTGTCGATAGCATGGAGTTGATTAGATACACAATCATGATAGGAAGTGCAATAAAACAACAATCCACAGATGAACAAGCATAGTTCACACACAATGAACGACTTAAAAGCGGTCTCTTAGTAAGTTAGTTAATCAGTAAACTCCTCAAGTTCCAATTCCACTTAACCTCAGTCCATCTTAACTTACCTCAATCTTAATCCTTATCTTAATCTCAGTATACAAACCGTCCTTTTTATAGAAATGGTTGTATCTTATCTCAATGTTTATTTTTGTCGGGTCAAAAGTAACCATAGCCAATGAGCTATTAACTCCATTGGTTGAATAAACAACTTATCTTAATTTTAGGATTTAGGTGATCCTACCGCACCATCTTAACCTGCCCCCTACCTTGGACTGAAATCCAAGGTAGCTAAGTCGACTCTCGACCCTAGGCAACAAGTCCGAAGACAAGTCCTCAAGCGGAAGTCGGATCTGATTCAGATACCGACCCCCTTTCCTTAACATGTATGACCGGAGTCAGTCCCGGATTCCTCACTCTCCTTAAGTTCCAGTTAGTGAAAATCTTATAAACCAAGTGTTAGTTAAACCTTCACGGGTATTAACCAACTGTTATAGAAGTGTAATTCCTCATCTCATTCCAATGTGTACTAAACTTAGTTAGTAACTAATCTCAAGTCACGTGTGTTAGTGTAAAGAAAACACACACAATAAATGCAATAAAACCGGTTGCATGCTTAATCTTGTTTAGTCGGCACACATAAACAAATAGCACACAAGCCGAGGGACACCTCGTTAGCAAGCAGGTCACAAGAAAACCATACCGTTCACCGTCGGTTGTCCCGGTTGTTTAATTCTCTTCTGGTTCCAAACTCTCAAATCCTAAAACATTCACCCAACTTTAGTTTATTAATTACTTATACATTACTTAACTTACTTAATCCCCAATGATTCCCAATTAATACTCACTAAGTTCTTAGAACTTAACCTTAAACATTTAAAACCTTAACTTAACTTAATCTCTTAAGTCCTTATATTCTCATCTTTTTTATCATCATTACTCTCTTAGTAGATTACTACTAATACATCTTAGCATTCTTAAAATTTCTTTTTTTTTATAACTTAAGGGTCGACCGACCCAACCCCTGGGTCGGTCCATTCCAGTAACTTTTCCGTTCTCTAAAACTTACCCGACCGACCCAAGGCCAGCCCAACCGACCCAAGGCCCTCTGGGTGGGTCCATTCCAGAGACTTATCGGCTTGCTTAACAAGGTCCGACCGACCCAGACAGGGTCGGTACCGGGTCGGTCCAGTGTAGAATCTTCCCAAAAATTGTCTAATTGCTCCCAAACTCTTCCTTAAGCTCCCCAATATGTCCTAACATCATTAAGCACTTAAACTCACCTATAACACCCCACACTCTTAATTCACCCACCAAGATCTTCTTAACCCTTTACTCAATTCTTAAAAGAACTCCTAACACTTACATTGATTCCTTATATTCCTAACATGTAATTTACCTAGAACTTCAACTAACCAAAGTGTTCCCTCCTTAATAATTTGACCACTCCATAAACATCATTATTCATCCTCATTTCATTTACCAAAACTTCCTCAAGGTCATATACTTTAGCTCACACCTAAATCATTTCAAGACTTTACACCTTATTCCCTTCAAACTTTGAACAAGTTTCCTAACTTCTCTTCTCATGGTTTTGGTGCCTAAAATTCACCCTTATAACCCCTAGTTCCTCCTAAACATACTTAGGTCATCCTAATTCTCAAGAACACCTTAAACTCATTCTTTTTCACCAAAACAACTCCTAATGTTTACTAGTACTTCCTTAGTCATAAAATTTCCTTAAAACATCTTAAACACCAAGTTTCTTCTCCAAATTTTGGCATGGCCTTCCTAGTGTATTACTACACCCAAGCACTTAGGTTTTTCACCATTAAACAACTATGAACACTCAAATCCTTAATACACAATCTTAGCACACAAATCACACCCAAACTACACTACATCACAATATAGAGCATAACCTTAAATTGCTTGGCACATAGGCCATTAAATGACTTGGCTCTTAGGCCCTTAAATGCATAAATCTTAAACACTGAATTTCCTACATATGCCTTTGACCTGCAAATACACACAACAAAGCTCCCATTGCAACTTAAATTTTCTTGTAATTCACCTTAGCATTATTCTATCTCCTTTCTCATTTGCTCCTTAGTCAAAGTTCTCAATATGATCATGTTCCTTCTCCTAGGTTTTATAACCCTTTCCTAATGTAAACTCTAAGCTACGCTTATCATCTATCTAAATCCCATCCCTTAAAGCAATAAAACCCTTAAGGTAAGACATTTACCTTGTTCTTTTCCAAGCTTCACACACCTTTCTCCTTAGGTTTCCCTTGTTTGATTTTCGGCCACCTCTTAAACTTCCCTTGCAAATGTTCTAACCAATATACAATGACTCTTATGAGTGCTAATGAATACCTCCATCTTAAGGAATCATACCTAGATTAAAAATGTGTCTTAAGGTATTAAAATGAATATTTACCTTTGAAGTCTTAAGGTAAGCTTGGATATGAATCAAGAAGGACCTCCTCCAGCCCTTGGAGAATGAAATCAAGCTAGAACAAGGAATAAAACAAGGCTCCATGAGAAGGTGATTTTCGGTAATGGAGGAAAGGTGATGGAAACTTAGTTTTTCTTACATTTTCCTTACCTTGAATGAATGGAGAAGCTAATGATGTCTTCAAGCTAATTTTTCCTCCTCTAATTGCGATTTGCCTTGGCACCAAAATGAAGCTCTTGGAGATTTGGAAAGATAGAAAGCAAGAGCTTAATCTAACTAAGAGTAATATGAGTTTAGTTTTGATTTTGGAGCTAAAATGAGCAAGTGGTAGGCAAAGCAAGGTGGAGCAACAATGGGGGTTGTTCTCACGGTTTGAGAGGATGAAGAAGTTGAAGAAAAACGTGGAAAAAGAGAATGAATGAAGAAGAGGAGAGAGGTAGGCTTAAAAGGAAGATATTTGTCTTAAAGGTAAATAGTACTATTTGAAATTTCTCTTTTCTTTTACTTAAGTTGCTAACTCATGTGGTGAGTCACCACCTCAAAAACCGGCCCCCTCCTTAATTATGAGATATTTGTGGAGCCACGCTACTCCTAGCCTGTCCGTAGGTCGAGCCGCAGCAGGGCTCGCCCCTGTCCTCTTTTTTTTCAAAATTTTCAAGTTTCATCCGAATTTTTCATGCTAGATCTAGCTCAATTGATGTTGAATTTCAAAAAACTAACACCAAATTCATACTCGGGAACCCAAATCTATAAGTTGAATTTTTTTTTTCAAAAAACTCACCGGAAATTTTTTCCGGCGGTGGTCCTGCGGTGGTTGGCGGCGGCGGGTGGCGGCTCCGGTGGCGGCTCCGGGCAGAAGGGAGCTTCTGAAGGAAGAGAGAGAGAGGAGAGAGAGTGAGTAAAAGAAAAATGAAGATTGTAAGAGAGGTTAGACTACATATAGTGCGAGCGTTTTTACCCGAAATTGACGTTTTGAACTACAATTTCAGTACGACGTTGTGAAAGTAACAATGTTTGTAATTTAGTCAAACACAACGTAAAATATCTATAACTTACGTGGAGTCGCAATTATAATGTTAAAACGCGATAAAAAAGGGTTAACGTCGTTTATTACAATTAAATCGTTTTTCACCTGAAATTGGCACTTTTAACTGCAAATTCAATACGACATTCTGAATATGTACCAATATTTGTAATTTAGTCAAACATAACGTAAAATGTTGTTTTAATTACGTGGAATCAAAATTAAAACATACAAACGTAATAAATACGGGTTTATCGTCTTTTGTTACAATTAGAGCGTTTTTTGCAGTTTATGCTAAACAAATGATTTTTCAAAAAAACAAAAGTTACAACACGACATCGTTATATGTTTACAACGTAAAATTCGCTATTAATCAACTACAAACTACTTGGGTAAATTTACTTTCAGATATCATTGTTTGAAAAAAAAAACACAGCGACACATTATTACATGTGTACAAGTACAACATCAATATGAATTTAAATTTTTTTATACTGCGATGATTAGTAATTTTGTACTGTGAATAGCAACCGAGCTCAATAATCTTTCGGCGAGTCTTAGCTACACCTTAATGTAGCTATCCTACCTACATTTGCTGACATGGCAAGCCAGCATGGCTTCATTTGGTGACAGGGCAATTACTTTGTAAAATGGGGCTGTAGCCACAGTTGGCTACATACCTCCGTTTCGTTTCGTTTCGTTTTTTTTTTTTTTAATGAAAGGCGCCCGCCGGTGATGAATAACTTTTTTTTTTTAACCACAAAAACTTTAAATTGTTGTAACTTTTAATATATAAGTCCAAAATGAAAAAAAATTATATCATTGTTCACCTAAATTCAAGCTCTTCAAAACAAGATCAGTCATGGATATATTTTGACAACATTAAAAAAATTTATTTTTACATGTATAGTGCACTGAACATAAAGAAAACTTTGTACAGATGGTCATACAAACCTGTACAAATGTTCACTAAAACATTACATCATCACGTAAAAACATGTACATTAAAAACATACAGAAGGTCACATAAACATGTACGAATCACTAAATATGTATATTCTTAGATTAAAACCTGTACATATAAGAAAGAACACTTGTACATACAGTCATACAAACATGTACAGACGGTCATACAAACATGTACAGGTGTTCATTAAAACATATACATTCTCATAATTGAAAATGTACATTCTCACATTTGAACATGTACATCATCACATTAAAACATGTACATTCTCACATTAAAATATGTACATACGTCCTCACATTAAAGTATAGAACGGCTTCCAAATAGATTACCCTAACCCCACACACCCTAAAACCCACCCTAGGAAAGCTAAAAAACGTCGAAGGCATTTTTAGGGTTTGTAGTGGCGGGTTTAGGGTCTAACGACCCTAAACCCACGACCACAAACCCTAAAAACCTGTCGAGTTAGTTGCTACAATATAAAGTATAGAACAATTTCCAAATAGATTACCCTACCCTCCAAAACACCCAAAAACCACCCTAGGATAGCTAAAAACGTCGAAGGCATTTTTAGGGTTTGTAGTGGCGGGTTTAGGGTCTAACGACCCTAAACCCGCTACCACAAACCCTAAAAACCTGTCGAGTTTTGCTATAATATAAAGTACGAAATAAATTCCAAATAGATTACCCTACCCCAAAACACCCCAAAAACCACCCTAGGATAGCTAAAAAACGTCGAAGACATTTTTAGGGTTTGTAGTGGCGGGTTTAGGGTGGACATACAAACATGTACAAATGTTAATTAAAGAACATGTACATTCTCACATTTGAACATGTACATTGTCACATTAAAACATGTACATTCTCACATTAAAATATGTACATACATCCTCACATTAAAGTATAGAACGACTTATACATGTAAAAATAATTTTTTAAAAGTTGTCAAAACATATCCATGACTGGTCTTGTTTTGAAGAGCTTGAATTTATATGAACAATGGTATAATTTTTTTTCATTTTGAACTTATATATTAAAAGTTACAACAATTTAAAGTTTTTTGATAAAATAAAATAAAAGTCTTTAGAAAAAGAAAAAAAAAAACAAAGTCGCGCGCTCCCTCCCAAATCACATTCACACCCTCTGCTCCTCTGCTCCGTAGTGGTCGCGCCTCCTGGATGTAGCCATCTGGCTACAGTTAGCTGTAGCTAATAATTTGCGATAATCTTTACATTGTGTAAAAACAATACAATTTTAATCGGATACGGGTGACCTTAACCCTACAAGTCAACCCGAATTGCCACGAGAGAAATTGAAACCAGCAAATCGCAATAAAGAGACGGGTACCTTCTCCTTCGGATGGCGGGAAAGCAAACAGCCTTAGGTGGGAATATATCTACTCTTTCTTTCTTCCCAATTACGCGGTAGTAAACTAAGGAATCGTAATGGCAGAAACGGAAACCCTAGGAATCCTGGATGAGATCGGCAGTCTCGTATCTGATCGTCTTCAAGTGGTATACATATCTCAATTTCTCTTGTACACTATCCCGTTCGACACGTTTAATTGCGTCTCCTGGATTACTCCGAAGCTCCTACTGTCTTCCTTGTTTCTCAAATATCAACTTTTTTTTTAATTTCTTTATTTTCAGCTGTGTTAACTATTATTTTCTCATAGTTTGATTCTATTACTTATTGGTTCGGTACTGGACTAGCATATGAACGAAAGAATTTAGAACTCGTTCTTAGTATTGGGGCTTTAAGCATAGAAAGTATGATGCTTGCGCATGAATTGCTGCTCAATTCCACTTCAGAAATCAACTCCTGACTCAGATGCGCAGATTTTCTACTACGTGTCTAATATCTGGTTTCCGGGACTTGAGATGGTTAGCCGTGGTCTTTCTTTTCTGGTATTTGGTCCTGTCCATGAGCTGTCAACGTTGAAGTTTTCTTTTTCTTCGTCTTCAGATCTTTCTATATCCTACCCCAGGCCATGGACCTCGTATGATTATGTTAAACCAACTTAGGTTTTCTTGCTTTCACCCGCAAAACTGAGAGTCTGGTTTCTGTTTACTTCTCTTTTTGACCCTCAAAGCTTAAGCTTTTAAACATGTTTTGAAGCATGGTAGCTGAGATGAGCTTGGCAAGTCATAGCCATCCGATTTTGAGACAAGGAAGTAATCTGCCAGTACGTATATTTGATCCTAAACTTGGGTTGATTGTCCAAATTTCCACCTTCTGAACTTGGGTAAAAATGCTAACACCTGAAGCTGAGAGATTGTTTATCCTTTTAATACTAGAAATTCTTTAATCGAAAAGAGGGACTAAAGGTACATTTTGAAGTTTCATTGCTACACAATAAACCATCTCTTGTAAGCACTTCCTATGATCCCCAAGAGCTTGAATAAAGAGTTGCATTCGTTCTTATCATTTTATTGGATGATTATTGCATGAGATGTAGTTGAGCATCTAATACATTGTGCATCTGCCTTCCAGGTTTCTTACAAGTGGCTCAGTCGAAACTTTCTGGTATCATCCAATTTGGCAAAGAAGTAAGATTCATATTACCTTGAACAGTTTGAGTTAATCTTCTTACCAACCTCTTAAATGTGTATTACTTATGTAGGTTGCTTGAGGAGTTTGTGGAAAAACATAGTGAAGTTGCCGAAGTTATCTATTCTGTGGCTGGATGGCTCAAAAAGGAACCTCCAACGTATCATGTACAGCTTGTTTCTCAGTCCAGACTTTCAGGTAAGAACATGTACGGCATTTTCTTGTTCTGAGTATGGGTAGCTGTGAACATAGCCTGGTACTTGCTATTGTGTGTCACTTTGCTCAGGTTTCATACATGAACTGATATCCTACCATTGACCAACATAATGATTATTGGATTCATTCTCTATAATTGTAAACAGTTCACTTCATTCGTAGTTTTTGACTAGTTTCATTTGCATAAAATTGGATTGCTACCTCTAAGTTTATGGTATGCCTTTCAGGTCTGCTGTAGCCCCATCCGTTAAACCTTCATTGGTCACATTGGGATTAGGAAGTCTAATACACAGATTTGATCAGTTAGCAAATCTCATATTTATGTAAATGGTTGTGCTACTTTGTGTCAAAACCAGCAAATAGACATTGCTCCATGTTGGTTCACTTCAGTATCATCTATATTCCTTCAATTTTTCTATTGAATATGAAGAAGTTGAAATATGTTTATTCCTCCTGATTTCATGCAGAGGCTAAAGAAGTTTTCAATGAGAATTGTTCTATTCAGATATACAGTGTGCAGGCTTCTATACCAAAAGATCCGGCACTGATCTGGAACCCTGAGTTTGTTCAAGCAGAAGAGCTTTTCAAACAGCCCATTGCAATAGAAAATTGTTTGAGAGATAACCGGTAAAAACAACTAACCTTCCTTCGGGTACATGGTTAATGCTTAAATACCCTGACTAGTCATTTTAGAAGGCAAACCTACCATATGAATAGAGAATTTTTCACTGTATACATACATGTCCTCAGTGTCATCAATGAATAATAATATTTGGAGCCTTCAACTCTTTTCCAGTTGATTTGCATTTTCTCTGTCTATATTTTCTTACCCGCAATGGGGATTCTAATCTTGTTTTATAAATGGATGTTAGATTCATTGTCATCCTTTAAACAGCACCAGGGCTGTAGAAAACATCTGTCAGAAAAATTTCTTTTTAACTCAAGCTGAGAACAACCTTTTGCTTCTCCATTGCTGACCTTAGGTTTTGTGGAGTATCAAATTCTTTTGTTAAACGCCAAACAACTGGGTCACCCCCAAGCCTTGCAGTTCCACCGGCAAAGACTGTGGATACTTCTCTGCAAGCTCAACAGACTAAACCGTCAAGTTCGAAACTAGGTCTGAGTTTGTCGACTGTGAGTAATACAGGCAATGGTGGCAGTGGAAATGCTGGTGTTATAAATGTGGAAAGCAAGTCAGCCTGTGATAAAGACAAATCCTCTCTTACCAGTTACAAGGACAAGGGTCAGTCTGATAAGGTTTCTGCCGGAAGTGGAAGATCTATAGCTAACTTATGGAGTCGTGCATCTTCAAAACCAAAGTCGACAGATGCTATGGCTGACTCTAAAATAGTCGATCAGAAGATTTTACCAAAAAACAGAGATGATCAGAAGATAAACGGTGAGCTCTTTGATCATCTATCAATTGGATTGGAACATATTTGGAAATTTGATTTCTCTTTCAAGGGTTCTAACAAATGAATGTTCAAGTGAAAATCATGTTTGAACTGACATTGAAGGATGACAGTTCCCTGATGTGTTAACTATGTGGCTAATTCTGTCTGGCCATGATATTTTATTTCTCTTAGCAGTGAGTTCTGAGAGTACTCCTGCAAATGAAGCTTTAGCTGACGGAAACAGTGACGATGAGGGAATCAATGTCAATTTCAAACGAGTCTCAAACGTTGACAGTGGCAAGAAAAGAAGAGCTATAATTGATGATTCTGATGATGAAGTTGACTTAGCAGATGCAGTCAATCTGGGATCTCCAGATCCTCCGCCAGGAAAGTCAATTACAAGTTCAAAATCAAAGAGTGGAACCTCGAATTTAAAGGTTAAAACTATGGAGCTTGAAGAAGAAGAGAAACCAAAGGCAAAGGAAGAAAAATCAACAGAGCAAGTCTCGAAGCAACAACAGTGTTGGAATACTTCCACTTTAAGTGGAGTCAAGAACACGAAGGATGATACTTCAGAGGAAAAGAATGGTGGAACTTCCAAGGATGATGCTAGCAAAAGGAATAACAATACAGTGTGTGGTACTGTGGCTCCATGTTCACCTAAAAGAAGAAAAGTGTTGAAGACCAGTATAGATGAGCGTGGAAGAGAAGGTAGGGCCCATCTCACTCTCATCATTTGTTCTCTTTCTTCATGTCTATTGACTCTTATCTGTTGGGTTTGACTATGGGATGTGGGACATATTGAAATCATTGAAACTTAAATATGTAGGTACAGTACAATACAACTGTGGTCAGGTTGTGCAGTAGAAATGAACTGACACCTTATATGATGATAATATTATATACTTTAGTTGTTGAGATATATAGCTTTGAAAACGGCTTATTAAAATCCATCCTTACACGTTCGTTGTAAAAAAGCGGGTTACTCATGCTGCTTGCTTATGTTAATTGTTCTCTTAAAATCCTCTTTTTCACTCGGTATCTAGTCACTGCGGTGGTCTGGGAAGGCGAGGAGCCAGAAAGCAGGCAATCGAGTGATAGGACTGCGACAAATCATACTAAGAAGACGGAAGATAAAGCCCCAGCAAATTCTGTTAAGAGGTACTGGTTTTTGTTTAGATCTTATCTTCTTTTCTGCTTGCTTCCCTAAACTGCGTTTTTTTGGACAAAACTAGGTTGATAACCCAACCCTTTGCACATTTGTTTTGGACTCTTAGGGCACCACTGGTACGAAAAAGTCACCCGGAAACACTGCTAGTACTGCACCTCAGCCAGCAGGCAAAGCTGGAAACAAGAAAGGAGGCGTGAAAGATCCAAAGCAAGGGAATATTATGTCATTTTTTAAGAAAGCTTAAATTTCTAATCAATTGCCTTTTTCTTGCAAGGGTTGCTTATTTCCGTAATAGTGTGAAGTGCTTTCAGCAGCAAGTGTTGATAATGTATTTCCGTTAGGTCTGTTAGATTAGTCTTTTTAGCCAATGATAGTTGGATACTTGCGTGGTGAGCTATGAACTGCCTCTTGTTAATTTTTAGTGAAAATTACAGTGCCCATCCATTAGTTATTAGAAAATACAATGTTGCCCCATGAGTTTTAGAAAATTATATTGTCCATTCATGAGATATTGAGAAATTACAATCCCCATCCATGAGTTTTAAAAAATTACAAGTGTCCACCCATGTACTTATAAAAATGAGGTGAAAATGAAGATCTAAGTATATATTATATTGATTGAGAGATTCAACAATGTAAACCAATTTAAAAAAAAATCCAAGTTTACTCCATGCAATGGTTGAAAGAAAAATCAGCAAAACTTACGGGGAATTGCAATGTATTTGTTGCTTTATTATTGGTTTTGTTTCTTTACTTTTTTAGGTTTCTTTCATTTATTTGAATCTTAAGAGGCATTACAGACCCCGTTCGTTCATTGTAGTTAAAAAATTGGTCCCATTAATGTCACATTAATCTCTATTATTCTAGCCCACATTAACCTACATTTTTTGGGTTGGTCGTTATTTTGTGAATTGTTGCTTTTCGAACCGGGAAAAGTCCAATAGACCGAATTGCCCCTAAGAACAAAGACTCCTTTTTCATTTTTGCAGACACAAAATGAGGGCATTTCATTTTGCTATCCAAGCTCGAAGATGAATATTTAAGACTCCTTCGTTCCCTTCTTCCTAAGTATCTCCATTTCTATTCTACTACCATTTTCCTGGTCAGACTAGAGGTCGTGATTCCTTCGTCGTGATATGAACGTCGTTTGCTGTTTTTTCAACTCTATTGCAGGACAGAAATCGCGGCACTACAAGACCGGGTTCTGCTAATTCAAGATGAACACACGATGGAGTGTAAGTTCCCTTGTATCCTTTCGTTTTGTAAAGCCCTAATCACTATTTCAATTTGTTGCACACTGTGATTGTTGGTTTGTCTGGATATATGTATACCTTGCGACACATACACAATTTCAGTCACACCCTACTGCACTTGTTGTTTCTTCACTAACTAGGTTTTGAAACTGAGTAACTGTGTACTGAAACTGAATAACTAGATATTGAAAGATGTGCTGTGAAAATACCCACAACCGTATCTGTATACGAAATGGTCATATTAGTTTGAGTTATACCTCTGTTTGGATACAAATTTGGCATGGCATTGAACTGTACAAGGTTCATAACCAGTTCACCCTAATAATAGTTGATGATAATGTGGGTTCGTGAGTTGCTAGTGGTCATGTATATTGTGTTGATGCACTAGATGATATTGTGCCAGCAACAAGTGTTAACTTGATCTGATGTAGTCTTTAAAAATTGGTTGCGACATTCTGCAGTCTTCTTCAACGGAAGGGGTGTAAACCAGTTAAATACCTCCTACATCAATTGCGACTGTCAGCTGCCAGCTATGTTGCTAATCTCTTACACAGTCAAAAACTTTGGTTGTCTATTCTTCAAATGTAACACTTGCCGTTTCTTCAAGTGGTGGGACACGGTAAACCGACCTACAAATGGATGGCCTGTTGACAGCAATGCAGCGCACAATGTGGTTCATTGAACTGATAATCTGACGTTGTTCATTAATCTCTTGGAAACTAACAATGAAAATACAGTAGTTGTTAAAGGAGCTGTCACTGAAATGTCTGAGAATCTGAACAACATCAAGACCTCAGTTACAGCTTTGGAGAGTGGGCTTGAGGAGGTTAAAATGATGATATCGAAGCTGATGCTTCTCGTCTACGCTTTTGTTGTTGCTGCAGTTGTCTATTCAGTACTAGTCTAGATATTAGTGATGTTGTCTTGTAAGAGAAAACATTGTAATCCCTTTTGTACAACAATTCCACTTTTGTACAATCTGTAGAATTGTTTGTAATTCGGTCATATGCAGTTGTAGTGATTATGATGTAATGCTTAGCTACCAAATGTAATGGTGTGCTATTGCTTACTTATGTTGGGCCAAGTGCTATTATAATATATGTTACGGTTTTCCAAAACAATTGATTTGCAATCTTATTGTTTTATAATAGCTGCTATGATATTGTACTAGCATCATTAACTAAATGTAGTTTTGTGTGCGGGAATTGTTGGATATTGTTTCTTAAATAGGGACAACTCGTGCCTGAACACGATCCCCATGTGTTGTTCGATTTAGCTTCAACTTCTACTACTGTTAAGAATGAGTGCTGCGGAGATCAGGTATATCGATGCTTGTACGCAGTTTTCCCCTATATGCATTAACATTAAGTGCATATTTTGTTATGATCTCACCCTTGCTGGTCGTTGTGTGTAGCCACCATTGCGAGGGCATTCGAAGACACAACATAAGTACTATGTTGGACCTTGTAGTGGCAGCCCCCGGGGAAGAATTAGGATTATTTACGGATATTGTACCCACTGCTGCACACCAGCAACATACAACAACAACTGATGATCCTGAAAGAGAAGGTGTATGGCACGCCAAGAGAGCAGATGGAAGTCGACTCAGACGCATATTGTTGTTGCTCTAATTTCAGCAAGGGTTGCTAAACGACCGAGGGATGAACAACTCAGCAAGGATTTAGAAGTTGGGCCATCAAGGAAACGCGCCACTGTTGAACAATACAAGGCCAGCTGCCCTTCACCATTGCAATCTTTTGGTAGTGAAGAAGAAACAGATTCAACTTGTATGATAATGGAATTTGCTTCTGAAGAGGAGAATACTGGGTGCAGCACAGACACTGGTCCAGAATTAATAGAGATAGATTTAGACTTAATAAATAACTCGGTGACCATGATTAAATCATGTATGGTTTTGTTTTGAGGTTGTTTCTGTGTACTTTTGGGAGCAAGTCGAATCACAAGTTGTGAACATATCCCTACGCTTTTTGTGGATACTGTCTCTGCTTGAATGAGATTTAATCAAAAAGTTATGCATGTTTCCATTTCTCAATTGACATTCAGTTTGAGTACAAGTTAATTTGTATCATCAATGCAGTTGAATAAGCCACCAGTGCATTACATATTTTGGTGTCGAAAGATTATGTTTGGCACTTACTGTAATTATTTTTTGAGTTAGGTATACCACGACAGCGGGTTGCTGGTTGTACGCATTCATAAGAAATTTCACTAACATCAATTTGCTGCCCCTACCAACCAACACTAACATACACAGACAATAACTAGGACATGAAATCGTCATTGAGTTGAAATGGTAAACAAAGACTATTTTTAACGAGATTTAGAACAAAATCTCTGTAAATATTTCCAGTAATCTTCATCAACATCAGGGGGTTTGGGCCCCTTGAAAGGATCTACATGAGGGTCCGTGTCTTCTATCTCAGCGAAGTCGTCATGTAAAGCTTCAGTCTTGACCTCCAGTTTAACATCTATTTCATCAGCTTCAAGCTTAGCATCTTTCTTCACAACAGAGAAGGGTTGTTGCTGCCGCTGCTGCATATCGCCTGAATATTGACTTTCGGTTTTCTTCTCCGTTAGATCCTCTCCTTGTCGTCATGTTGAACTACTTAACAGAGAGGGGAACACAAAGTATGCATCGATCAATCAACCAATTAAAAAATACCTTTGGTGCTATTCTTGCAGATTGCAAGTCGATTTGAGACAGTTACCTGGAACTTGGTTGCAGATGGTTCTTTTTGGAAAGTTACCAAGAGCATCCGCAGTAGATATGAAGTGGGGATAAGACTTTAGATATGTGGTTGTAGGGGTTGCTCATTATATATATACCCACTCCCTATGTCATTTAATATGGTTGAAACAGTCAATTTTCATATCAGATGAAAAAAAATCTATCATAGCACCACTGCTGCTGATTGGATAACCCTTACATCAAGGCAATATGGTGTATAGGATATGTGTGCTTATTATTCATTATGTCGAGCCACAATTGGCCTATATGAGGAGCACAATGTTCTACAATTTTGTCGATGTGGGAGTTCATAGATAACAACAGGACTTATCTAAAAACAATATATCATGACAACATTGATGTTATCGCCTACATTCTTCTAGGGGGGATATGGGTGTGCATGATATGTGTGCTTATTATTCATACGTTGAGCGCACTTTGCCTATATAATGAACACAATGTTTAGTATTTTGTCGTTGTGGGAGTCCATCGATAAAAATAGAACTCAATTTTTTTTTTGAAACATAACAGCATTACTGATGAGCCCTTACATTTTAGCAAACTACAACTGATTTCAGTGAAATCAACTTCTACTTGCACCAGCAGTATGTTCATATGTTTGGAAATTATGTAAAGCTGCTAAGACTGTCATAACATATGTTTGTGGACAGAGGACAACCAGATTGAATGGCTACACAAATGGGCTATATGAGTTTGACTAAACCTTAAAAACTATCCAAAACCTCAATTAAGAAGAACACAACCAGTACAGATTCATCAGTTACAAATACTTCAGTTATAAATGTTGAGCACCATACTCACAACAAGCACCCTTCTAGCAGCTCATGAGTTTTAACATTCAACAAATAAGTTTCAATAACAACACAAATTTAAATGACACTTGCACTTGTGACGATGTCACAATTTTAAGTTGCTAACTGATTGCACACTGAGCTATTACTATGCTTTAGTGCCAAAAATACATGAGACGTTTACACATACATTCTTAACAAGCGAATGACAATAGTAGAGTGTCAGTTGTGTTGCCTTCCTCTCCTGCTCAACATCTGCCTTGTTGTTTCATTCTTGAGTGTGACCATTTCTTGTGAGCCATTCTGAGTTGCTCCTACACTGCCGATGCTTGATGCATCAACTATGTCTTCATCTTCCTGTTGTGGCACAAAGTTTGGAGCTGAGTCTAATTGGTTGAAACATGGATCACCGAATTTGCTCATTCTTACATAGTTATGAAGTGCGAAGCACGCATGCACTATTTGTATTTGCTTTAATAACGGATAGCTCGGAATCTTCAGCAAAATCTTCCAACGTGCCTTTAGAACACCAAATGATCTTTCTATTGCCGACCTCAGCAAAGAATGACATTTGTTAAACATGTCTTTACCATCTCTAGGATTTTCGGCTCTAAACTCGGATTGATGGTACCTGACCTTTGCGTGAGGCGTCATCAACCCTTCTCGATCCGGGTAACCTTTATCCCCGAGATAATACTTACCTGTAAATTATACAAAAACAATATAAGTAGGCATTTGAATAGAACAACGACATTTTTTTTACTAAACTACTATGTTCCTTGTTGTTACCGGGCGATGGTTTAGGAAAGTTTTGGGATGACTCTTTAATAGCGTTCATGTATACTCTTGTGTCATGGGCGGATCCCTCCCATCCAGCGCATACGAATATGAAGAGAAGATAAAAATCACACACTGCTAGGACATTTGTACTTGTCACACCCTTTCGGTTAATGAATCTAACTCTGTCCTTCTTAGGCACGATCAACTCCACATGACAACCATCCAAGGCACCAACACAGTTCTAAGTATTACCATACATCATAGCATCAACTAATGTTACATAAACATGTGGGACATAATTTTTCAAAAAAAAAACATGTTTAGCAAAAGGTGAGTTACCTGAAAATAAGGATAATACTTAGAACTATCAGTCATTTGTGTAGGAGTCAAACAGAAAAGTGGGTCTTGTGGTTTGACTATATCTTTGCTTAAACGCCCAACAACTTGAAGGATGTCACCGAAATGTTCAGATCTGGAAGACCCGAAGTGTTGAAAACGCTCCATGCTATCTCTGTTCGCCGCACCTGGTGACTTAAGGTACGCAAGAACCAACCACTTTTTCTTGTACATAATAAACGCCCTATTGTTAATGAAGTATTTATATTCAAGCAAGTGGCATAATGTTAAGAACGTGTCCAGATTATCCCGAGGGCATTAAAACAACGGAGTGGATTCCTTCTAGCAGCTCATTTACCCAGTTCTGCCTCGTCAACTTAGATGTATGCATAGGAACCCTTACAGGTACGTTCAAATAGGCTGTCAAAATCTATATTTGAGCAAGAGCATTCTTCTCCAAATCTATCAAATCTATGCAGATTGCATTACTTAAATCTCGTAGCTTTTGCGGGTCATCACCAACAACCTCTAGGAGTCGACCAAGCTGTTGATTTGTTAGTCGCTCCATTGCCTACATGCACAAAGTAGAAAATTGAATGTATTGAATACCGAAATCACACATAACTTGAAGCGAATTCACCAACACATCAGTTGTATTGAAGTACTAAACTGTTGTTACATTAGAATTGTATATAATACGTATCTGATAAAGAGAAATACAAACAGACAAACACAACAGTAGCTGAAATACCCCAAACTAATAAAACATGGATTAAACATCTAATCACATTGATTAAGGCCTAAACATGCCTTAAAAGTCAATTGAGAACAACAGTGGTCAACACAAAGCAAGATATTGCACCCTTTGACTGTTTAGGGTAAATAAATACCCAAATGAACTTCTTAGGACCTAAAACTTTGTCCTAAGCTTGTAATCACATAACTAAACATATTACAATTGTTGGACAACACTCCAACACAAAGAACAAGCATTTACATGCTTCAAGGTCAAGTAGGGCAAAAATGTGCTCTAAGGAAACCTTAAAGGTCTAATGACCTCTATTTGATATAGAATTGGATTCCTAAGTATTATAATGAAGTAATGAACATTATAAAACCATTTTCAAAGGAAACCAAGCTCTAAAACATGTTCTAACACAAAATGTGCTTTAAAATTCCTTAAAGCACGTTTTTGAGAAAATTGACTTTCTGAGTGGGTTTTGAGTGGTGTTAGGCATTGGATTAGACCTTGACATACTAATGTACTATAATGTACCACATTGGAAGGTCTAAATCCAAGATTTAAAAAAAATCGAAAATATGGCATTCATTTGTGAATAGTAACCCAAATAGTGCATTTTTAAGCAAAATTGACAAAGTATGGTCAATGGTCAATTAATGACCACTCTTACCCTTAGGAAGTCGGCAGGCATGGAGCATGGAAGACAGCACATTCAACTTTAACACAAAATATCTAGCTAATTTGGTGAATCATCATTTACTATTCCTAAAGTAACATTAATTAACTTATAAGCCAAATTTAGTCGTCTTTTCTCATTTGCTCCATTCCCAGCCGACACCACACCTCTTCATCCTCTCTTTTGCTTCTCCAAACCGTGGGGAACACTCCATATTCAGAAGAGAACAACAATTGACATAGGTAAGCTTATTAAGCCATTTTAATGTTCATTCTCTTCACATTTCTTTCCTCTTTCCATGGAGCAAAGCATCAACCATTTCCACCCATGTTTTTAGGTTGTTTTGGAGGTTAAAAGGAGGGTGAATCTCGGCTGTAACAAGGGAAGGAGGTGGAGAAATCTAATCTAGTTCTTAAGGTATAAAAATGTGCTTTAAGCACTTATCTCTTGATTCTCTTCAATTCCGGTTGTAAAACCTGTTTTCCTTGGCTTATAATCTTCCATTTATCATGCTTGATCAGTAACAATTGCAACCACATCATTTGGTGGCTGATTCCAAGCTTAAACTCCATTTAAGCCATTTTAATCAAGGTAAACCCTAGCTTTCTTCTACCTAGATCATTGGATGTTATATAACTGAGTTTAAAGAGTGTTTTGATGCCTTCTTTCTGTTGGAAATTTGGCCGAGAGCAGCTTGGGAGATCCTTGATTTTTCAAGGTAAAAGTTCATGTGTTTTCATGACTTAAATTACTCTTATGGTTAGTTCATGTTTGGGACCTAACCATATCATTATATTGCTGTTAGAACTCATCTAAGAAGCTGTGGAAATTCTCCTTTAAATTTCCGTGGCCAAACAAGGCCTAATCTTGGCAAAAATAAGGTATAAATCACTTAAACCTACACTTGGTATATTAATATGTGTTTATACATATGTATATAAATGTGCCGTGAGTGAACAAGGTTATTAAGGTCTTATTTTGACCTTAGGTGATTAAGGAATGGTTTAGTAAATTTTATAAGTAATTAATTAGCATAATTGTCAAATTTAAGACATTATGTGGAAAATTGGTAAATATGGAAAAGATATGTGTAAGGCCGAGAGTTTAATGCATTTTTGGGCATTTATGTGTAATTTATTTTATAAGCTAATGTTTGTAATAAGGACATGTACTTTAGGCCATTTTATTTATGTATTTATAAGGTTTTATTTAAGTTTAGGTAATATATATGTATTACCACAAGGAATAGGGGTTTAAAGTATAATTAAATTAAATTTGGGGGCTATATAATAATAAAGCCAAAAATTAGTGGTTTAAATGAGTTTAAATAAAAATTATAAGATTTTATAAAGTTTTGGGGTTAAATGGTAATTCCTAGAAAATATGGGTACAAACCGTATTATATGGAAATTGATGGTCAAGGAAATATTAATGAGGTCAACCTTGACCATATGGTAGGTTTTGACCAAATTAAATAAGTTAGATAACTTATTTAAGGTTTTATAATAAGATAAGTATTTAATTGTAACAATTTTATAACATATGTGGTAAATATGTTATTACCGAAAATAAAGGGTGTAAAATGGTATTATAAACACCCATGGGCTATTAGGAATTTTTAGGAATTTATTGGGTTGATTTTGGAATTAAAATAAACTATATATGTATAATATATAGTTATTATGTCATTATGACACTTTGAGTAAATATATGTGGTGGAATAGTAAATACCGAGATTATAAGGGTTAGGAATATTATTTATAACCCTTTGGTGAAATTTGGTGATTTTTAGAATTATATAAGAGTATTTAATAAGATATGTGTATAATATATAGTTTTAATGATATTATAAAACTATATGTTATAAATTGGACCAAATGGCAATTATGGAAACTTGGTCGGTTGAAAAATAATATAGGATATATATTGAGGTCTGTTCGGAAATTAGAACATCATATAACCATGGGTTATATTTATATTAAGGTTTAAAATGTTATATTATATGTTATATATAACATGGTATAAATTATGGGATGATTATGTAAATAAAGGAAACTATGGATTATGAAAAAGAATAAGGTTTTGATATGGTGCCCATGCGGCAATATTATATAGTTTTGTATAAAAACTATAGGTTATAAATTAAAGGAAATAAAATATCATATTATATGATATTAGTATATGGTATAACATAACATAATGTTATGTGGTCAAAATGAAATTTAAAATAAAGATAAGGGCTGTACCAAATTATTAAGGTTAGAAATATGAATTTTAGACTATGGTCTATAATGTTATAAATGTTATAACAATTATATGGTGTTAATGGTTTTAATGGAATTAATATAAGTAAGGATATTCACATTAAATAATGTGACAAACTATAGATAAATAAGATTTATAAACTAAGGTATATATTGAATAAACCTTAGGAGTTGTAATTATACAACATAAAATGTGACATAATATTAGGATAATAATCTTAATATAAGTTGTATAATATAATACAACTAATGGGAATAATCATCTAATATAAGATGATAAAAATGTAATATATAATATAAGAGTTTTATAATTCATGAAACTTACCTATATGGTAAATATATACATATACAAGGAAAAATGTATATAAGGATATATATTATGGTTGGAGACCATATAATATAATGGAGGTGGTTATATAAAAATAGTGACAAGCTATAAGTTATAAGTTTTTGGAATGCAAACGTAATTTGCTAAGATAATGGATTATATAATACAATGTATTATAATGGATGGGGGAAAATAATACAATATAAGATAACAATGCATATATCCATGCAACTATAGGTTATATACCTAAATTTAATGGTGGATAAGATTAAAGAAATATAATGAATTACTTAACAGTCGAAATGTTTTGACATACGAGTTTTAGTAACAAAGCCGACCGGTTTAGAGAAACCCGTAACAAATAACTGTAGAAATCCGGGGATGAACTGTCGGGGTTACTTGTTATTCGGAGATACCGGATGTAGTTAGTCAAGGAGACTGACTATAGTTTTTTATTACCGTTTAGATCATACTTCAGACGAAAGCGCTTGACGAGCTAGTGGTCTACAATGCGCATCCTTGGTCTAAGGTGTACGGTATGTAAAGGGGTTTGATCTGGGTTGTCCTAAGGAATTCCTTGGGCTCGGATTTGGTTGATATCACTTGTGTATTAAGTGTTTTGTATACGTGTATGTGATTATGTGTTACTGCATTAATTATTTATGCACGAGCGTTCTACGGGAATAACACTACGTCGATTATAGATCGACTTATATAAAGATACATATACGTTATTGTGATAACAAGACGGTTACTTGATATTATACCATAGTATTAATATTAAGTATATGGCAACCAAAGTAAAACACTTAGCAATGAGTCACGACATTGTCGGTCTCTAGATCATGGATCTCGAACATGAATATGACCTAGATTACTTCTAGGTATGCGTGAGACCCATTGGGCAGCTAATTAATAATTATATTCTCCATAAGACTAAGAGCATATCTTAAACATTATGAGAGAGAGATGGTGAGAGATGAGGTGAGGAATCCAGTGTAGTTTACGAACTACCTGGTTGCGCATTTGTGATCACTGAGGGGTTCCCGATTGGGTTCCGCTCCAGGTTTATACTCAACGATCCCTATTTGGATCGTGGGTTAGGTGGCTACGGCCTTTTATATGGACGTCTTACGAGACAAAAGAGAATAGTTAGGGGCCTCCGGACCTCTGGCGAAATGAGCACCTTTGTGTGTACGGGAGGACTATTGTCCATGGTAAGGTTATCGGGTTGTCTTAACATGACGCCCAACTGGTATTTAATTAACATGGTTTGGATGGGCCTTGAAGGCCAAATTAATAAAGGATGGTGTTCGCTACGGCGTTTATTCGGTATTATTATTCGATACGTTCGATATACAATTGTTGTTTGTAATATTTTATGACTGTTGAATTGGATGGATGGTTAAGTGTTAATGAATGTTTGGATGGATGATTATGTATATTATGCATGTATATTACAGTATTGATTATAACTGTAAATGGAAAAGCATGAAACCAATCTAATAATAAGATGGTTTAAAATGACTAAGTGACCATTAGGGTCCAGGCCCGACATACTCAGCGTTTATCGCTGATACTACACCATTATGCAGGTTGTTGATTATTATCGAAGCCGAAGTGCGGGAACAGGGTAATTAGAGTTTATTTTGATTTCCGCACAGGGAGTTTGTTTGTATAACAATGTAGATGGTGAAATTTATTATGGTACGGTTATGTATATTCGGGATTGGGTAGACGCTCACTTGTCGATGTTATGGTTTATGGACTTAGTATGATGTATAGGGATTATCTCGTTATCACAGCGTAGCAGTTTGTTTACGTTGGATGTTGGATATAGTTTGGCTTCGTTGCTCGCATGGACGAGTAATGGCCGGTGACACCCGAGTGAGTATTGTTGTTATTATTTCTTCCGCTGCAAGACGTTTTATTTATTGCTACGTGAGGGATAATTACGTGTTTAAGGAGAGGGGTGTTACAAAAGTGGTATCAGAGCGGAGTACCGCTCTGATGACGAGAAAATAGGTTAAGACAGTGAGCTTAGGACTTGGGAAATTACGGGGAACGTTTGTGAGGTACGAGACGACTCGTCTTAAAAGATATTGTGTTTAGTAACGCAAATTGCGTGATATATTAGCCTTAAAGGCAATTCAATATCTACTGGTTGGGTACGGTAAATTACCGAGTATTTATATGACATACTGTACTACAGATGTCTGGGGGAACTAGAGGGTGTGGTATTGGTAGAGGTGGAGGCGGTGACCCCGTGATTCCAGGAGTTGCTGAGACGATTGCTGCCGTTCTCGCACAGCTTGGTACTCAGATTGTAGGAGCACCAGCCCACCCGCCACAGCCCAGGGAATCGAACTGGCTGAAGTCAGTTACCGAGACCCGACCACCTACATATTCTGGGAGCCAGACCCCGTAGCCTTAGAGCGTTTCATAGTTGAACATGAGAAGGCCTACGAAGCTTTGTAAGTACCTGCCGACAAGAAGGTCGTCATTGCTGCTTTCCATCTGAAGGATGCAGCCAGCACTTGGTGGAGGTTGGTCAAGGACTATCACCTGGCTATACCCGACTTTTCATGGGCTGCCTTTGTCGAGTTGCTGAGGGGGAAGTACTACTCGGCGCATCTCAAGCAGAAGAAGCGCCATGAGTTCGAGACATTATCCCAAGGAGGTATGACCGTGGATGAGTACTACGCTCGATTCATTGGTCTGCTGGACTTTATCCCCGGTGTTGATTACTCAGAGACCGTGAAGGTCGAGAAGTTCCGGGGGGGATTGTTGTTTCGCATCCAGGTATTAACATGAAAACCATAAATTCTTTACTTACTACATTACCCACTAACCATGTGAGAACTTACCAATGGATTCCAGGAGTGTTATGACGCTGCCTCGAGGACGGAGCTAATGCTCCAGACTCGGGAAGAGACTCTCGGGGCAAAGAAGAGAAAGGACCCTGAGGGAGAGTCTGAGGGTGGAGGAGCATCTCCAGGCGATAGCCAGAAGAAGGGAAAGTAAGGACTTATCCCATTCTAGATTACTTATCATATTAAGTACCTTATGAATGCTGACCCGAAACCTTAAGCAGGAAATTCTTTCAAAAGAAAGGGCAGCAGGGTCACCAGGGAGCGAAGGGGAAAGAGCCCGTCCTTCGGTTGACCGGCCCAGTTATAGTTGCTCAGCCTTTGAGATCTGCACCTCCTAAGGGTGAGAACACCTACCTTTTAAATTCAATTGTAACCTTAACCTTTATATCATCAGATTGTAACTTAACCTAATTACTGCCATCAGGCACCGGACAGCCCCAGCGCCATTTCTATTGCAAGCGTTGTGGGAAGGACCATCCTGGTGTCGACTGCAATGGCCGCAACTCGGTGCTGCAAGAAAGAGGGCCACCGGGAATTCGAGTGTTGGATGAACCCTGAGAGCCGTAACTACAGGCCACCAAGGGATACTCAGAAGACCTCAGCTAGAGGATCTGGAGTACCACGAGGCGGTCAGGATGGCCAGACATCTACTAATGCTGGAGCCCAGAAGGGCAAGGGAGTCGATAGGGCATGAGTACCCTGAACTCCATGAGACCGCTGGTGGAAGACTTTTGTTTACTATGTTGTGTACTTACCTTGGATGTTAGACAGACTTATGTTATTAGTATGTGGGAGTGTGTTAGTAACCACTCGCCTTTTGTGTATGACTTTTGAGATTAGTTATGTGGACTCGATACGAGTGACCTTGGAACCTTGACGGATTATATATATGAACAGGATGTTAATGCTTATATTATCATATAGCCATACTCGACGACACAGAGTCAATGAGACCGGTAATTACTGAACCAATATTTCCACCTGCATGGCGCACTTGCTATTGCAAGCGCTATGACAAGTAAACCACTGAAATTTCCATCTGCCTTGCGCACTTGACAGAGCAAGTGCTGCAACTGCAACTGCAACTGCAACTACAACTACTACTACTAATTTTTAATCTCTTATTTTTATACCAAAATTTTCATACTTTTTCATACAAACCCTAAGATTAGAAACCTATGCAACCTTGGGAAGACCGTTAGTCCGACCACTGCCGTAACACCCCATCCAACATTAACACACTTACAATAAACTGCAGCGGAAAAACAACCTCATCACATTACTTAACTCGTTGGTGTTACACGCCGTTAGCCACCCACGTGGCTAACAAGGCTAATACATACACATTGTACCGGTTTGATGGGCTAAATTCCCGAGCGTCTACACATTACTATCCCTTTCCATTAACACAACAACAACATACACTTCCAACTATACCGAGTATTTATAAACTGATGCCGACAACAATTTCGGTCTTACTACACCTACTGTATGCATACACTTAAATGATTACCCATGTACAACGACTACCCATCCTACTCTCGAACGGCTTCCAGCACTTCGTACCTGAAATAGGAAAAGAAGAGAAAGGGTGGCCCCCAAGGGGCTCAGCACCTTTGCTGGTATGGTAATCCCGCAGCCCACATGCTACCGGGCCACGCACAACTAATTGTCGTCTTAGCATGCGGTTGATTATTTTTAAATCATGCATGCAACTGTAAACACACAACACATAATCATTCCGCCTCAACGGGCTCAACAAGCGGATAATATATCCTTACTTAATAAGTCACTCAAGGTATTCAATATCCCTAGAGTGTTCCTCCTCTAATGGAGCTACTTCCTTAACAGACGACACTTACCCTTAAATCGGGTTATCCTTAAACGCCTCTTTTCTCAAACTGGGACTCATATCCATGATCCACATACTCCACATTCTACAACATATAACATACACTACATAACAACACTTAACAACACTTTGCACGTTTCCACGTGCACAACATAACACCGCAATAGATATTGCATCACAACAAAGATACATAACATAACGGGAATGGTCCTCTTAGGAACCGACCCCAAACATTGTTAATACACTGGTGAGCCTAGAGAATGTTGCCAGTCTCATGATAAGCTCGTTACATAACTCGTTACCGTCTCGTTAAATGAACGGTTAACTTAACACAAGGTGTCTCGGATATAGTGATCCAAGCACACCGAAACAAACATAACAATAGTATGCCCCTGTGGCCCGACGTGAGTCAGTAATAGCCTTGGTTAAGCTAAAGGGAAGGTTGGGAACCAAATTGGAAAACAACCATAACATACAGAGAGGATCGAACCTGCTATGACAACGACCCCCATACTCACACGCGTGGCCGGAACAGACCGGACTCCTCACTCCCCCCGTTAGCACTTGTCAGAAGTTCATCATTGAACTTAGTTAAACAATCACAACATTGGGTTAAGTCTTATTAGACACTCACAAGGGAAGGGAGAGTCATACATTCACACACAAACATCACATAACTAACTCACGCATAGCCGTGGTCAAAACGTTCCTTAGGTCGGAAACGTTATCACCGGATACCGTTCTCCTACGTTTACCTAATAGTGGTTAACTAGCCCTTCAAGCGCATTCGAGGTTACCGGTATCGGCACGTAAACATACAATAACAATAACGACTGTAAACTCGTTTCATGATTTATCTCATAACGTGGCAAACATACAGAAAACACATTGGCATACAAGCCGGTGTAATCCGGTAGGACACAGGTTGCAAGAAAACCATACCTGTCACCGGAGTCCACTTTATCATGTCCACTTATGTTCCTCGAGCAATTCTCGAACAACTGATAACATTACAATTACTTTTGTTAATATTGGGGTAACATGTTTGCTTAACGTTTAAAGCGCCCATAGTTTACCCCGTCATTCCCGTTACACTTAACTTACTCTTGTGATATTAAGTTTACAACTCTCACATCAAATCCAACACTTGTTTACACATTTTAAGGCCTTTATATGCCACCAAACAAGGCCTAAACATCACCTAAAACCATTACCATTCAATTCCCCATGATTAGAAGCCTTTAAAACAGATTTTGCAACACTTTTGACCTGGTCCGGGACTTGGTCCGGACCCAAGGTCCCGCCACTTGTAGAATGTACTCTCGGCCTTATTTTACCCTTGGTCCGGGTCTTGGTCCTGGACTAAGGACCCGGACCACTTCTAAACTTCACTCTCGGCTCTTTTTAAGGGTGGTCCGGGTACCTATACAAGGGCTAGGTCCCGGACCATGTTATTAACTTGTCAAAACATCATTTTTCAACCCCTAAACCAACCTTAAACCTTACCTAATCATTCCATAAACTTTCCACATGTTTCCTACATGTTTAAACACCTTAAAACAAGCACTAAACTTTCCTAAATCATCACTAACTGGTTACTCAATTCCTTACAACAATTCCTAGCACTTATAACATTTTTCTTAGATTTCTAAGTGGTATATCTTGCCTACTACCTCAACTAACCAAAGTGTTGTCTCACAAACATTACCACCACTCCAAAAGCATTATTTCTCATACACACCTCCTTTGCACAATTGCTTATAATTTCCACCAGTTTTCACTTAGACCTTCACTAGGCATTTCTTTTCCTTTGTTTACCAAATCTTGAACAAGACTTAACACTTCACATAACAATTCCTTGGTGTGTTCAAAACACCCATTTGAGTTCTAAATCCTCCAAGACAATGCCCGTGGCACCTTAACACCTAAGAACACCATGATTCACCTTCTTCCACCATCTAAACACTTAACAAGTTCCTAGTACCTTCTAGGTCTTAAAATCTCATTTCATCACATAAACTCCTTTGTTTATCAACTAAATTTTGCCATAGCTTCTCTTGTAACTCTCACACCCAAACACTTAGGTTTTCACCTTTAGACAACCAAGAACACTTAATCACTTAATACACATTCCTTACACACAAACATATTGTTTGTCATCCTTTAACCATTCAAGACATTCATCTTTACAAGAAATGCCCTTTACACACAACTAAGCCTTTAACTACACTACATCACAATATAGTGCATAAACTTAAATTGCTTGGCTCTTAGGCCCTTAAATTGCATAAACCTTAAACACTGAATTTCCCACATAAGTAATGCCTTTGACCTGCAAATACACCCAACAATACATATGCCCTTAATAAACTCCTTGAGAGCATTTCTCTAGGTCATTCACCATTGGCTCCTTAGGTATTTTATTTAGCAAATCAAGCTCATTTTCCTAAGGCATTTAAACTACATTGAGATAGCTTGTTTACCTCTTTTTCCTCACAAACTTCTTTCTTGTTTCCTTGTAAAACCGGTGGGGTGTTTGGTTGTTTGTCAACTTCTAAACAATGTACAAATAATAGAATGAGTATTCAAGCATTATGCTTCATCTCATTGTAAACCCTAGTTACACATATTGTTTTAACACATTAAGGTAATTGTTTTACCTTGGAATTGGAAGAGAACTTGAATAAGTATCAAGAGAGGACTCCTCTTAGCCCTTGGAAGATTCAAATGAAGCTAAAATAAGCAAGGTGAAAACACCATTGTGAGGTGAATTTTCGGACATCACATAAACATAGAGGAAACATGGATTTTCTTTGAGTTTCCTTACCTTGAAGCAAAGGAGAACAATAATATGTGAAAAGGTGAGCTCAAGTTCCTTCAATGGTGAATCCTCTTGGCACCGAAATGGAGCTTTTGGGATTTTGAAAGGATAGAATTGAAGAGCTTGATGAGAGGAAGAGAATGGTGGTCTTAGAATTTAATTTGGCCAAATGAGCTAGGAGATACAAGTGGTCAAAGGTGGAAAATAATGGTGATGTTGGTGTTGCTGTAGCAGGCCGTGAATGGAGAGCAAGAAGAAATAGAAGAGAGGTTGAAGACGTGTGGAATGAGAGAAATGAGAAATGAGATTGGTTTTGCTTTTTGAAGATATTTATATCTTAAAGCAAATAGTAACCATTAGTCATCACTTATTACTTAATAAACTTACATGTGTGGTGACTCACACCTTGAAAAACCGGCCCCCATTTAATAGAAGGGTATAATGGTCTTTGTTGACCAATTTAATTACTTATAACAACATATGTTACAAACTAGCTTATAAAAGTTACTATTCATCAAAACAAGGCACATAGAAGTGAAATTTTTGATTTCCCATTGATATAGACTTCCAAATGTGATACTATATAGTACACATGTTAATTAAAGAGTAATGATGGACATTTAGCCATTCAAAACTCATTTACAAGACAATTTTTCAAAAACGTGCTTTAAGACTCCTTAAAGCACATTTTGTGTTTTAACTTGTTTTCAAGCTTGGTTTTCTTTGGTAATTGATTTAATATGTTCATTAACATATTTATAAGGTATAGGTATGACCATTAGGTCTTTTACAAATTTATCCCAAGCTTAGAGCACATTTTTGCTCTTATTGACTTTAAGGTATTTATTTATGTTTTGTTTGGTTTCATTGTCTACCAAGGTTTGCTAAGGACTTAATTATCCCTATAAAATCATAATTAAATGTTATTAAGTCTTGGTAGGCTCTTTGGGTCCTAACCAAGTTCACTCATAGCTTAGAGCATGTTTTTGCTCAAACTGAGTCTTAATGCTTTATTGCATTTACTATGGTCTAAATTGTTCACTGATGTTACTAAGGCACTTTTTAGCCTTTACATACCATAGTTTGATATTTAAACCACATATCAAGGTTTGGGGTATTTCAACTGCAACTGAAGAAATCATACAACCATTGTGATTGTAAACCACACCAGTTTAATTGTTCAAGAATTTTTAGACATGGCTTATTAGCCAAATACCATCAGTGTATACCCGCATTTAATGCTAATCACTAATAGTGATGAATGTTTAGTCCTTATGGACAGCATACCCTTTGTAGATGCACCACCATCAGTGAGGATGGTTGGGAAGTGAAGAGCCGAGTTGCTCAAGCTATTATGCAATTTGCAATATATCCAATTAAACGGATGAGGGAACGAGTAGGAACTATGGATGAGCTGTGATCATGATAAACAGGGAGGAAAGGAATATGTGTGCACTCAAGGAGATCGAATTAGGAGAAACGAATTTTACTTACACCGAGCTGAATAACGCCGGCTTATGACACGAATTACCACTGATGCCACGAGGGCAATGACACTTACAACAAGATAACCGACAACATGAACTAATAAACAAAAAAAGGGGTATCCATCAAAGAGATATTGACAACAAAATACTTCACAATACCCGTGTGACAGACATTACCAGTTTACTAAATGAGACATGGGACGACCGCACTCCGATAGGAGCATGTGGGCCTGAAAGACTTATTTATTAGTTAGTTGGGTAAGTAGTAATGTATCAGTACGGTACCCCATGCAAGTAGACAAGTAGTGTTAGGAACACGAGAAGTAGTCAACTCCATACTAAGGACAGTAAAGTAGATTACCTCGAAGATGGACGAGAAGAGCCGCAGTTAAACCAACGGGTTAGAGAAATCAAGAACCTTCAACAGAGAGGAGTAGACAGTATACAGTGAAGACAAGGGAACCGTTCAAGGACGTGAAACCGAAGGAAAGAAACATGGAAACCCATTATGGACGAATAATATGAAGAATCTTCATAAGGATCAAGCAAATTCTTGCAATCCAGAGGAAATCTACCAGAGGATGTGGACATAAACGCGTGACTACGCAATGTTGACAGACAAAGCTAATACACTAGCGGATACCTTAAGCAAGGAACAATGGACTTGGAATGTACCACTCACATGATAATTCGCTCATCTTATCTGTTTGACTCATTAGATATTAGCTGCTGAGAGTTTACGCCTCTGCACTCTGTAGGACTGAGTGTTTTGGTATTGCACTTGTGCAGTTATTAATCTAGTGCGAATACGGAAAGATGTAATGGATATCAACACGAGTGTGTACCAATAACTACAACAGTGTGTTACTCCGGAACAAGACCACTTGGAGACACGGATGACAAGCTTTATCTCCGTGGACATGTAGGCTGGTACGTCTTGGTATTACAAGACAAGTGCAAAAAGCACTAAGTACTAACAATAGCCAATGTCATATTACACCTCAAGCTGAATATCAGTGAGAGAAGACACACGCATGTATGCTAGTGATCCAAACTAGAGGATACACAGCAATGAAAAGAGGAAAATTGAGCCTATATTCATGGGTCTGCACCTCAATACGGAGCGAGTGGGCCCATTAGAACGAACTTGGGAGAGAGCACAAATAGTTCAGTGCCTCACCCTTTATGTATTGTGGAGCCCGGAAGGGCTAAAGTCATACCCGTCTCTCTGATATGAGGATAATCCACGAGTTGGAGAACTCTTTGAGAGCCAAGTATCCAGCGCTCCTTGTTGAGTGGCTGTGATATACTTGTGGGGTATGGGGGTGTAACCCTTTTTAAGGGGGGTAGAGCCTCTTGGCTGTGCACGTGTGTGCACTAAGTTTTGTTGTTTCGTATGCGGGGCATACAGTAGTTTGTGGTATGCGGGGCATACGAGGTTTGTTTGTTTGTTTGTTTTGTATGCATGGCATACAGTGAATTGGTGGTATGCGGGGCATACGAGGTTTTGTTGGTTATGTTTGGTATGCGGGGCGTACGTTGTTGGCTTGTTTGTGTGTGATGTACACTTGTTTGTATGTATCTTATGAGATACCTGTATGAATGTTGTATCTACACCCATGTGTGTAGTACTTTTCATATGCTACTTGTGATATATATATTTATACTGCTTTGTAGAATGATTACATATGGTATCACCTAGATACGAAATGAATCACTAGATATGGAATGTGGGACGATGGTATATTATGGACACCTCGGGGAGGTTGTCAGGGTTTGTAGAACTGATAGGAATAAATGGTGCTGATGGATCACCTATATCCATATATGATTGAACTAACACCACAAAGTGATGGATATGTGCTGTATAAGCACAATACGATGTATGTAAATGATATATCACATAGATATACATTATGGGAATAATGGGTAGTCATATATTTATATACTTACCTATTTGATTAAGCGACTTCGGGACGAAGTCTTTTTAAGGGGGGTAGATTGAAATACCCCAAACTAATAAAACATGGATTAAACATCTAATCACATTGATAGGCCTAACATGTCTTAAAGTCAATTGAGAACAACAGTGGTCAACACAAAGCAAGATATTGCACCCTTTGACTGTTTAGGGTAAATAAATACCCAAATGAACTTATTAGGACCTAAAACTTTGTCCTAAGCTTGTTAACACATAACTAAACATATTAAAATTGTTGGATAACACTCCAACACAAATAAAAAGCATTTACATGCTTCAAGGTCAAGTAGGGCAAAAATGTGCTCTAAGGAAACCTTAAAGGTCTAATGACCTCTATTTGATATTGAATTGGATTCCTAAGTATTATAATGAAGTAATGAACATTATAAAACCATTCTCAAAGGAAACAAAGCTCTAAAACATGTTCTAACACAAAATGTGCTTTAAAATTCCTTAAAGCACGTTTTTGAGAAAATTGACCTCCTGAGTGGGTTTTGAGTGGTGTTAGGCATTGGATTAGACCTTGACATACTAATGTACTATAATGTACCACATTGGAAGGTCTAAATCCAAGATTTCAAAAAAAAATCGAAAATATGGCATTCATTTGTGAATAGTAACCCAAATAGTGCATTTTAAGCAAAATTGACTAAGTATGGTCAATGGTCAATTAATGACCACTCTTACCCTTAGGAAGTCGGCAGGCATGGAGCATGGAAGACAGCACATTCAACTTTAACACAAAATATCTAGCTAATTTGGTGAATCATCATTTACTATTCCTAAAGTAACATTAATTAACTTATAAGCCAAATTTAGTCTTCTTTTCTCATTTGCTCCATTCCCAGCCGACACCACACCTCTTCATCCTCTATTTTGCTTCTCCAAACCGTGGGGAACACTCCATATTCAGAAGAGAACAAAAATTGACATAGGTAAGCTTATTAAGCCATTTTATGTTCATTCTCTTCACATTTCTTTCCTCTTTCCATGGAGCAAAGCATCAAACATTTCCACCCATGTTTTTAGGTTGTTTTGGAGGTTAAAATGAGGGTGAATCTCGGCTGTAACAAGGGAAGGAGGTGGAGAAATCTAATCTTGTTCTTAAGGTATAAAAATGTGCTTTAAGCACTTATCTCTTGATTCTCGTCAATTCCGGTTGTAAAACCTGTTTTCCTTGGCTTATAATCTTCCATTTATCATGCTTGATCAGTAACAATTGCAACCACATCATTTGGTGGCTGATTCCAAGCTTAAACTCCATTTTAAGCCATTTTAATCAAGGTAAACCCTAGCTTTCTTCTACCTAGATCATTGGCTGTTATATAGCTGAGTTTAAAGAGTGTTTTGATGCCTTATTTCTGTTGGAAATTTAGGTCGAGAGCAGCTTGGGAGATCCTTGATTTTTCAAGGTAAAAGTTCATGTTTTTCATGACTTAAATTACTCTTATGGTTAGTTCATGTTTGGGACCTAACCATATCATTATATTGCTGTTAGAACTCATCTAAGAAGCTGTGGAAATTCTCCTTAAATTTCCGTGGCCAAACAAGGCCTAATCTTGGCAAAAATAAGGTATAAATCACTTAAACCTACACTTGGTATATTAATATGTGTTTATACATATGTATATAAATGTGCCGTGAGTAAACAAGGTTATTAAGGTCTTATTTTGACCTTAGGTGATTAAGGAATGGTTTAGTAAATTTTATAAGTAATTAATTAGCATAATTGTCAAATTTAAGACATTATGTGGAAAATTGGTAAATATGGAAAAGATATGTGTAAGGCCGAGAGTTTAATGCATTTTTGGGCATTTATGTGTAATTTATTTTATAAGCTAATGTTTGTAATAAGGCCATGTACTTTAGACCATTTTATTTATGTATTTATAAGGTTTTATTTAAGTTTAGGTAATATATATGTATTACCGCAAGGAATAGGGGTTTAAAGTATAATTAAATTAAATTTGGGGGCTATATAATAATAAAGCCGAAAATTAGAGGCTTAAATGAGTTTAAATAAAAATTATAAGATTTTATAAAGTTTTGGGGTTAAATGGTAATTCCTAGAAAATATGGGTACAAACCGTATTATATGGAAATTGATGGTCAAGGAAATATTAATGAGGTCAACCTTGACCATATGGTAGGTTTTGACCAAATTAAATAAGTTAGATAACTTATTTAAGGTTTTATAATAAGATAAGTATTTAATTGTAACAATTTTATAACATATGTGGTAAATATGTTATTACCGAAAATAAAGGGTGTAAAATAGTATTATAAACACCCATGGGCTATTAGGAATTTTTAGGAATTTATTGGGTTGATTTTGGAATTAAAATAAACTATATATGTATAATATATAGTTATTATGTCATTATGACACTTTGAGTAAATATATGTGGTGGAATAGTAAATACCGAGATTATAAGGGTTAGGAATATTATTTATAACCCTTTGGTGAAATTTGGTAATTTTTAGAATTATATAAGAGTATTTAATAAGATATGTGTATAATATATAGTTTAATGATATTATAAAACTATATGTTATAAGTTGGGCCAAATGGCAATTATGGAAACTTGGTGGGTTGAAAAATAATATAGGATATATATTGAGGTCTGTTCGGAAATTAGAACATCATATAACCATGGGTTATATTTATATTAAGGTTTAAAATGTTATATTATATGATATATATAACATGGTATAAATTATGGGATGATTTTGTAAATAAAGGAAACTATGGATTATGAAAAAGAATAAGGTTTTGATATGGTGCCCATGCGGCAATATTATATAGTTTTGTATAAAAACTATACGTTATAAATTAAAGGAAATAAAATATCATATTATATGATATTAGTATATGGTATAACATTACATAATGTTATGTGGTCAAAATGAAATTTAAAATAAAGATAAGGGCTGTACCGAATTATTAAGGTTAGAAATATGAATTTTAGACTATGGTCTATAATGTTATAAATGTTATAACAATTATATGGTGTTAATGGTTTTAATGGAATTAATATAAGTAAGGATATTCACATTAAATAATGTGACAAACTATAGATAAATAAGATTTATAAACTAAGGTATATATTGAATAAACCTTAGGAGTTGTAATTATACAACATAAAATGTTACATAGTATTAGGATAATAATCTTAATATAAGTTGTATAATATAATACAAATAATGAGAATAATCATCTAATATAAGATGATAAAAATGTAACATATAATATAAGAGTTTTATAATTCATGAAACTTACCTATATGGTAAATATACATATACAAGGAAAAATGTATATAAGGATGGATATATATATGGTTGGAGACCATATAATATAATGGAGGTGGTTATATAAAATAGTGACAAGCTATAAGTTATAAGTTTTTGGAATGCAAACGTAATTTGCTAAGATAATGGATTATATAATACAATGTATTATAATGGATGGTGGGAAATAATACAATATAAGATAACAATGCATGCATCCATGCAACTATAGGTTATATACCTAAATTTAATGGTGGATAAGATTAAAGAAATATAATGAATTAAACTTAACAGTCGAAATGTTTTGACATACGAGTTTTAGTAACAAAGCCGACCGGTTTAGAGAAATCCGTAACAAATAACTGTAGAAATCCGGGGATGAACTGTCGGGGTTACTTGTTATTCAGAGATACCGGATGTAGTTAGTCAAGGAGACTAACTTATAGTTTTTATTACCGTTTAGATCATACTTCAGACGAAGGCGCTTGACGAGCTAGTGGTCTACACTGCGCATCCTTGGTCTAAGGTGTACGGTATGTAAAGGGGTTTGATCCGGGTTGTCCTAAGGAATTCCTTGGGCTCGGATTTGGTTGATATCACTTGTGTATTAAGTGTTTTGTATACGTGTATGTGATTATGTGTTACTGCATTAATTATTTATGCATGAGCGTCCTACGTGACTAACACTACGTCGACTATAGATCGACTTATATAAACATACATATACGTTATTGTGATAACAAGACGGTTACTTGATATTATACCATAGTATTAATATTAAGTATATGGCAACCTAAGTAAAACACTTAGGAACGAGTCACGACATTGTCGGTCTCTAGAGCATGGATCTCGAATATGAATATGACCTAGATTACTTCTAGGTATGCGTGAGACCCATTGGGCAGCTAATTAATAATTATATTCTCCATAAGACTAAGAGCATATCTTAAACATTATGAGAGAGAGATGGTGAGAGATGAGGTGAGGAATCCAGTGTAGTTTACGAACTACCTGGTTGCGCATTTGTGATCACTGAGGGGTTCCCGATTGGGTTCCGCTCCAGGTTTATACCCAACGAGCCCTATTTGGATCGTGGGTCAGGTGGCTACGGCCTTTTATATGGACGTCTTACGAGACAAAAGAGAATAGTCAGGGGCCTCCGGACCTCTGGCAAAATGAGCACCTTTGTGTGTACGGGAGGACTATTGTCCATGGTAAGGTTATTGGGTTGTCTTAACATGACGCCCAACTGGTATTTAATTAACATGGTTTGGATTGGGCCTTGAAGGCCAAATTAAATTAATAAAGGATGGTGTTCGCTACGGCGTTTATTCGGTATTATTATTCGATACGTTCGATATACAATTATTGTTTGTAATATTTTATGACTGTTGAATTGGATGGATGATTAAGTGTTAATGAATGTTTGGATGGATGATTATGTATATTATGCATGTATATTACAGTATTGATTATAACTGTAAATGGAAAAGCATGAAACCAATCTAATAATAAGATGGTTTAAAATGACTAAGTGACCATTAGGGTCCAGGCCCGGCATACTCAGCGTTTATCACTGATACTACACCATTATGCAGGTTGTTGATTATTATCGAAGTTGAAGTGCGGGAACAGGGTAATTAGAGTTTATTTTGATTACCGCACAGGGAGTTTGTTTGTATAACAATGTAGATGGTGAAATGTATTACGGTACGGTTATGTATATTCGGGATTGGGTAGACGCTCACTTGTCGATGTTATGGTTTATGGACTTAGTATGATGTATAGGGATTATCTCGTTATCACAGCGGTTAGCAGTTTGTTTATGTTGGTTGTTGGATATAGTTTGGCTTCGTTGCTCGCATGGGCGAGTAATGGCCGGTGACACCCGAGTGAATATTGTTGTTATTATTTCTTCCGCTGTAAGACGTTTTATTTATTGCTACGTGAGGGATTATTACGTGTTTAAGGAGAGGGGTGTTACTGAAATACCCCAAACTAATAAAACATGGATTAAACATCTAATCACATTAATTAAGGCCTAAACATGCCTTAAAAGTCAACTGAGAACAACAGTGGTCAACACAAAGCAAGACATTGCACCCTTTGACTGTTTAGGGTAAATAAATTCCCAAATGAACTTCTTAGGACCTAAAACTTTGTCCTAAGCTTATTAACACATTACTAAACATATTACGATTGTTGGACAACACTTCAATACAAAGAACAAGCATTTTCATGCTTCAAGGTCAAGTAGGGCAAAAATGTGCTCTAAGAATACCTTAAAGGTCTAATGACCTCTAAATGATATAAAATTGGATTCCATGATCAAATATCGTGTAAGGAACACAACAAAACTGTTCTCAAAGAAAACAGAGCTCAGAAACACCCTGCGACTCAAAATGTGCACTGAAATTCCTTAAAGCACGTTTTTTGTGTATGAGCTCTAAGATAATGACTTTTTGTCACTGTAAAGACTATATTAAGTTCTTTATAACATTAATGTGACATGATAGACTATATTATAAAGTCTAAATCAAAGTTTGAAAATAAAATCAAAATGGGCAATTTAGTATGAATAGTACCCAAAAATAACATTTAAGTACTTAATATTAACTATGGTCAAATGTCATCCATTGACCACACCCTATGATGCTGACCTCCTACAGCTGTAATGCCCACTCATTTATCAATCTCCAATCAATAATACAGCCAATTTAGTGACTCACCTAGTTACTATTGAAAAAGTAACAATAATGTCATTAAAAGCATATTAGCTCACTTATTCTTCATTGCCTTGCTTCCCAGCTGACACAAGGCTCCTTCAACCTCTCTCTGGCTTCTCCAAACCGTGGCTAACTCATCAAGTTCAGAAGAGAACAACAATTGCCATTGGTAAGCTAATTAAGCCTTTAAATGTTCATTCTCTTCACATTTCTTTCATCTTTCCATGGAGCTAAGCATCAACCACTTCCATCAATGTTCTTATGTTGTTTTGGAGGTTAAATGGAGGGTGTATCTCGACATTAACAAGGGAAGAAGGTGGAGAAATCTAATCTTGTTCTTAAGGTATAAAAATGTGCTTTAAGCACATATCTTTTGATTCCCTTCAAATTCGGCTGTGAAACTTTGTTCCTAGCCTTATTATCTTCATCTTAACATACTTATTCAGTTGATATATCAAGAGCTTCAAGGTATATCCAGATCCAAGCCAAAAACACCATTTAGGCACTTTAAACAAGGTAAAAATTAGCCATCTTCTAATCTGAGTTATACCAGTTTAAAGCTTGGTTTTAGTAGCTCTTTTGATTATCTTTACCAACTGTAAATATAGGCTGAAGATACATCATGGTTGCCTTGGTATTCTAAGGTAAATTTACCTTGAAAATTGACATTAAACATTCTTATGGTTAGATCTTGCTTGGAGACTAATCATGCCTTAATTGCTGTTTGAAAACATGTAAACTAAGCTGTGGAAAATAAATCTCCATACAACCGTGGCCAAACAAGGCCTATACTTGGCAAAAACAAGGTATAAATCACTTAAACCTACACTTGGTATATTAATATGTGTTTATACATATATATATATAATTGTGCCGTGAGTGAAATGGTTTATTAAGGTCTTATTTTGACCTTAGGTGATTAAGGAATGGTTTAGTAAATTTTATAACTAATTAATTAACATAATTGTCAAATTTAAGACATTATGTGGAAAATTGGTAAATAAGGAAAAGATGTGTGTAAGGCCGAGAGTTTAATGCATTTTTGGGCATTTATGTGTAATTTATTTTATAAGATAATGTTTGTAATAAGGCCATGTACTTTAGGCCATTTTATTTATGCATTTATAAGCTTTTAATTAAGTTTAGGTGCTAAAAATAAATTACCGCAAGGAATTGGGGTTATAGTGTAATTAAATTAAATTTGGGGGCTATATAATGATATGGCCGAAATTTAGAGGTTTAAATGAGTTTAAATAAAAATTATAAGATTATATAAAGTTTTGGGGTTAAATGGTAATTTTTGAAAAGATAAGGGTTCAAACCGTAATATATGGTTATTGATGGTCAAGGAAATATTAAGGTGGTCAACCTTGACCATATGGTAGGTTTTGACCAAATTAAATAAGTTAGATAACTTATTTAAGGTTTTATAATAAGTTATGTATTTAATTGTAACAATTTATAACATATGTGGTAAATATGTTATTACCGAAAATAAAGGGTGTATATGGTATTATAAACACCCATGGGCTATTAGGAATTTTTAGGAATTTATTGGGCTGTTTTTGGAATTAAAATAAACTATATATGTATAATATATAGTTATTATGTCATTATGACACTTTGGAATAAAAGATGTGGTGGAATAGTAATAACCGATTATATATGGGTTAGTAATAACATTTATAACCCTTTGGTGAAATATGGTGATTTTTAGAATTATATAAGAGCATTTAATAAGATATGTGTATAATATATAGTTTAATGATATTATAAACTATAGTGTATAATTGAGGAGCAATATGGCATTATAGATTATATCGAGGTCTGTTCGGAATTTACAAAAATATAACCATAGGTTATACCATTTTATAAGTTAAAAATGTTATATTATATGATATATATAACATGGTATAGTTAATGTGGTGATTTTGTAAATAAATGAAACTATGGATTATGAAAAAGAATAAGGTTTTTATATTGTGCCCATGCGGCAATATTAAATAGTTTTGTATAAAAACTATAGGTTATAAATTAAAGGGAATAAAGATATCATATTATATGATATTAGTATAAGGTATAACATTACATAATGTTATGTGGTCAAAATGGAATTTAAATCAAATAAGGTGCTGTACCGAATTACTAAAGATGGGAAAATGAATTTTAGACTATGGTCTATAATGTTATAAATGATATAACAATTATATGGTTTAGGTGGGATTAATATAAGTAAGGATATTCACATTAAATAATGTGACAAACTATAAATAAATAAGATTTATTAACTAAGGTATTTATTGAATAAACCTTAGGAGTTGTAATTATACAACATAAAATGTTACATAATATTAGGATAATAATCTTAATATAAGTTGTATAATATAATACAACTAATGGGAATAATCATCTAATATAAGATGATAAAATGTAACATAATATAAGAGTTTTATAACTCATGGAACTTACCTATATGGTAAATATATACATATACAAGAATAATGTATATAAGGATGGATATATATTATGGTTGGAAACCATATAATATAATGGTGGTGGTTATTACAAAAAAATAGTTACAAACTATAAGTTATAAGTTTTTGAATGCAAATATAATTTGCTAAGATAATGGATTATATAATACAATGTATTATAATGGATGGTGGGAAAATGATACAATAAGGGAGATAATACAATATAATATAATAATGCATGCATACATGCAACTATAGGTTATATACCTAAGTTTAGTGGTGGATAAGATTAAGCAAATATAATGAATTAAAACTTAACAGTCGAAATGTTTTGACATACGAGTTTTAGTAACAAAGCCGACCGGTTTAGAGAAACCCGTAACAAATAACAGTAGAAATCCGGGGATGAACTGTCGGGGTTACTTGTTATTCGGAAATACCGGATGTAGTTAGTCATGGAGACTGACTTATAGTTTTATTACCGTTTAGATCATACTTCAGACGAAGGCGCTTGACGAGCTAGTGGTTTACACTGCGCATCCTAGGTCTTGGTGAACGGTATGTAAAGGGGTTTGATCCGGGTTGTCCTAAGGATTTCCTTGGGCTCGGATTTGGTTGATATCACTTGTGTGTTAAGTGTTTTGGATACATGTATGTGATTGTGTGCTACTGCATTAATTATTTATGCACAAGCGTCCTACGGGACTAACACTACGTCGACTATAGATCGACTTATATAAACATACATATACATTATTGTGATGACAAGATGGTTACTTGATATAATACCATAGTATTAATATTAAGTACATGGCAACCTAAGTAAAACACTTAGGAAACGAGTCACGACATCGTCGGTCTCTAGAGCATGGATCTCGAACATGAATATGACCTAGATTACTTCTAGGTATGCGTGAGACCCATTGGGCAGCTAACTAATAATTATTCTCCATAAGACTAAGAGCAGATCTTAAACATTATGAGAGAGAGTTGGTATGAGTTGAGGTGAGGAATCCCGGTAGTTTACGAACTACTTGGTTGCGCATTTGTGATCACTGAGGGGTTTCCGATTGGATTCCGCTCCAGGTTTATACCCATACGAGCCCTATTTGGATCGTGGGTTAGGTAGCTACGGCTTTTATATGGACGTCTTACGAGACATAAGAGAATAGTCAGGGGCCTCCGGACCTCTGGCGAAATGAGCACCTTTGTGTGTACGGGAGGACTACTGTCCATGGTGAAGTTATCGGGTTGTCTTAACATGACGCCCAACTGGTATTAATTAAACATGGTTTGGATGGATGGGGCTTAAAGGCCAAATTAAATTAACTATGGAAACTGTACGCTACGGCGATTGTACATTATACTATAATTATTCGATACGTTCGATATACAATTGTTGTTTGAGATATTAAATGAATGTGTGGATTGGATGGATGGTTAAGTGATTATGAATATTTGGATGGATGATTATGCATATTATGCAAGTTTATTTCAGTATTGATTATAACTGTAAAATGGTAAAGCATGAAACCAATCTAATAATAAGATGCTTAAAATGACTAAGTGACCATTAGGGTCCAGGCCCGGCATACTCAGCGTCTATCGCTGATACTACACCATATGCAGGTTGTTGATTATCGCCGAAGCCGAAGTGCGGGAACAGGGTAATTAGAGTTTAATTGATTACCGCACAGGGAGTTTATTTGTATAAGGATATCAGACAGGTAAATGTATTATGATACAGTTATGTATATTTGGGATTTGGGTAGACGCTCACTTGTCGACATTTGTGGTTTATGGTCTTAGTATGATGTATAGGAGTTTTTCTCGTTATCACGGCGGTTAGTAGTTTGTTTTAGTTGGTTGTTGGATATAGTTTGGCTTCGTTGCTCGCATGGGCGAGTAATGGCCGGTGACACCCGAGTGAGTATTGTTATTATTATTAATTCTTCCGCTGTAAGACGTTTTATTTATTGCTACGTGAGAGACTATTACGTGTTTAAGGATAGGGGTGTTACAGTTACAGTAGCAGCCTGCAATCTGAACTACATTAAGTGCAGTAACATGCCATCTATCTCAAGGATGTTGCAGTTTATCCTATGTTCATCTTATGCCTCACGACATCAAATTTCATAGTCGTCTAATATCTCAAACAAATCCCTAAAGTCATAGCTTTGTATCATGCATGTTGCATACATAATGAAATACCCCAAACCTTAATAAGTGGTTTAAATATTAAATAATAAATTAATAAGACTAAAAAGAGTCTTAGAAACATTAGTAAACAATTTAATAAATAGTAAATACAATTAATTGCCAAAAAATGAAAAATTGTCTTGTAAATGAGTTTTGAATGGCTAGATATCCATCATTACTCTTTAATTAATATGTGTACTATTTAGTATCACATTTGGAAGTTTAAATTAATAAGAAATCAAGAATTTCGCTTCAAAGTGCCTTGTTATTATGAATAGTAACTAAAATAAGCTAGTTTGTAATATATGTTAAGTTATGTAAATTAATTGAGCAATAAAGACTAATTAACCCCTTTTATTAAATGTGGGTCGGTTATGCATGCGGTGAGTCACACCCTTGCTAATTGATTGAGTAAATAAGTGAGTATTTTTAAAAGGCACTATTTGCTTTACGTAGGAAATATCTACAAAAGTAACTACAATCAGTGATTCTCTTAATCCCTTCATTCTCTCATTTCCTTACTATCTCACGTAGCCATCCCCTTCGCTGCTCTCCTTCACGATCGAACAGCACCAGCACAAACATACAATTTCAGATCCTTGTAACTTCTTACTCACTTGTCCAAATCTAAAACCGAGACCACCGATCTCTTAGTTTCATCAAGCTCTTCGACTTAGTCCCTTCAAATCTTCAAGAGCTCCTCTTTGGTGCCAAGAGGAATCTCCATGGAAGGAGCTTGAGTTCATCTTTTCACGTATTATTATTCGCCTTTGCTTCAAGGTATGGAAACTCAAAGAAAAATGGTGTTTCCTCCATGTTTTATGTTAACCAAAGGTAGCTTAAAATTCCTTTGGAAAATGAACTTACGTTGTCTGTTGAAACTACCTAAAGAGCCAAAGGTAAATGACTTAGAAAATGTTCTCAAAGAGACTAGTAAAAAACATACGTACTGCTGTTTGTATTTGCAGGTGAAAGGCAAATATGTTGTGGGAAATTCAGTGTTTAAGATTTATGCAGTTTGGATAGTGCACTATGTTGTTATGTGGTGTATATTTGATGAAGTTTTGAGTATAAGGGTGTACGTAAAATCATTTGGGAAGCTATATATTTGATGGGTGTAAAAAAACTTACGCAGCAGACTTGAAAGAATGCGAGTACGACGGTTCAGTAGTTTCGGTCCGGGACTTAGGGTCTGGATGAGGTCCCGGACCATATATCAAAATTAAGTCGAGAATTGTACGTGGTCGTAGGTCCGGGACTTGGTTCTTGTCCAAGGACCCGGACCAACCCCTTAAAAACAACCGAGAGAATTTGCTTAGAATGGTCCGGGACTTAGGACCTGGATGAAGTCCCGGACCACCCCAATAAAAGAGACCGAGAGGTTTGCTAAGTATAGGTCCGGGACCTAAGTTAGGGAGCAAGTCCCGGACCACTATAAAACTTGGTTTCTAGGTTGATAAACGTGTCTAATGATGGGTATAAGTTAGTAATGATATTATAAGGTTGTTCAAGACATGTTAGGAGAGTTATAATGACATTTTAAAGGATGAAAAGTTGGAACAAAATGTGGAAATGAAATAACTAGAAATGTTAATATGGACTAGTACGTTAATTGACCGACGTTACTATATGTGTTTAGGATTCTCTCAAGTTGGGAACGAGTTGAAGCAAGGACCGAGGTATGGTTTTCTTGCAGTCTGTTGCCTACCGGTTACACCGGCTTGGGTGTTGTTTGCTTTTCTGTGTGTTACGACCTTATAAGACTAAGGCATGAAAAGGGTTTACAGTTGTTATATATTATGATGTTGTATTGTTATGACTCCTTTCCTTGGTGTGTCTAACAAGACCTAAACACTTGTTCGTGTGTGACTTAACAAGTTTATTTGTATGATCACTAACAAGTGCTAACCGGGGAAATGAGGAGTCCGGTCATGTTCCGGCCACGCGTGTGATGGATGGGAGTCGATGTCTATCCGGTTCGACTCTCTTGGTGTATGTATAGGTTGTATTCCAATTTGGTTTCAACTTTCCCTTAGCTTATCCAAAGCTAGTTTACTGACTCACGTCGGGCCACAGGGGCATACGAATGTTGTTTTCGGTGTGCTTGGGATTACTATATCCGACACGCCTTGGGTTTAAGTTAACCGTTCGATATAACTGGACGGTAACGAGGTTGGTAACGAGCTTAGCATGAGATTGGCATTAATCTCTAGGCTCACTGTGTGTACTAATTATGGTGGAAAGTTCCTTGTGTGAACCGAACTATGGTGTTATGTATTATTATTGTGCTACGCAATTTCCCTTGCTAAGCTATGTTATATATATGTTGGATGTTTAAATTGAATGCCATGTTATCATGACAATTGGTTGCGCGTATCCCGGTAGCCGATGGGCTGCGCGTTAACCATACCAGCAAAAGGTTGCTGACCCCCTCTGGGGGCTCCATATTTTTATTGCAGGATGAGGATCGAAGAAGCGGAGTGGCTCTAGATCCTAGGTTGTTGGAATACTTTTGGGTCTTGTAAGAAAACCCGGGATGCGCCTGTGCTCCCGTAGTGTTGTTTATGTTGGTACTGTTGTTTATAGTGACAGGTGTTTAAGGTTACAGTTGGTATGTAAAATAAATACTCGGTATGGTTTGGTTATGTTTATGTATGGATGTTAGGACCTATGCTCGGGAGTCTGATCATCAGACCGATACGTTTGTATTTATTCTGCCTAGTTAGCCACGTGGGTGGTTAACGGCGTTGTAGCACCAAGGCGTTTAGTTAATGTTAGGGTGTTTATTTCCGCTGCGATTTCAGTAGATGGTAAGTGCGTTGTAGGGGTGTTACAAAAGTTTTTTTTCCGCTGATAACTGTTTGATAGCACACAACTTGTTCACCGCTGATAACTTTTTTCCGCTGCGAAGTATCGCTCTGATGACTAGAATACCGAGCTAGAAACATACCGAGTTAGGAAACCCAACCCTAGCTACCTAGGTGAACAGGTTGGGAAGGTTAATCACTAACTAAGTGTGGGATTAGCTTGTTGTTGGGGAGATGTTACAACCGTTGGATTGGTAAGTGTGCAAGCAAAATGCTAATGAAATGTTCATGTGAATTCAGATGTCAGGTAGACCACGAGGTAGAGGCCGCGGGCGCGGTACTGGAGATGAGGGTGACCAGGGCGACGACACTACGGCACAGACCATGGCTGAGGCAGTAGCAGCCGCCGTTGCCCAGATGGTACCCCAGTTGGTTACTGCGATGCAGCAGGGGCAACAGCCGGTGTTCAGCCACCACCACCACGCCACGAGAGACCAATTGGGTCAAGGCGTTGGCTGATTTGAGACCGTCGTCATTCAATGGGGAGACCGACCCTAGTAAGCTGGAGACCGCCTACGAGACCTTGGCAGCACCTGCTGAAGCTAAGGTCCGTCTTGCCGCTTACTACCTGAAGGGTTCGGCACAGAGTTGGTGGAAGCTTGTGAAGGAGGACAGGATGGCTGATCCTGCGTTTGGTTGGAGGGAGTACACGGCTCTACTGCGAGCCAAGTATTACCCTGTGCATGTGCAAGAGGCTAAGCGCCTCGAGCTGGATAGTCTGAGGCAGGGGGATAGATGTCGGTTGATGACTACTACACCGCATTCACTGACCTTATCCACTTGTTACCGGACCTTGGATACTCGAACCGGTGCGGGTTGGTGAACCGGTTCTACAATGGTCTTAGCCACCGTCTCCGCTACGGGATGGGGCCAGTTGAGTATACTACCTTGCAGGTAATTAAATACCGTGTTGTGAATCAGTTTATACTTAAAGTGAATGTTGATGTGAGTTGGTGAGTTTTGTTTTGCGGGCATGGCTGACATCCTAAAATCAGGAGTGCTATCATGCCGCTGCTAAGGTTGAGATTACCGTCCGTCTGAGGGACGAGGAGAATGCGCACAAGCGCAAGGTCACGAATGAGGGCCAGAGTCAGCAAGGGTATGGGAGGAGGAAAGAAAAAGAAACACTACCCTCAGCCCCAGAAGAGTCAGTATCAAGGTGACAAGGGTCAAGCCCAGACCACCACAGCTGAGGAGCCACTGAAGCTCACATATGCGTATGCGGCAAAACCTCTACGCTCCTACCCACCTAAGGGTAATTGATTAACCATGTGTAACAAGTTGAAATATATGTTGTTAAGATGTGAAGGAGTAATGATTGTGTATTGTTATAGCAGATAGCGCGGGCTCTGGACCGGAGCGCCACTTTTACTGTAAGTGGTGTAACGGAGACCACCCCGGCAAAGACTGCAAGGGGAACGACGTGCAGTGTCGTTACTGCCAGAAGATGGGGCACCGCGAATTTGAGTGCTGGCAGAACCCCAATGGTAGGAACTATAAGCCAAAGGGGCAGTGGAAGGGTAAGACTACCGCGACCACCGAAAGCCCGAAGGCGATCATGCAGCAGCCCTCTGACAAGAAGTACACTGAATCCCAGAAGGGGAAGGGAACAGGGACCGGCAAGGCCGCCCTGATGTAGTGGACGGTCTGAGGCACCAGGACCCTCTTCTAGACCAGGTACCACCTAAACTGTTAAGTGAAAAGTGATTGCTTACCGCATTTTGTGCATGAGTGTTGTATTACTGAGTCTAATGTACAATCACCTAAGTAGTGAATTAAAGAATAATGTGAATGAAAACTTAGGAACCTTCAATATCTGTTATCCAATCCCGCCCACACGAACCCTGAAGAGACAGCCATCAGCATCACCGAATTCCCACTGGAGCGATGTCAGGTTATCCAGCCAGGTATGATACTCTTAAATGGATACCTGACACCGGAAGCACAGATCCACATCATCAGGCGATGTAACGAACTTGGAGCAGCACCAGGAAGTTTCTACACACCGAATAACCCGAGTGGTTCGAAGATGAAGCTGAAGATGATGTGCATGGGTAAGGACTGGAATCCTTACACCAAGACATATCAAGAAGTGCGAGCTGAAGACGAAGCAACTGTACCAGGTATACCTGAGGAGTTCCTTGCGGTCGTTAACCACGCCGTGGGAATTGCTCAGCAAGTTGAATCGGAACCGATTCCGAACGTTAAGGCAGATTTTGTATTGTGAACTTTACCAGAAGGGTGGACGGTTGGATTACACCAAGATAAGGACGAGTCACCCGAGTCTCTACGTAAGGGAGTACCGTGGTTTGTCTTTCCATTGGGATACCGCAGTGTTTATATATGGCGAGCAGAAGCGTGGTGACCTCGCAAGGAAGTTAGTGTTGAAATCAGGAGATGTGTTAATTATGGGTGGACAATCAAGGATGTTGTACCACGGTATCAAGAAGATCAAACTGAATACCGCACCATCAGCAGTGGTAAATGCCACACATCTGAAACCCAGACGTTTGAATGACTTTCAGGCAGTTTTAGCCTTGTGTAATCAGACGTATTAAGCCATTGTTGTATGCTAAGGAAGCTATGTTTAACCATGTCTACAATGTAAACCAACTTATGGTGTAAGGAGTGGTGTTATGAAATAAGAGATGTGTTTTGAAGTATGTCCAACGTGATACTATGTAATTTATGAGTTTGCAATGAATTAGGCTGTGCAACACGGAAGGGAGGTATGCTGAGTGTCTGCAATAAGGCAGAAGCCAGCAAGAGCGGCACAATCCTCACCGGTACCTTTCCAGTGAATGGCGTGGATGCATCGGTCTTGTTCGACTCTGGAGCCTCACACATTTTTCGCTATCGTTTGCGAAGAGGCTGGGGTTAGACGGTGAAGAGATGCCAGACTTTGTGGTCACTCTCCCGTCGAAAGAGCGGATCAGGTGTACCCGCTACTACCGAGATGTTGTTATACGTATCAGGGAGGAAGAGTTTCCGATCGACTTGATAGAGTTCGACGGACTTGGTTTTGATGTGATTATCGGGATGAACTGGTTGGAGCGGTACAAGGGCAGAATCCTATGTGCCGAGCATCGACTGCTTCTTCGGAGTCCATCTGGGGTTACTATATCATACCGCCAGAGGCCCAGGGAGCCTTCGACACAGATCATCACCGCCATGGCCATGTATCGTGAGTTACGACGAGGGAATGATGTATACCTCTGCTATGTCCAGGACATAGAGAGAGACCCTGAGTTTAGCCCAGATGTGCCGGTAGTCTCGGAGTTTCCTGATGTATTTCCTAAGGAACTGCCGGGCATGCCGCCAGCACGGGAGGTTGAGTTTGAGATTGATTTGATTCCAGGCACCGGACCTATTGCGAAGGCACCTTATCGTATGGCTCCAGCAGAGATGACAGAGCTCAAGGAGCAGCTGAGAGACCTACTTGACAAGGGCTTTATCCGCCCTAGTGTTTCACCATGGGGAGCGCCGGTCCTCTTCGTGAAGAAGAAGGACGGTAGCCTCCGCCTTTGTATTGACTATCGAGAGCTGAATGCAGTTACGGTGAAGAACCGTTATCCTTTACCACGCATCGACGACTTATTTGATCAGTTGAGAGGAGCATCAGTGTTCTCCAAGATAGATTTACGATCCGGTTATCATCAGATTGCAGTTAAGGACAGTGATATTGAGAAAACAGCGTTCAGAACCAGATATGGACATATGAGTTTACGGTTATGCCGTTTGGTTTATCCAATGCACCAGCTAAGTTCATGGACCTGATGAACCGTTTGTTCCAAGATCAGTTGGACAAATCAGTGGTAGTCTTCATTGATGACATACTTGTGTATTCGAAATCGAGAGGTGAGCATGAAAGCCACCTGAGAAATGTGTTACAGATACTGAGGAAGAATCAGTTGTATGCAAAATTTTCTAAGTGTGAATTTTGGTTGACCAAGTTTCTTTTCTTGGCCATGTGATTTCTGATGGGATCGCTGTGGATCCGGCAAAGATAGATGCAGTGCGCACCTGGCCTAGGCCGAAGACAGTTACCGATATGGAGCTTCCTCGGTCTGGCAGGTTATTATAGGAGATTTGTGAGGGACTTCTCCAGTGTCTCGAAGCCGATGACTTCCTTGATGAAAAAGGATGCACCATTCGAGTGGACAGCCGACTGTGAGATTTCCTTTCAGAAGCTCAAGGATGCTCTGACATCTGCACCAGTCCTGACTATACCAGACGGTCCAGATGGTTTTGAGGTTTATTGCGACGCATCAGGCAGGGTATGGGTTGTGTGTTGATGCAACACGGGAAGGTCGTAGCACGCCTCCCGACAGCTGAAGAAGCATGAAGAGAACTACCCTACCCACGATTAGAATTGGGTGCCATTGTCTTCGCATTGAAGATATGGCGACATCATTTGTATGGGGTAAGCGTGACAATTTATTCTGACCACAAGAAAATACTTGTTCACTCAGAAAGAGTTGAACATGAGGCAAAGAAGGTGGGTTGAATTCTTAAATGATTATGACATCGATTTACAGTACAGGAAGGGTAAGGCGAATGTGGTAGCTGACGCATTGAGTCGCCGAGCACACTCTCTCCATTCGCTAGTCTCTCATACTAGCTTGGTTGAAGAGGTGCGGAGTGCTCAGATGACGGATCAGTATATGGTGGAGATTAGACAGAAGCTTATTGATGGCACATTCGAGGGTCAGAAGTACGACTTCAGACTCCACGATGATGACCTGATTAGGCTTAATGGCCGACTGTGTATACCGAGGAGTAGCGCTGAGCTGAAGGAGCGCATACTCAGTGAATCCCATAGTTCTACGACTTCGATTCACCCTGGAGCTTCAAAGATGTATAAGGGTATGAAACGTTATTTTTGGTGGGCTGGAATGAAAAAGGATGTAAATGATTATGTGTTGAGGTGTCTCACTTGTCAGAAGGTCAAGTTTGAGCACCGAAGGCCTGGTGGTATGGTGCAGCCAATGCCAGTGCCTGAGTGGAAGTTCCATGACATTTCTATGGACTTTGTAGTAGGGCTTCCGCCTACAAGGGGAGGTCTGAATATGATTTGGGTTGTTGTAGACCGACTGACCAAGGTGGCTCGATTCATACCGATGAAGGACACCTGGAAAGTGGCTAAGCTTGCAGAGCTCTTTGACAGAGAGATTGTTAGACATCATGGTGTACCAAAGACGATTGTATCGGACAGAGATACCAGATTCTTATCGAGGTATTGGAGGTCCACACGAGAAGCACTGGGTACAGAACTGAAATTGAGTACGGCGTTTCACCCACAGACAGATGGTCAGAGTGAGCGCACCATCCAGACACTTGAGGATATGTTACGTGCATGTGCACTTGACTTTCAGACCAGCTGGATTGATAAGTTACATCTGATCGAGTTTAGTTACAACAACAGTTACCATGCTTCGATCAAGATGTCTCCCTTCCAGGCATTGTACGGTAGACCATGCCGCACGCCTTTATGCTGGGATGAGTCGAGTGAGACGGTCATTATAGGACCAGAGTATCTGGAACAGGTTCAGGCAAAGTTCGCCAGATCCGGGCTAACATGAAGGCAGCTCAGGATAGACGAAGTGCGTAGTGTACGTGATGTACGCAGACGTGACCTGGAGTTCGCTGTAGGCGATCAGGTATTTCTTAGGGTATCCCCCATGAAGGGAGTGTTTCGTTTTGGCCAGAAAGGCAAGTTGAGCCCAAAATATGTGGGGCCTTATGTTGTGACGGAGCGGATAGGACCAGTAGCTTATAGACTTGATTTACCTGCTGAGCTGGGCAAGGTACATGATGTGTTCCATGTGTCCCAGTTGAAGAAGTATATGTCTCATCCGTCTCATGTACTTCAGCCTGAGAGGCTAACCTTAGAGCCGACCATGATCCAGTGGAGACTCCCGTACGGATTCTGGATACTAAGACTCGAGACACTCGCCATAAGTCTGTACGACTGGTGAAGGTCCTCTGGTCTAACCAGGACGTCGAGAGGCCACTTGGGAGCTGGAAGATAAGATGAAGGCGAAGTACCCATCACTGTTTACTTCTTAGTGTTTATATGTATAGGGTACGGGGCGTACCCCTTTTTAAGGGGGGTAGAGCCGTTTCGGTTTGGATGTATTCGACATGTATTATATACATTGTCTATGTTATGTTTCAGACCTTAGAGTCTGAATGGTATTATGTGGTTTGGACCTTGAGTTCCATGTTGTGTAGGTATGTGTTGATGTTGTTATGGAAGTATTGTTTCATAAGTGATTCCCATGTTTTAGAATATAAGATATGTGGGAAGTATGAACTTTGGGGACAAAGTTCTTTTAAGGGGGGTAGATTGAAATACCCCAAACCTTAATAAGTGGTTTAAATATTAAAAATAAAATTAATAAGACTAAAAAGAGTCTTAGAAACATTAGTAAACAATTTAATAAATAGTAAATACAATTAATTGCCAAAAAATGAAAATTGTCTTGTAAATGAGTTTTGAATGGCTAATATCCATCATTACTCTTTAATTAATATGTGTACTATTTAGTATCACATTTGGAAGTTTAAATTAATAAGAAATCAAGAATTTCGCTTCAAAGTGCCTTGTTATTATGAATAGTAACTAAAATAAGCTAGTTTGTAATATATGTTAAGTTATGTAAATTAATTGAGCAATAAAGACTAATTAACCCCTTTTATTAAATGTGGGTCGGTTATGCATGCGGTGAGTCACACCCTTGCTAATTGATTGAGTAAATAAGTGAGTATTTTAAAAGCACTATTTGCTTTACGTAGAAATATCTACAAAAGCAACTACAATCAGTGATTCTCTTATCCCTTCATTCTCTCATTTCCTTACTATCTCACGTAGCCATCCCCTTCGCTGCTCTCCTTCACGATCGAACAGCACCAGCACAAACATACAATTCAGATCCTTGTAACTTCTTACTCACTTGTCCAAATCTAAACCGAGACCACCGATCTCTTAGTTTCATCAAGCTCTTCGACTTAGTCCCTTCAAATCTTCAAGAGCTCCACTTTGGTGCCAAGAGGAATCTCCATGGAAGGAGCTTGAGTTCATCTTTTCACGTATTATTTCCCTTTGCTTCAAGGTATGGAAACTCAAAGAAAAATGGTGTTTCCTCCATGTTTTATGTTAACCAAAGGTAGCTTAAAATTCCTTTGGAAAATGAACTTACGTTGTCTGTTGAAACTACCTAAAGAGCCAAAGGTAAATGACTTAGAAAATGTTCTCAAAGAGACTAGTAAAAAATACGTACTGCTGTTTGTATTTGCAGGTGAAAGGCAAATATTGTGGAAATTCAGTGTTTAAGATTTATGCAGTTTGGATGTGCACTATGTTGTTATGTGGTGTATATTTGATGAAGTTTTGAGTATAAGGTGTACGTAAAATCATTTGGGAAGCTATATATTTGATGGGTGTAAAAACTTACGCAGCAGACTTGAAAAATGCAGTACGACGGTTCAGTAGTTTCGGTCCGGGACTTAGGGTCTGGATGAGGTCCCGGACCATATATCAAAATTAAGTCGAGAATTGTACGTGGTCGTAGGTCCGGGACTTGGTTCTTGTCCAAGGACCCGGACCAACCCCTTAAAACAACCGAGAGAATTTGCTTAGAATGGTCCGGGACTTAGGACCTGGATGAAGTCCCGGACCACCCCAAAAAAGAACCGAGAGGTTTGCTAAGTATAGGTCCGGGACCTAAGTTAGGGAGCAAGTCCCGGACCACTATAAAACTTGGTTTCTAGGGTTGATAAACGATGTCTAATGATGGGTATAAGTAGTAATGATATTATAAGGTTGTTCAAGACATGTTAGGAGAGTTATATGACATTTTAAAGGATGAAAAGTTGGAACAAAATGTGGAAATGAAATAACTAGAAATGTTAATATGGACTAGTACGTTAATTGACCGACGTTACTATATGTGTTTAGGATTCTCTCAAGTGGGAACGAGTTGAAGCAAGGACCGAGGTATGGTTTTCTTGCAGTCTGTTGCCTACCGGTTTACACCGGCTTGGGTGTTGTTTGCTTTTCTGTGTGTTACGACCTTATAAGACTAAGGCATGAAAAGGGTTTACAGTTGTTATATATTATGATGTTGTATTGTTATGGACTCCTTTCCTTGGTGTGTCTAACAAGACCTAAACACTTGTTCGTGTGTGACTTAACAAGTTTATTTGTATGATCACTAACAAGTGCTAACCGGGGAAATGAGGAGTCCGGTCATGTTCCGGCCACGCGTGTGATGGATGGGAGTCGATGTCTATCCGGTTCGACTCTCTTGGTGTATGTATAGGTTGTATTCCAATTTGGTTTCAACTTTCCCTTAGCTTATCCAAAGCTAGTTTACTGACTCACGTCGGGCCACAGGGGCATACGAATGTTGTTTTCGGTGTGCTTGGGATTACTATATCCGACACGCCTTGGGTTTAAGTTAACCGTTCGATATAACTGGACGGTAACGAGGTTGGTAACGAGCTTAGCATGAGATTGGCATTAATCTCTAGGCTCACTGTGTGTACTAATTATGGTGGAAAGTTCCTTGTGTGAACCGAACTATGGTGTTATGTATTATTATTGTGCTACGCAATTTCCCTTGCTAAGCTATGTTATATATATGTTGGATGTTTAAATTGAATGCCATGTTATCATGACAATTGGTTGCGCGTATCCCGGTAGCCGATGGGCTGCGCGTTAACCATACCAGCAAAAGGTTGCTGACCCCCTCTGGGGGCTCCATATTTTTATTGCAGGATGAGGATCGAAGAAGCGGAGTGGCTCTAGATCCTAGGTTGTTGGAATACTTTTGGGTCTTGTAAGATAAACCCGGGATGCGCCTGTGCTCCCGTAGTGTTGTTTATGTTGGTACTGTTGTTTATAGTGACAGGTGTTTAAGGTTACAGTTGGTATGTAAAATAAATACTCGGTATGGTTTGGTTATGTTTATGTATGGATGTTAGGACCTATGCTCGGGAGTCTGATCATCAGACCGATACGTTTGTATTTATTCTGCCTAGTTAGCCACGTGGGTGGTTAACGGCGTTGTAGCACCAAGGCGTTTAGTTAATGTTAGGGTGTTTATTTCCGCTGCGATTTCAGTAGATGGTAAGTGCGTTGTAGGGGTGTTACACATAAATTCTTCCGCTGATAACTGTTTGATAGCACACAACTTGTTCACTCCTGCACTCTCTGTCATCTTCCTTTCTCTCATCAACATTTCTTTGTAATTTGGCTTCTTACTCCCTACCAAAACATCCTCTATTGGTTTGCTAGAGATAAATTCCAAGACATCCTCAATTCTCTAACCATGAGAAATATTTGGTCTACTACTCCGTTTCTATTACAGAAGTCACACTCGTGTCTTTTTCTTTTCTTTGGACCTTCTGCAGCCTCGTAACTTTGAATGTGTCGTATCTTGTGTTTGGCTAGTGTGTGGATGAATTGAGTTTGGTAACGATCAACTGCTTGCAGGATTATGAACTTAGTATAATATCTCTTACTCTCCCTTAACCTCTTGCCTAATAATTGAAACATTTGTGAATTGTTCCCACGATTTGTCATCCTAATACAAAGGTAAGTCACAACCACACAGCAATGCCGAATTAAAATATCAAGATCACTACATGTTAACTAAAACACAATTACATTCAGTTTTCAAAGAGTCACACATATTGACATAATAGACATTTAGCAGCCACGACTATCACATGTTAGACAACACCACCATACAAAAGCAGAGGCTAAGAGACACCAATTATCCAGATAACAAAAACCAAAAAGGTGTGGTGCTTGTAGCAATTACTGAAGACCTGTTTACCCCCAAAATACCCTGCTGTTACACATATTTTCTACATCTAAAGCACATCATACATTCAAAAAGATATGTCCCTACCAACCCATATAAGTTCTGGTTGTTCGACATGCTGAACTTGTACAAATGACGAACCCATCTGCTACTTCTTCTTCATCTATGAGTGTCATCAGAACAACCCTGTGGATTCTGTTTGCTATCAGCATCAGCGCATTAGTTACTTCCTCCCTAGTTAAACCCGGTGTGCAACAGATGAAACTTGCAGCTTCTTGTACAGAAATTACCCTGTTGGGTGTTGCACCAAATTCCTTAGCATCAAGACTGCCTAACATGTTGCTGCAGTTCCGAAGAGTTTCATTAACTCCACATTGTAACTCCTTCAGGTCTTCAGCAACAACAGTCGCCTTTTCTTTACTTCCTTTTGATTTTTTCTTCTCCTCATTAGGCTGAAAGATACATTAGCTTGCTTTCTCTTACCCCGATGTTGGATAGGACCAACAGTTGTCTTCATTAACTCATCCCAATGAGAGGGCTTACTTTCTTTATCATCACCGATGTAACACCCCTAATCCTAATCTCATATTATCGTAAGTCGTAGCATAATTAAAGACGTAATTCGCAGCGGAAAATTAAACTAACTATTCACTTTGGTGTTACACGCCGTCACTCACCCTTGTGAGTAACTAGGCAACCTCGTACTGTCAAACTAACTTCATACATAGCCGCTGTGATGACCAGATACCTACCAATCACAAATTACAACCCAACTCCAAAACCGAACAAGTGAGCACTAAGTCAAATTACATTCAAATCCCCATAACGAAATACATAATAAGTCTTAAAGGTTTGATTTGCAAAAACGATGCTAGCTACCCAGCATCCCGCACTCCGGCTTCACGATCCGATCAACAACCTGAAATGTGTTGGCCCCAAACGGGGCTCAACAAACTATATGCTAGTATGCTAAATGTAGTCTTAGAATCAATCCGATCTCTTAGGTCATTTGGTCATCTTAGCATGCGGTTCGTTTCATGCATTTCCAATTTACAATAATAGAAAACAACTGTAAATGCTTAAATAAACACACAACAGTATCACCGCATAACCTGTAAAAAAATACCAAACAAAATACGCGTTTTAGTTAACCGTTCTCGTTACTTGACCTTAAGGCCCCATTATTCCTTCAGCCCACCATTAATCCTCTTAGTTAATTTCCACCTCAGGTGTCATGTTAGGACAACCCTTAATAACTTGATAGTGTTGATAACACTGGACAGTAGTCCCTGGGTTCCAAATAATGGAACCATTTGCTAGCCGACCCTTTGGTCTTGGGCTTCTCATTTGCCTTTGAAGGCGTCCAATTCGGCCGAAGCTTGCACCAACAGTAGTTCCCTATGCCATCATCGAGTGTGGATGTATGGATTCCCTTGAGCGACTCTTAATAGTAGTCCCTCGTTGTGATCACGCTGCGCAACCAGTTAGTCGAGGCTAACCGGGTTTCTTCCTCTAGTTCCATCTTGTAATTAAGTTCTCTTGACCATTAATCTAAGGTCGAATCTTTAGGTTTAAGACTACGATACTTGACTGTCAATTAGGTTCCCGTGATACCTAAAGGTCATCTAAGTCATGTTCGGGTTTAAATGTGTAAACCTCCAGTTTAAAAGACGTTCGCGTAAAATAAAATGCAATGGTGTCGAGTTATATAATTCACAGGTTCACATGCATAAATCATAGATATCACTCTTAACAGTTAAACACACAACGTCTGGACCCAAGGAAAACCTCAGGACGTTCACACCACACAATTAACATACCGTTCACCGAAATAATTGCTAGCGTGAAGTCTCACGCTCTCCAGCTAACCCTTGAAGTACTGTTATACATACATGCATATATTGAGTAACGTTAATACAACTAACACTAACTACTGCGGTATATTAATACAGAGCTAATACCCCCGGTATCTTAACCCCGTATGTTTATTAATTTCTCCCGGTTATTAAACGGTGATCCGAGGTCGTTTAACAGTTTGTTATTTTATGTAGTAACTACATGTGATAATGAATTCTTGCTTTATAATATATCTCTAACTCCTTGATCATGATTTAATCATCATTTCCCAAATCTTTAATTTAATCTCATTAGTTTATGTGATTGTTTATAAGGTATAGTTATTATTATTTAACCTTCTTACAACACATTCTCTCATACTTTAATATAATGTCACACTATTTCATGCCCAACATTATATTATAAGTTTATAATATTCTTTGCTGAATTGCACCAACACACTCTTTATTTTCAGTAATTATATTCCTTACCCATTAACTTTTCATTAATTACAAAATCACCGTTAAATGTTATACTTGTTACCTTTATAACCTTATTTAATTTATAACCAAAGTTTCAACCAACTTTTATTCATTTCCAAACAGCCCCCTTGCTGTTCGGTTTTCACCTCCTTAACCCCTAACTTTTATTAATTACATTCTAGCACACTCTTATTTTGTAATTTACCATTTAATACCTAGAACTTATATTATACATATTACTTTGTTTAATTCTATAATCAATTCAGTAATCTTCCTAAATTCATAACAGACCCCTAAGGTCCTTTTAACCTCAGTTTTACCCCCAATTTATTTTTAATTACATATTAACCCCATAAGTTTCACAAATGTTACAATTTAACCTTAAAACTATATATTATACCCTTTACTTTATTAAATCACCAAAATCGTCCCAAAATTCATACAAATTTCATACAGACCCCTATTGGTCATTTATTTTACATTCCAACACTATATTTTCGGAAATTACACCAAAACCCAACTATTTTTATAAACTCCATTTTTTTAATCTAATATTTTGTTAAATCACCCAATTAATTCCTATCTTCATTTTATTTTCGTAAAACTTCAATATTGGTCAAGGTTGACCACTAGATTACTCCCTTGACCTTAACTCCCATAATTTATGGATTTACCCCACCTTTCATTTTTTTATTTACATTTAGGTCCTATAACTTATACAATTCATTTTCAATATTCTCATCCACCAAACAGCACCTAATTCGGCTCTTATACTGTTTTAACATCTCATATTTTACTTAATTATAATTTGACCCCATTAATGAATCTTTTATTAATTTTAAGTACTTATAAGGTTTATAATTCCTTAAAATCACATCCTTAATTTTATAAAATGTTGTTTAGCACCTATATTTATTTTTATGTTCCTAGGTACTTATTTTTACCGAAATTATGGTTTATACCCAGATTTTTTCATAATTTATTTTAATACCTCAAAACTTTATTTTTTTGTCACTTAAATGTCTTAAAACTTAACCAATCATTCCAAAACTTTAAACATAAGTTCATCTACATATTTAGGTCATTAACGACCCCTATTTACAGAATATTATCGCCCTTACATAGTTTATACCCCCATATTTATAAAAATTGCATTTTCACCACATAACTTAATAAACTTGCTATTTAAAGATTTAAACTTTATTCCAACCTATCCAAAACTTATAATATAATTTCATAAACATATTTAGGTCATTATAACATATTTTATACAGAATGTATTCGGTCCTAAGCAATACCAACCCATAGTTCACAAAAACTACATTTTAACCCTTTTTACATATCCCTTTGTACATATAAGTATCCTAACTCATCATAAGGTTATAACCTGATCCTAAACACAATATATACCCAAAATAAATCATATCATACTGTGAGATTTATTCCTTCATTAATACCACGCAAAACCTTGCCCAAATGACGTTAAACTATAGCTTAAGGAGTTTACCTTCTAATGCCCACAAGTTTGATTTCTCCAAGGCAACTTGTAGCTTGAGTCTTTGTGTTTTTCGGCCCTAAAAACCAAGGGTTCCCACTTAATTTTTCTGTACAAGTTTAAGGTTTAATGAACCTTAAATCACCAAACTAGTTCAAGAGTTTACCTTCTCAAGGATTAATTCTTCACTTGTTTCTCTTGTGATTGAGCTTGGTTTTGAGGAGTTAAAAGGCTCAACATTTCAGCCATGGCTCTAGGAAGGGAGTTCAAGGATTAGAACCACTTCTAAGCACCTTAAACAAAGGTAGGAAGCTTAAGGCGCAAAAACATTACCTTAAGTAGATCTAGTTGTACTTTCGGCCTAAATGGAGTTTGGTGCTGCCAAGGGCTGCTCCATGGATGTAAGGAGGTAAATGAAGTCAATAGGAGGTGGTAGTTTCAGCCAAAACGAGATTTGTGGAAGGATGAAGGCTTAGAGCACATTTTACCTTTGATTTGTGTTCAACTTGTTTCCCCTTCTTCCCAGCCTTAGTTCCGGTTTCCCTTGGCTCTTTTTGGAGCTTGGTTTCAGCCTCAATAAGTGGGGATGGATGGAGCTTAACCATAGAAGAAGAAATGAAGAGATTTGGAGTTAAAATGAGTTTAAAACACTTAAATCTTCTATGGAGTTCATAAGTAGAAGGAGATGGGGAGGAGTGTTACTTACCAACGGTTGGAACAAGAGGAAGGAGTGGCTGGCTTATTTGATGCCGACAAGAAAGAAAGGAATGAGGAATTGGTGTGTTAAGTAGAGTAGAAATTTCCTAAGGCATTAGTTTATTCTAGGAAAGTACAAGTCCTTTCTATTTCCTCCTTTCTTTTCTTTTCTTTTTCATTCTTTTTGCTTCCTTTACAACTGAATAAGGGAATGGAAGGGATGGTTGCAGATTTTGTGTAAGGGTGAGAGAGAAAAGAGAGTTATTTGTGAGAGAGAGGTAGGTAATTATTTTCTCCTCTCCTCTCTACTTATGCAGCCGGCTACCCTTGTTCTTGGAGGGAAAATTTGCAAATTTTGTAACATTACTATGTTACACTTAATTGTTGTACAAAGGCTAACTCTATGTGTAATATTATGGTGTATATTATCTCTTTGTTAAATGAGTGTATTAGGGTGGTTAACTCTCTAGGAATTTAGTTTGGCTATATTAATTAATTTATATGCCATTCCCACATTGTTTGTGGTATTTTGCATGTATTGGTATGTTACATGACTAGTTGGTTTTAGGAGTTAATCTCCCCTTGAGTTGTTCCTATTTTAGGCTGACCAAAAACATTTATATTCTTAGATTTTCCTCTTCCATGTGATAGAGGATGAAGAGAGGAGTATGTAAGAACAAACAGAATCGAAAGAGGAGTTGTAACGAAGTTTTTAGAGCCAAAACAAGATTAGTGTGTTGTGCAGTCCAGCAGTTCCGGAGGCAGTTCCGGACGTCCGGAACAGCCTGTTCCTGGGGCCGAACTGGAGCTGCTTTTAAGCACAGTTTGTTCCTGGTGGGTGGGATATTTTTCCGGACATCCGGAACTATGTTTCTAGGGGTAAAATACCCTATTTGTGAAGGTTAAAACACTCCGTTTTTACAATTTCCTTATGGATTTGGTGGTTTTGTTAGTTAGTATACACTTTGGTACTTAAAACCAACCAATAATTTGTATATATTTAGTCATATAATTGTGTTTAAGGTTATGTTTAATTCTTTTATCACTCCGTAACCCTTAGGGGTATTTCAACCGACAAAGTTGTTGTTGAACTGTATACTGCCAGGGTTATGAGTTGCATCAGCTCCATCTACAAAAGACATGAACCCACTGAGTTGCCAGCAGCTATGCCTCCAAATGGTGAACCCTGGAAGGTAGAAATAGTTAAGGCTGCACCGAACTCAGCAGCAGTGGTCAGATAAAAGAAAGGCACATTACTGTCTCTAGTACCACCATTGAATGGAGCATTCACCCTGCTTTTGTTGGAACCCACAGCACCACACATATCATATTGCTTGTTTCCCCCGACATATCCATTGACACACACTTGTTACCCTCAGCAGACAAATCGAAGTTACCGCTCTGGTTTTCCATATTCTCGGTTTCACTTCCATCACAACCAGCACCATTTGACTCTATCTGTTCATACTGGACAAGAGTCGTACCACCGGGGTTACTCTGAGCTCGCCCGTAGCATAGGACTGTCCCCAAATAAGCTCCATATCATCAACCAAATGGGCAGGCCACTTTGAGTTAATCAGCTTGTTCATAGCTCTGTTTTCCTATCAACAGTTGAAACCTTTATTAACAACCAAGTTGATAATAATATAAATATTTGTTTACACTACAACATGCTATACAATATATGGTACAAACTTAGTGAAACTTTGTTACCTGAGCTTTTCTAGCAACCCATTCTGGAGGATAAGTGCAGCAGTTGCCAGTCTCATTCCAACCTAGGCCTGTCTGTTTGTGGGTCAGATCCTTCCATTTCCTCTACCCCCCCTTTAGTGTGTCCCTCTTATTCTTCAACTGAGCTTTGTCAACTTCTTCCTTCCATTCTTTTGAAGCATTAAACCTTTCTGTTATATTCCTCCATCTATGCTGAAAACCAACTAAGCTACCACCCCTTCCAATTTGAATTTGAGCCTCTTCAACCAGTAATTTTATCATCAACTCTACATCTTCATTACTCTAGTCATACTTAGCCCTCCGTGGCTTACTCTCATCTTTTGCTACTTTCTTCCCTTTCCCTTTGTCATTTTCATCTCCCTTCACCATACCTAATCTACTGATCATGGGTTTTTTGACAGACATTCACTACTTATAGTAAATACAAACAGATAATGTAATGCAGTAGCACACAAAGTTCATAGCAGAGTGGCATCAACAACAGAAAGGTTATCAATACATAAATAAAGTAGCGAATGAAGAATGGTAGGATAACTTTTATTACCTGATTAGTCTGCAAAGTGGAGCATAAATAGCACCTGCATCATCATATATTTGAAAACATTCATTGCTTTGGCTAAAAAGGATGGCGATATTGATACCGTTAAGGGACAATTACCTCAACGCACTGAATGTCCCTGATGAAATGAAACTGCACAAAAGTAAAAAAATCAGTTGTTAATAGTGAAGGAATTCAATAGCTCAAGAAAGAAAAAAACATAGTGAAGTTACCTATTGCAAGCAAGTATGGCACGAGGTTACTGGGAAGGAATGTTTGACATTTTAAAGCCAACTGATGGTCTCTTGTGCATTACTTGTGGTTGTTGAAATTGAATGCAATAGCCAGATATTTGAGTAGAAAGTATGGTCGCTGCTCAGTGAGACATGAAGAGTTGCAAAGACTTCCAAGATTCACAATGCTGTTGTAGATCTTTTTGGGTATTTAATGTTGTTGTGAGAAGAGCCAGCTATAGATAGGATAATTTGGTACAAGGTAGATGAAGATAAGGTATTGAATGCAGAAGTTACTGCTGTGGAGAGTGTCAAAGCACCTTCAATGTGTGGGAGCAGCCGGGAAAGGAGAAAGGTACGGAAAGGAAGTAAAATGAGGGCAAAATTGTAATAGGGTTGGTCAACAGGGGGAGCTCAATTTCCAAACACAGGGTTTGCGACCTTTATCAAAAAGTTACGCAATTAACGATTCATGAGCAGAAATTGCGGATATGTCTCCATTAACATCTATAATTAAGCCAATTAATGTGGAAAATTTGAGATTAATGGAAGGAAAGAACGGACCCATAATATAAAGGGGGTTGCTATTCACCGTGCAAAATTACTAATCACCGCAGTACAATTTTTTTTAAATCATATTAACGTTGTAAACATGTATTGATGTATCCCTGTATTTTTCTACAGAAAATGATATATGAAAGTAATTTAACCAAAGAAGTTTGTAGTTGATTAGTAACGAATTTTGCTAATTACTTCTTTGTTATAATCAATACTGGAAATCATTTTTTATTAAAAAAGTACGGAGATACATTGTTACGTGTTTACGCTATTAATATGATTTAAAATTAATTTGTATTAGAATAGCAACAACTTTACTATCTGCAGTACAATTTTTTTTCACCAAACTTAGTTGAATAAGTTTGAATGTTGTGGGGAGACCCTTTTTTCTGAAACAAATGAGAATTGAATGACCAAATTTGAGTCATAATGATTACAACAACTAAGTTACAATAACTAAGTTACACCAACTAAGTTAAAAAAACTAAGTTACATTACAGACCATCTATCTAACCTAGATTGTAAATGATGAATCCAAGTTCCAACAATGTTTGGATTTCTATAATAGAACCACTACAGATAGACAGGGGGGAGTGGAGAGTCATCAACCATACAAAACCTTGCGAAATGAACCTGGGGGCAAAATTCGATGTGGATCTCTCCTCTTGGTCTATCATGATTGGTATGATTTTTGATCAGAAGGTATGTGCCACTTGCCATACCCCCATACAGAGTAGAGTAGAACGCTACTATCGAAGTGTACTTTGTCACGATCATGGTCCCCATTTATGTGCTCATCCATTTCTCCAGAGGTGCTGGCCCATCTCCACTCCAATGAAACGCTATTAATATTTAGGTGTACATTGTTTTGTTGAACATGTCCCTATATGCATGGTTCACCGACTCTGTATTCTTCATATCTTGGTACAATCCTTTACGGACTTGTTTCCACCTATCTTGGTCTGAATACAGGTAATCAGCTACCACCCTGAATCCATAATTAGTATCTCCATGAACATCAATATATCCAGTGATATATTGATATATGTTGGGTTGGAAATGTTGGTAGTATGGGAAGTTGTTCATAGACATGAATCAAGTCGGATATGATGATCCTCTGTTCAGTGATCTTCCAGATGATGGTGCTCCTTCGGACTGGCTCGCCCATGGTCGGTTACGCTCCCAAGATGAAGGTTCCCGTCGGTTTGGTCGGGAGGTCCCAGTAGGTCTGCTAATCCCAAGTTGTTCTAAAGGTTCTCCTAATTAGCATGCCAGATCTGGATGGAGGAAATTCTAGATTAGACTATAACATCAGGCCATCAGAGTCGGATCATCTAACTGTGCTACCTCAACAGTAATATCACGCCATCTGTTTTGCTCTGCCTCCTTGTAGTCTAGCATATCAACTGTTGATTAATGATTCTTCCAACTCAGGGTGTACCAGAAACGATGTACTTCCCTCTTTGAGCACAAGATACCACTATCCAACATGTAGTTTAATCTACATTTACATGGTAATCCTTGAGAGGTTACCTTGTCTCACCCACAAACTGAGCTATCCATTTGAATAAGTCCCCCTAACCAAGCTCCTTTACTAGCTCATCCAAGCATAGGATACTAACCTTCCCTATCAGGTCAGCAATCAGAACCCTCATGTCCTCTCTTCTATATTTCGTCCTTGCCGACTCAAGTCCTTTTTCAGCTCCATGATGCTAGTGTTCACGTGGTCATTCATTTTTGGAAAGATTGCATCCAAATTGTGTCGGGCACTCTTTAGTCTCGCCTTAAGAGCAGAATGAGTGCTCTCAACCCTGTCAAATGTTTAAGTAAACATTTTAGATCTATAACAATGGTTGTATCATCTTACAAATTACAAGACTAACAATTGTACCTGTTTGTCATTGTGTTGCCGAAGTGCAACACATTCTTGACCCAAGCCTCCACAAACCTTTCCTAGTGTTTCTGCCAAACTGCAGCCACATGTAATGAAGCGTGGATAGCTTCTGTATGTATTCTTGAATACTTGGATGTTGTTGTTGTACTCCTTCTCTATGCTTGAGTACACAACCGAATTCCACATTCGGACCGCAGCTGCCGTCCTTCCTCTATTACCCATGTATTTCTCCGCCTTCCCCTGGATGTTCATACTTATGTGCCACCGACAGAGAAGAAGATGATGAGATTCTGAATCTACTTGTCATTTTTTTGCCTCATAAACTAGTAAACTAATGGACATGGACTTTTTTTAGCATAAACCAAAAATATCATATTGTAGTATAATGAAAACACCAGAGACAATCCACTTTACTCAACGGTTGGGCCGACCCTTCCAATAAACGTTTTTACAGGTGCATAGATGAAGAGCTGGGCTTGGGTATAAATTGTTTTGATTTTTGGGAAATATTTTGATGTACAATGTATTTGCTCACAGACATGGTTAAGTATGTAAATGTTGGTAGATTATTTTGATAACACTATCTCTGTCAGCTTCCAAGAGGTAGGAATCATTGCAACCATCCCTAGTGCCGCTTCCTCGTTAGTGTCCTCCTCCTGATCAATGACATCATCATCATCATCATCATCATCATCTTCCTCTACGTTGGGTGATTCATTATCATCAGCAGCACCACCATTGTCATCAACAAATGGCGAACACTCGATCATCACAAAGTTCTCATCAGCACGTGCATGTGATGGGCGTGGTGGGCGTGATGAACTATCCCCGCCTGACATCTGAGCTTGCAAAGGAGAAATGTGGTGGCTTCCCTCCCCCGAGATGTTGAAGTTAGCGCTGTTCAGTGGTTCTACAGACCAACCAATGCTTATGACAACACTGGCATACGTCTCTGTGGTATATGATCGTACATCATCGAGTCATCCACCGCTTGCCCTAGTGGTGCAGGTATCTGAAACACCAGGTCGTTGAAAGATTGACCCGGATGGAATGATGAGTGATGTGCTGCTTCCATGCGAGGGGCAGGATTACTCGGCCCTTCACCAGGAGCACGTGCACGACGGTATGAGGCCGTCATAGGCTGCTCCATAACCCGGTCTTTCTTCTTCTTGGAGTATACATATTTCACTGCTTGTTTAAGTCTATCCATTGCTGAATATGAATATCAAACAGTTATAGTTCAGAAAATTAAAATTCTACATAAAAAAATTAGTTCGAGCCACAATAGGGCTCGAATCTGCACAATTCGAGCAGCACAAGGGCTCGCATTATGTAGGGTCGAGCCCCACAAGGGCTAAAAAAAAGAAATTAGGTGAGCCACAGTAGGGCTCGAACTTGCAGAGTTAGAGCACCACAGAGGCTCAAGTTGGTCCAGATCAAGCCGCACAAGGGCTCAAGCTATAAAAAAAAGGTTCGAGCCACAGTAGGGCTCGACTTTGAAGATTTCGAGCATCACCAGGGCTCGAGTATGCACAGGTTGAGCCGCCCACGGGCTCGATTCAGAAACAAAAACAAAAAAATATGTTTGAGCCACACCGGGGCTCGAACTTGCAGAGGTAGAGCAGTGCAGCGGCTCTTGTTAGCCCAGGTCGAGCCACACAAGGGCTCGAGGTCGAAGAAAAAAAACCATACGGATCGAGCCGCAGCAGGGCTCGAACAATAACAGATCGAGTAGCATGAGGGCTCAAGTGAGCCCTGGTTGAGCCCCCTAGAAGCTCGGATACGGTAAGGTTGAGCAAGATCTGGGCTCGAGTTCAAACTGTTGCTAGATCTAGCTTAAGTGAAGTTTAATTTAAAAAACTAACAGTAGAAAAATGTTTATAGTTTCATTAGATGTAACGTTAAACGTAACGTTAAATAACGTGAACTTAAATTTTTTATGTTTACTAATAACGAGTTTATGTCTTTTATTTACCATTTTTCACTATTTTAATGGTTTATGATGACGAAACAATATTTTTGAAAAAAAAATTACAACACTATGTTATATCATGTTTATTGTTTATGACGTTAGTATGATTTAAAAAAATTTTGTATTGCGGTGAGTAGTAATTTTGTACTTTGAATAGCAACCCAGTAATATAAATTTAGGGTTTCTTTCAATTTTTACCGTTGTCTAAGTTCTTATTTAAGGTAATCATTGCTCTACATATTTGATTTCATCTCAATTTAATAACTATATGATAGCTTATGGATGGGGGCTGTAATTTCTTAATACCTCATTGATGGACATTGTAATTTTCTAAAGCTCATGGGGGGTATTGTAATTTCTCAATACTTCATGGATGGGTAATCTAATTTTTCCTAATTTTTATGTATATCATTTAGCTCGTCACAATTTGGGGATCTTCAAAGGGTATGAGATTTATAACATAAATGGTAAGACAAGCATTTTTACTATGTTAAAATTTAGTAAGACCTGGCAACATTTATCATGACCTTAATATGATACCTCCCATTAAGCAGAATATGAACTTGTTTACCCGACCACCGTGGGCGCTCTTGTAATTCTATAAAATCATAGTTTCATTTTCAATTATAACAGTAGAACTGATAGTAGAAAAATGATGATGCCTTGGGGAAATGAAAGAAAAAAAAAGAAGGAAGTAATTTTTTTAAGTTGAGAAAAAATCATTAATTTTAAATGCTTTTAAAAAAAGAATTCAAATTTTTTTTTAACTTTTTTTCTTTTTATCATATTTCATTTTTTGATAATTTTTAAATTCTACTAATTTTGTTATCTTTTGTTACATTTATAATCTGAAATTGTTTATAATATTTATAATTATTCAGAAATTAGTAGTTTTTTTTACATGTAGTGACATTGTATTTTCAAGTTACTGTGTCAAGAAATAGAGGTATTTTGGTGTTTTTTTCTATGGCCAGGAGCCAAAATGACTTTTTTTTTCTCAATTAAACCTTAATTTGATGACATTTTATAGCGACAAAAATATTATGGCATATTCTTATACATTGCCAGTGAGATAGCACATGCTCGAACCTATTTGATGGCATAAACATAATGGAGTAATTTCTGCCTAAATCTCAGAATCCCTTTAATGATTCTGTTCGGAATCTGGATTTTGGGTTCTACAATCTTATCAAATTCTCGTCTGTGTTTTGTAGTCAGTTTTTGGGTTTCCGCAATCATTTTATAAAAAATACAGTCAAAATTTTAAATTTCCAGTCACCGGCATACAGACAGTATTCCAGAGTTCACAGTCGTAAAAAAACGAGTATATATACCCCGAGGCACCTTATCTCTCTCCACGCTCTCATTTCTCATTTCGCACAAAAAAATCACATTTCATAACTTCTCAATCGCTCTCCTTCGGCCGAACTCCATTTCATTCGTTTAAGGTTAAAATTTTCACGCATCTTTCATTGTTTTATGTTATTGTATGATTAAGATTAGTTTTAGTACTGATTTACGGTAATCCGAAGTCAAATCGAGCATAAAAATAAAAACAATGGACCCGCAGATCCGTCCGTAAAACGGACCACAACCTCACCGTTCGTTTTACGGACTGATGCACCGGTCCGAACGACATGAAATGGACAGTGAGGCTGTGGTCCGTTTTACGGACTGATGCACCGGTCCGTTTTGCGGACGCGCTAAATTCAACGTTCGTTTTACGAACATGTTATTTTCGTCCGTTTTTTGGACCAGTAAGACACTGTCCATTACGGACCGTGTGTGTAATGGCCCGTTTCAGACCAGTGAATATGAGACTGATTTTGTTTTTTTGATGTCATTTTTTTTACAGATGAACCGACAGGACAAACAAAAAGTGGTGACTGATTGTTCTACTTCGAAGGCCAAGAGAAAGAAGGTGACACGATCTGTGAGGAAGCAAATGGAGGCAGAGAGACGGTCCAGGATGCTTGCAGACGGACCATCAGCATCACGGTCACTTGCCGCCTCATCTCCTCACCCTCCTGCTACTTCTGGTTTATCTCCTATTCATCAGGAGTTGACGTCACCAAGGAGGCGGTTCGTATCTGATGATGACGACGATGACACCGATGATGATGATGTGGACCAGTAGACGGCCGGACATCAGTTAGCCCTTCCTATTGCACCTAATGCGGTCAAGGAGAGGCACTAGATGAGGGTCGGATACCCACCGATTGGTTCATCACTCCTGAGTCCGTCCCAATTGCCAGTGGTTCTTCAGATGCCAGCCTGCTATGAAGCTTTGGTGGACATGTTGCACTTGATGTGTGGCAAGGAGTGGTATGTATCTCTAACTTTTTTATTTAATGTTATTAACCTAAATGTGTAGACTTATAAAAACGTATGAAAACATTAGATTGTACATAAAAACTTATAAAATCCATATATCTCTAGGATCGTGGATGTTTGACATTTGTTACTAAAGGCCCTTTACTGAAAAGTGGCATGCTGATCTCCTTTACCACGAGAGGACTAAGGATGTAGTGAGAGACAATGGGTTAGAGCATCTTCACGACTGCTCCCACGGATATTATGATTTAGAGTTGATATCTGCTTTCGTGGAGAGATGGCAGTCGGACACCCACACCTTTCACCTACCTTTTGGTGAGATCAATGTTCACAAAATCACGATTCGATCCCATGATCCTACGATTTTATGATCCAAATTCATAGTTACGATCCGGATCGTAGGTAGGATCGGAGCCATGTAGGATCGTCAAAGGATCACGATTCCATTGTACGATCCTACGATCCTACACTCTAGATCCATAGTACGATCCTATGATCCCATCGATCCCAACTTTTTTTACAGTTTATCTTTTCCTTCTTGATTTATAATTGAAACAATAAGTTGTTAAAACTCATTTTGGCTATGTGTTCCATTGCTACTTTTTTTTGAATGAAGATGAATTGGAAAACCCATGATTTTGTTAATAAATAACTTGTAGCTCATAATGTTTGTTGGGAGGGTGATGAAAGAAATAAAAACGCACATAAAAATTATACAGTATGTGGATTTGATTTATGTTTAACCTATCTTATTAAATTTATCTTTTTTTATGGACAATGTTATGAGAATTCATATGGTTTGCTTATCTATATTTTGATTTTGTAAGCGTACTAAAATTGTTGTGGTCTTAAGTTTTATTTTTTAATTCAATTATGCTATATATTCTTACTTAAATTAAACTTTATGCTTTAAATAGAAGTTGTTTATAACATATGTATGATTTTGAACAATATTTACTCACTTTTTGTAGGATCAAACGATCCCACGATTCGATCCCATGATCCGATCCTATGGGTCACTTACGATCCTACGCTAGGATCGCGATCCTAAAAAACATTGGTGAGATGACGATCACTCTGCATGCCGTCTATCACATTATGGGCATATCGATAGAAACAAGAGCTGTTCGTTTGAGGCCCCTGAGGAGTTGCGTGAAGGTGCATCACCGTCGGCGCTGACTTTGGACCACGCGCTGGCTGCACTCGCTGAGGTGGTAGGCCTTCCTTTGGTCAATGTGGTGAAGGAGCAGGGGTTGTACCATAAGGGTGACGTCCCTTACAGTAAGATTTGGGATCGGTGTGGCCACGCAGATGTCACGTACACCTGCGAGGCTCGAGGCTATCTGTTCTACTTGCTTGGATGCACATTATTCCCTGACAAGGGGAACGACAGGATGCGCCCCTACACTTGCTGGCCCCTACAGGACATCGACTCCATCTCAGAGTACGCGTGGGGTGCTGCTACACTCGCATATCTCTATAGACAGCTCAGTGTCTCTTCTCGTGCTAAGAAGAAGACCATCACTGGGTGTCTTACCCTACTGCAAGTATAAATCGGAAACAACTTCATTTGCTAGCATGTAAAATTAAAATTGTCAATAATAGTACTAAAAGTTTTTAAAATTTTGCAGTGCTGGATCTATGAATGCTTCCCTAGTATTTGTTGTCCCTCACCTGTCCCATCTATGGTAAGGTTCGCCAAGATTGAGGGTCGACATAGTTTGGATCACAACCGACTCGTGGAGTATCGATGACGTTTGAATGCCCGTACACCCGACCAGGCATGGTCCCATCACTTAAGAACTAAACTTTTATTATTATTATTTAACTTGTTAGAATTAGTTGACAAATAGAGAAATTTTTAATTATAAGGTTATGTGGACCCCATTCATAGAGGATGCTTGGGGCGTCCAGCAGGGTCGGTCCCGATGGTTTGGGCATATGCACATGATGGATATAGTTGAGCCCTACCATCCGAACCGGTGTATGCGGCAGTTCGGCATGGTCCAGATCATTCCCTCCACTCCACCCCTATGGTCATATACGGCGGCATGAAAGAGGACTACCAGAGACTACAGTGTTGAGCATGTTGCATCCCCGACGCTATGGAGCAGTCAGTCCAGCATGTATGCGACTGAGTTCATACACGTACGACGCGCTTCCCCGGGTGATGACGTGCAGGCTGATTACCTCGACTGGTACCTCGCTCGGACGCATCCGAGACTCATCCCTCCTGGTGGAGCTACAACCCCGCCTCTTGATCCGAATGTAAGTGGTTATATCATTTCATCTGCACCATATATCAACCAATTGTTGTATAATAATCTACAAATGTTTCATATGTTTACATCCACAGGTCGCGCTCACAACTATTACGCAGCTGATGGAACCGTACTACCCGGCCCCACACCCCGATGAATGGCTGGTGCAGATGTCTACTGATGACTTGTCCCAGTTTCAGCATTCGTTCGATCAGATGTTAGGACAGGTCCAGCACTTCAAGATCTCCCAGCAGACTCAGGGGGGTGGTAAAGGGAGTGGTCATAGAGGGGTGGAAGATCAGGGGGGGTTTCTATGCCACCATTCTGGAGGGGTGGTAGATAGTGTTAGTTGTTTATCATCTGAGATTGGATGTTTTTTTGTTGTTGCTTTTGTTGTAGTTATCTTTTTTTGTTACTCTCGTTGTATTTAACTTTTATTTAACTCTTGTTATGATAAATACTTTGAGGCTGTTACTTTGTTTACGTACTGTTTTAGTTAAGAATCACATGACTATATGAATCTTTCCTACTAACATGAAAAGGGAAACCTTGCAGTGTATAAATTAAACTTTATAGCTCAGTAAACGGTCACGAAAAAAATTAATGCCAGTTGATGGCTATAACAGTCACTTATTCATTTATAATCTTCTATCAGTTGGATTAAATGATCATCTGGCTTAAAATTATAACAAAATACGTAGGTTGTCAATAACTGCAAAATTGGAATACGTACTTACAATAGATGACCTATGTGCAAGAATGTTAAATTTTAAATAGGAGGATCATGTGTATCCTTTCCTAAGTAACTAAATAAGAAAATGTCACACCGTAGCATTACGTGCATAACGGATACTTCTCCCTCCAAAGTGTGATCCACTGAAATACCCCGTAATTAAGAACAGTGATTAATTAGGCTAATTATATTTTTAAAGGCTTAATTACACCTAAAAAAATACTAGGGAACAAATCCCGAAGAAAACGGACCTTTGAAATGGGTTAAAAGCATAAACGAACCTTAAAGCGCGTTTTTCGAGGAAACCGGGAAAACGTGACTTTAAGCGGGTCAAATAGACTCGTAACAACTTTGGTCAACTAAATAGTCACTAATAAATATTAGTGGGGCTTTAGAACCAATAAAATTAATTAAACGAGAAAATTCCGGAAAACGGGTACCGGTTAGTGAAAACTGTAACAACCGGTAAGTTGTGGGGTGAAAATACAATTAAACAAACTTAGTGTGTCCACCTTGCAAATAAAAATAAAAATATGAGTGTGTGTGCATATGTGGGCCGATTAAATGAGCCCTCCTCTCTTAATTCCTCTTCTTTATTTGTCTTTAGTAACAAGAGGACAAAAGAAATAAGTAAAAAGGCAAATAAAACTCTCTCTCCTCTACCCATCCCCCTCTCTCTCGATTTCTCTCACCTCCCTATTCTCTCTTCTTCCTCCTTGAACGATGACAATGGCGATTTGAACAACCCATACCAGCCCTCTCCTTCTCTCTCAATTTTGAAGGCTCAAACCTTGTCCAAAAATCATAAAAACCATACCACTAGAATCCCCTTGCAAAGGAGAACGTCTCCATCTTTTCAAAAATCGAAAACGACCACTTTCATTTCGGTGGGTATTCTCCATTTGAAGATTCAAGTCCACCATTAGAAGCACCTTCACCTCCTTATCATCTTGAGGTAAAAAGAAATTCGAAAATCCATCGTTTCTAGCTCTCATTGGCATTTTAAGAATTTTCAGTTTTTGAATGCTTTGTTCTCCTTGCTCCAGCCGATTTGGCTTCTCTTGTGGGCTAGAAATCTTGTTCTTTCACTAGTCAAGAGCTTCATCCATTCATTGGAAGGTAACACTCTTTTCTAAACCCTAAAACTCAAATTCTAGGGTTAGTATAAAAATGAATGCTAATGGTATGGTGTATGTATTATGTGCTGTAGCACTTTGTGTGTGGGAACCCTATTGGGACCGAGAACAAGAGAAGAAAGAAGAGAAGAGAAGAGGAAAGGAAAGAAGGGAAACTAACAAGACAAGGTAAATGCCCTTACCTTGAGTTAGTTGTGTATATTGTGTTGTAACAGTTTTGAGTATCAAAAACAAGTAATGTATTTGAGTAATGAGTAGTGGTAATGTAGTAGTGTATTGGAGGAAAGAATGTAACAGTTTTGAAGTTTTAAATGAAGTTTAAAAGCTTGGGAAAACAATGGGTAGTATGTATATATGTGCAGGAATTGTAATGTGTATATTGGAGTTGGATTGTGTGTATAGGAAGTGTTATGTAAACAGGTTGTGAGAATGTGAATTTGTGAGCTGAAATAATGTGTGGAGAAAGTAAGAATTATAGGGGAGACCATGTCAAAATTTGTGTAGAAAGGAGAGGACTTGAGTTGTTTAAGAAGAGGAAGTATTTGGAGAGTTTATGAGGAATGTTAGTACCTTGTAACAATTTGAATATGGGTTTGTAAATGAGATGGAACTAGGTTGTGAGCTAATGTATTTAAGATGCTAAGAGTGGCATTGGATGAGGAGGTATTGGAGTATAAGAGTAGAGGGAAAAATCTGTAGCATAAGGTATAAGGGAAGAAACAATGGGAGTGTTGAGTTGAAACTTGGGGAAATTGAGTGTATAAATAAGCATAGGATTGTGTAATGTATTAAGGAATGAATTAGCATGATTTAGAGTGTCTAAATAGTACTAAAACATGTTAGGATGCATGTAGGAAGAATAGGGAAGCAATGGGTGAAATTGGGAAAAGAAAACAAGGCCTGTAGCAAAGTTCTGCTACTGTCCGACCCACAACCTGGATCGGATGCTGGGTCGGAGAAGGCCTGAACAACGAAAATAAACTTTCTGGAACCGTCCGACCCAGAGCGTGAGTCCTCGGACGAGCCCGAACAGAAAATAAACTTTCTGGACGCCGACCCAGAGCGTGAGTCGGACGTGGGTCGGACGGGCAAAATTTTCTAATGGCGAAGTTTCTGACTTCGTCCGACCCAGGGCCGTGAGTCGGACAGTGGGTCGGACGGAGCTAAGTCACAGAATCGAAACTTTCTGGAATGGTCCGACCCAGAGGTGTATGGGTCGGACGAAATAGTGCTGGGTCGGACGGGAGTAATTTCAGAGGACGAAAACCTACTGGAATGGTCCGACCCAGGGTTGGGTCGGACGGTGGGTCGGACGGCCCAAACACTTACAAAAAAAAATGTTTTTATAATATGACTATAGTAATCATATGTATGTATATGTATATGCCTATACACCGGTATGCATGTATAAGTAGTAATACACCATTAATGAAGTAATAATGATAAGAAAGTAAGTAAATGTGTAAGGAAGTAAGCTTATGAAGTAGTAAAGGAAAGAGTGGTTTTATAACCAAGTAAGAAAGTAATGGAGTAGTAAGTATGCATTGAAAGTATCAATGAAGGTAAGTAGATCAATAATAGATCATTGATCATACTACTTCATGTATGTATAGGAATCCCATAGTTGAGCTCCAAAGGAACCGGTAGTACCCTACGACGGTGAACGGTATGATTTCTTCATGCCCTGTATCCTACTTGGTTACCCCGATTTGTGTGCTTATGTGATCACCAATAAGATAAATGCACGAATCGGACTTATATTGCACTTAATTGTGTTTGAACTATATTGTTCTTGTTTTATGCTCTTGAACATTTAGTTTGTATAATTCATGAAATGTATGAATGGAAATGAAGTGTATGTGTAAGTATGAGTACTTGTGTATTGTATGTATGTATGGAAAGTAAGTATGGACTTCTACTAATTCCTAACCATCTAACTCCTAACATGAGTAATGAGTATAATGGAATGAGTAGAAGCCCGATATAGTTTCGGTCACGCGTGAGGATAAGGAGACACAAGAGGTTGAATCCGAATCCTGGCTATAATCTTTTCCATGGACCAAATCCCTTGAATGGGTAGCATCCTGGATTATTGGGCCACCCTAAAGCCCGGTGGTGGGATGTAGTAATCCCTGCCCGGAGGTCATACCGACTTAACTGGAAGTAAAGTATGTAAGAAGTATGTATTGTATTTGTATTGGTCTTGACTATTGTAAGTCATTGACCCGGAGTAAAAGTATTGAACACCCGATTAACCCGGGTGTGTAATAAGGCTAACAAGACCTTGGTATGTATTGGAGAATTGTATCTCCGTGATGCGGTGAGTATGGTAAGTATGATTGAATGACTTGTATTGTATTCCTTGTATGTATTGTATGTATGTATGCTTGGTAAAATGAATGTATTGTATTGTATTGTATAAAGCATGTATGTATGTATGAATGGAACGAACCGCATGTACTCGACCAAATAGTTGGCGTACCCTCGCTAGTACGCGGGGTATGCGGTTATCATATGCAGCGTGAGCTGACCCCCTAGGGGGAATGTTTTTACTCCACAGGTACCCGCGAGGCATGACGGTAGAGTAAGGACGGGATGCAATTCTTTTTAATGTAGTTAGTAAGATTGTGATGGTGTACCGAGTTGTACACGGCTAAGGCCCCTTTTGAGTAGCCGGTGTACCATGTGGTACACCTTTTTGGATATTGAATTCTTAATTGGATAGTAAGGAGAGAATGTATAAACTCTTAATTTTTGGGAAGTAGCACCGGATTGTAATTCGTATAACTTGGATACTCGGTAATCAATTGTAAGTTAAGCATTTGGTATCGTAAAGTAAGTAGTATGTATGTATTTCATTCTAATCATCAGACCGAAACGGTAAGTAGTAGTAGCCTTGTTAACCTTGGAGGGTTAACGGCGTTGTACCACCCGCCGGGAGTAAGTATGTATTCCGCTGCGAGAAGGGTAAGTATGGGATCGATTAGAGGATAATGGAAGGATTAGCGGTTGGGGTGTTACAAAAAGTGGTATCAGAGCGAAGTCTCGCTCTGATGATTAGAATCTTAAGAGTAGTGATTACCGAGTTAGGATTTCAACCGTCTTAAGACGGATATTTAGAAACCTAACTAGGAACTACCGTTAGCAATAACGGATACCACTAACGTCTGCAAAGACGATACCATTGTTTGAATGAAGACCGTGAGGTCATAGTATCATGACATCTAATGTAATCCACACTTACTCAGATGTCAGGACGTGGTCCAGGTCGTCCCAGAGGAGGGGGCAACGAAGGACCAAGCGCGCAGACGATAGCCGAAATCGTCGCCGCCACGGTAGCACAGATGCTACCGGATGTAATCACTGCTGTACAACAAACACAGCAAAACCAGCAGCAGCCAGCCCGACCCACCTCATCCCAGAGAAACGAATTGGGTAAAAGCTGTCGCCGACCTTCGACCTCCATGCTTTAGAGGCGAGAGCGACCCCGCCAAGCTCGAGGCCTACCTCTCCGAGATGGAGACGGCCTTCGAGACACTTGAGACTCCCGCTGGAGTTCGAGTGAGGATAGCTGCGTACTATCTCAAAGACGCGGCTATGGACTGGTGGAAGCTCGTTAAGGCCGAGCACGTAGCTGACCCTGCATTCGGTTGGGAAGCATTCACCTCTCTCCTCCGATCTAAGTACTACCCCGAGCATGTCAAGACCAAGAAAAGGCTTGAGCTCGATGCACTAAAAATGACCGAGAAGATGACGGTTGATGAATATTACCGCACCTTCACCTCTCTTCTCCGACTTCTACCCGACCTTGGGTATACCGGCCAAGTCTTGGTCGACCGCTTCTACGGCGGATTGAGCCATCGACTCCGGTATGGCATGGGCTTCACACGGTTTACCTCCCTTCAGGTAAACAAGTTGAACCCTCAAAAAGCCATGAGTAATGTGAATTAGTATTCCCATATGTAAATGTAACCTAATGCCTAAGTAATTCAGGAGTGTTACCACGCTGCATCTCGAGTTGAGATCACCTGCTAGCTAAGAGATGAGGAGCAAGCGCTGAAGCGCAAGGTGAGCGGCAAAGGTAACCCCTCCAATGACCAAAACCAATCCAAACCTTGGAAGAAAAGGAAGGGGAAGCATTCCCATCAGAAGAACACTTCTGGAGACGGCGGTGCCCATGCTGAGAAGGGCAAGGCAGTTGAGCCATTACAGATTGCCTACACCGCACCAGTGGCAGCGAAGCCACTGAGGTCTCAGCCCTACAGGGGTAAGAAACCGAAACCGAATTAGTACACTTGTGAATTTGTATGTATATAGAGTATTGTAAGTATACCGAACCTGGCTAACTTGGAAGCTATAGGTTCCGGATTTGGCCAAGGAAAGAACCAATCTGATGGCCGCAGCTACATCTGCCGTAACTGCAACAAGGATCATCCCGGCACAGATTGCCAAGGAAGGGAGATCCGCTGCTTCACTTGTCAGAAACCGGGCCACCGTGCCAACGCATGCCCGGAGAACTCTAAGCCCAAGGGCAACTACCAGGGCTACAAGCAGCGTGAAGGCAAGGAGGTTGCATCTGGCGATGCTCATGCCCAGCACACCTCGCAGGGACAGGGGTCCCGAGGTCCGCAGAAGGGCGCACCGCAGAGGCAGCCGGCCTTACACATCATAGACCGTGATGGGACCGGGACTAAGTCCGGCCTAGGTAACCACTGTAACCTTTAATCCTTGAAGAGCATGACTAAGTATTAAAGTAATTGTATGAATGAAAGCATGAATGCGTAAGTACTTGAAGTATGAAATTGAGCATGAGTAAGTAACGTGGAAGTATGTATTGAGCATGAAATGAATTAGTAAGCCTAGAACTCATTCTAGATGAATTTACCACCTTAGGGAAATTCCATATCTGTTACCCAATACCTTCAAACTCACCTCATGAAGAGACCGACATCGCCAACCACCACTTCAACAACGAACAGTGTCAGGTCATCCGCCCAGGTATGATCTTATTAAAAGGATACCAGACACCCGAAGCACAAATTTCAATCATCCGACGATGCAACGAGTTAGGAACAGGTCCAGGAGGATTTTATACACCCGAATTCCCCGGTGGAGCTACAATGAAGCTGAAAATGATGTGCTTGGGAAAGGACTGGAACCCTTATACCAAGACATACCAAACAACGCGAGCAGGAGACGGAGCAACACCTCCAGCAATACCCCCAGAATTCCAAACGCTTGTCACACAAGCTGTAGGAATTGCACAACAATGTGAAGATGAACCAATCCCTGCACTTGAAGCAGATCTATGTATCATCAACTTCTATGAGAAAGAAGGATGACTTGGCTTACACCAAGACAAGGACGAGACCGCAGAATCTCTTGAACTAGGAGTGCCCGTAGTGTCTTGGTCCATTGGTGATGACGCCGTATTTTTGTATAGCGAGCGGAAGCGTGTGGACCTCGCAGAAAAATTGGTATTGAGATCAGGAGATGTTCTAATCATGGGTGGAAAATCAAGGTTGCTGTATCACGGGATCCAGAAGATCAAGTTGAATACGGCACCACCGGCAATAATCAATGCCACACACATGATACCAGGACGCCTGAACCTTACCTTTAGAAAGTATTAATCTTGTAGTAGCATGTAATCCAGTAGTAACGTGTATTAGAGACACAGTATGTATGATGGTTGGTTATTCAATAAAAGCAGTGTTGGTTATTAAATTCCACTTGCGTTCCACCATCTTTACTTATAATCTCATGAATCAATAGGTTGTGGACTCGGTACCGAAGGTAACCTGAGCATCCTCACCGAAGAACAAGCCGGCAAGAGCGGCACCATTCTAACGGGAACCTTCCCAGTAAACGGCATCGAAGCCTCAGTATTATTCGACTCCGGCGCCTCTCACACCTTCATATCGCCATCTCTTGCGAAGAAGTTGGGGCTAGATGCGGATGAGCTACCGAACTTCTTGGTTACTCTCCCATCGAAGGAGCGGGTACAGTGTACCAAGTATTACAAATCAGCCACCATTCAAATCAAAGGTGAAGCGTTTCCCATTTCCTTCATTGAATTCAACGGATTGGGATTCGACTTAATAATTGGAATGAACTGGTTGGAGCGGCACAAGGGGAGAATCCTATGCGCCGAGCACCGATTGCTGCTCAAGAGTCCATCTGGGGTCACTGTTTCATACCGCCAGAGACCGAGAGAGCCTTCAACTACAGTCATCTCATCCCGATGGCAATGTATCGGGAGCTCAGAAAAGGACATGAAGTGTATTTATGTCACGTGCAAGACCTGGAGAGAGATCCAGAGTTCAGTGACGAGGTAGCAGTAGTCTCAGAATTCCCTGATGTATTTCCGAAAGAGCTACCTGGTATGCCACCACAGAGGGCGGTAGAATTTGAAATCGACCTTGTACCGGGTACTGGTCCCATTGCTAGGGCACCATACCGTATGGCACCGCAGAAATGGCAGAACTCAAAGAACAACTACATGACTTCTCGACAAAGGGTTTATACGCCCGAGCGTATCACCCTGGGGAGCACCGGTCCTCTTCGTGAAGAAGAAGGACGGTAGTCTCCGCCTCTGCATCGACTACCGCGAATTGAATGCGGTCACTGTAAAGAATAAGTATCCATTGCCACGCATCGACGACCTGTTCGATCAGTAAGGGAGCATCCGTCTTTTCTAAGATTGATCTCCGATCCGGTTACCACCAAATTGCTATCAAAGAGCAAGACATTCAGAAAACAGCATTCCGAACAAGATATGGCCACTACGAATTCACGGTGATGCCATTCGGTTTGTCTAATGCACCAGCCAAATTCATGGACCTAATGAATCGGTTATTCAGTGATCAGCTGGACACTTCAGTAGTAGTATTCATTGACGACATTCTTGTGTATTCGAAGTCACCAGAAGAGCATGAAAACCATTTGAGAAGAGTACTTGAGACACTGCGCGAGAACCAGCTGTATGCGAAGTTCTCCAAATGCGAGTTTTGGCTAGATCAGGTATCATTCCTCGGTCATGTCATCTCGAGCGCGGGCATTTCAGTAGATCCATCCAAAATCGAAGCAGTGCGATCATGGCCTAGACCTAAGACTGTTACCGACATCCGGAGCTTTCTTGGTTTAGCCGGTTATTACCGGAGGTTTGTAAAGGACTTCTCAAAAGTCGCTAAGCCCATGACGTCATTGATGAAGAAAGATGCACCCTTTGTATGGACAAAGGAGTGCGAGGTATCCTTCCAGAAAAAAGACTCATTGACCTCAGCGCCAATTCTCACACTTCCAGAGGGCACAGAGGGATTTGAGGTGTATTGTGATGCATCGGGCAAGGGCATGGGATGCGTACTCATGCAGCATGGCAAGGTAGTAGCCTATGCTTCTCGCCAGCTGAAAAAGCATGAGGAGAATTACCCGACACATGATCTAGAGTTAGGAGCCATTGTCTTCGCCTTGAAGATATGGCGACACTATCTCTATGGGGTAAGCATCACCATCTACTCCGACCACAAAAGTTTACAGTACGTATTCACCCAGAAAGAATTGAACCTAAGGCAGAGGAGGTGGATGGAGTTCCTCTCGGATTACGACATCAACCTCCAGTATAAAGAAGGGAAGGCAAACGTAGTAGCCGACGCCCTGAGTCGTCGAGCACACTCGCTCCATTCGCTACTCGCTTCTTCTAGCTTGGTTGACGAGGTGCGAGACGCTCAGTTGAGCGACCCTTACTTCACAGAGATCAGACAGAAAATCACAGATGGTACCTTCGAGCGCCGAAAGTACGACTTCAAACTGCATGAAGATGGTCTGATCCGTTTGAATGGCAGATTATGCGTCCCCCGAAGCAATGCTGAGCTAAGGGATCGCATTCTGCGAGAGTCACATTGTTCGACATTGCATGTCCATCCGGGAGCCTCTAAAATGTACAAAGACATGAAGAGGTACTTCTGGTGGTCAGGAATGAAATCAGACGTGACTGAGTATGTTCTGAGGTGTCTCACATGCCAGAAGGTGAAGTTCGAGCACCGAAGACCGGGAGGAATGGTGCAATCCATGCCCATTCCGGAGTGGAAATTCCACGACATCTCCATGGATTTTGTTGTTGGACTCCCACCTGCTAGGGGAGGACTCAACATGATCTGGGTAGTAGTCGATCGCCTCACCAAGGTTGCCCGATTCATACCGATGAAGGACACCTGGAAGGTGGCGAAGCTCGCAGAGCTATTCGACAAGGAGATCATCCGACACCACGGAGTCCCAAAAACCATTGTATCTGACCGCGACACCAGATTTCTTTCGAGATACTGGAGAGCGACACGGGAAGCGCTTGGTACTGAGTTGAAGCTTAGCACCGCCTTCCATCCACAGACCGACGGTCAGACAGAAAGGACCATCCAAACACTAGAGGATATGCTAAGGGCATGTGCCTTAGACTTCCAGGGGAGCTGGATTGAGAAGCTTCATCTTATCGAGTTTTCGTATAACAATAGCTACCATGCTTCGATTAAGATGTCGCCATTCCAAGCTTTGTATGGTAGACCTTGCCGTACCCCGTTGTGTTGGGATGAGTCAAGCGAAGCGGTCATCATAGGACCGGAGTATTTGGAACAAGTACAAGCTGAGGTACAACAAATCCGAGCAAATATGAAAGCAGCCCAAGATAGACAGAAATCCTATGCGGATGTGCGACGACGCGACCTTGAGTTCGCCGTGGGCGACCAAGTGTTCTTGCGTGTCTCACCTATGAAGGGTGTCTTTCGATTTGGCCAAAAGGGCAAGCTGAGCCCGAAATTTGTAGGCCCGTATACCATTACCGAGAGGATTGGAGCCGTAGCTTATAGGCTAGCATTGCCTGAAGAATTGGGGCGTGTTCATGATGTCTTTCATGTATCACAACTCAAGAAATACATAGCCGATCCCTCTCATGTATTAGAACCCGAACATCTATCCCTAGAGCCGACGATGAGATATGTCGAGACTCCACTGCGAATCCTTGATACCAAGACAAGAGACACTCGCCATAAATCCGTACGAATGGTGAAGGTCTTGTGGTCTAACCACGATGTCGAGGAAGCGACTTGGGAATTAGAGGACGCCATGAAGGCGAAGTACCCGAATCTTTTGTAGACTAGATGTCTAGTATCCGTATAGCACGGAGGGTACGGGGCGTACCCCTTTTAAGGGGGGTAGAGCCTTTTTGCTTTTGCATTGCTTCGGGTTAGCATTGCGTATAGTATGTATGTATTGTAATTGTATTTTGGTTGGCACATGTAGTGCTAATTGTATTGTAGTGGCACAAAGTAGTGCTAGTAGTATTCGGTATGTAGTACGATGTGTATGGTATGTATGTAATGAGTAATGCATTGGTGTCGTACGGTATATGACACGAATGACATGGTGAAGTGTATCGCGAATGTATTGTGGAATGTATGAATTGGATGGAGCATTGTGTATGGTATTTGAATGAAGTATTGTGTATGGATTGAGTATTGCGTATGGTATTTGAACTAAGTATGTGGCATGGTATCTGAATTGCGCATGCTGGTAGTGTAAGAATTGTGAACACCTTGCAAGGTGGTAGTAGAATGTATTGTGGCAATTGGCTTGCCAAATGAGTAGAAATGGTAAACTATAACCTTGAGCAACTTTGAGGGCAAAGTTTCTTAAGGGGGGTAGATTGAAATACCCCGTAATTAAAAACAGTGATTAATTAGGCTAATATATAATGGCTTAATTACACTAAAATAAATACGAGGGAACAAATCCCGAAGAAAACGGACCTTTAAAATGGGTTAAAAGCATAAACGAACCTTAAAGCGCGTTTTTCGAGGAAACCGGGAAAACGACTTTAAGCGGGTCAAATAGACTCGTAACAATTTTGGTCAACTAAATAGTCACTAATAAATATTAGTGGGGCTTTAGAACCAATAAAATTAATTAAACGAGAAAATTCCGGAAAACGGGTACCGGTTAGTGAAAACTGTAACAACCGGTAAGTTGTGGGGTGAAACAATAAACAAACTTAGTGTGTCCACTTTGCAAATAAAATAAAAATGAGTGTGTGTGCATATGTGGGCCGATTAAATGAGCCCTCCTCTCTAATTCCTCTTCTTTATTTGTCTTTAGTACAAGAGGACAAAAGAAATAAGTAAAAGGCAAATAAAACTCTCTCTCCTCTACCCATCCCCCTCTCTCTCGATTTCCTCACCTCCCTATTCTCTCTTCTTCCTCCTTGACGATGACAATGGCGATTTGACAACCCAACCAGCCCTCTCCTTCTCTCTCAATTTTGAAGGCTCAAACCTTGTCCAAAAATCATAAAACCATACCACTAGAATCCCCTTGCAAAGGAGAACGTCCATCTTTTCAAAAATCGAAAAGCCACTTTCATTGGTGGGTATTCCATTTGAAGATTCAAGCCACCATTAGAAGCACCTTCACCTCCTTATCATCTTGAGGTAAAAAGAAATTCGAAAATCCATCGTTTCTAGCTCTCATTGGCATTTTAAGAATTTTCAGTTTTTGAATGCTTTGTTCTCTTGCTCCAGCCGATTTGGCTTCTCTTGTGGGCTAGAAATCTTGTTCTTTCACTAGTCAAGAGCTTCATCCATTCATTGGAAGGTAACACTCTTTTTAAACCCTAAAACTCAAATTCTAGGGTTAGTATAAAATGAATGCTAAATGGTATGGTGTATGTATTATGTGCTGTAGCACTTTTGTGTGGGAACCCTATTGGGACCGAGAACAAAGAAGAAAAGAAGAGAAGAGGAAAGGAAAGAAAGGAAACTAACAAGACAAGGTAAATGCCCTTACCTTGAGTTAGTTTGTATATTGTGTTGTAACAGTTTTGAGTATCAAAAACAAGTAATGTATTTGAGTAATGAGTAGTGGTAATGTAGTAGTGTATTGGAGAAAGAATGTAACAGTTTTGAAGTTTTAAATGAAGTTTAAAAGCTTGGGAAAACCTTGGGTAGTATGTATATGTGCAGGAATTAATGTGTTATAGTTGTTGTGTGTATAGTGTATGTAAACAGGTTGTGAGAATGTGAATTGTGAGCTGAAATAATGTGTGGAAAGTAAGAATTATAGGGGAGACCATGTCAAAATTTGTGTAGAAAGGAGAGGACTTGAGTTGTTTAAGAAGAGGAAGTATTTGGAGAGTTTAGGAGGAATGTTAGTACCTTGTAACAGATTTGAATATGGGTTTGTAAATGAGATGGAACTAGGTTGTGAGCTAATGTATTTAAGATGCTAAGAGTGGCATTGGATGAGGAGGTATTGGAGTATAAGAGTAAGGGAAAAATCTGTAGCATAAGGTATAAGGGAAGAAACAATGGGAGTGTTGAGTTGAAACTTGGGGAAATTGAGTGTATAAATAAGCATAGGATTGTGTAATGTATTAAGGAATGAATTAGCATGATTTAGAGTGTCTAAATAGTACTAAAACATGTTAGGATGCATGTAGGAAGAATAGGGAAGCAATGGGTGAAATTGGGAAAAGAAAACAAGGCCTGTAGCAAAGTTCTGCTACTGTCCGACCCACAGCTGGATCGGACGCTGGGTCGGACAAGGCCTGAACAACGAAAATAAACTTTCTGGAACCGTCCGACCCAGAGCCGTGAGTCGGACGTGGGTCGGACGGGCCTTGAGAAACGACGGTAATTCTTTCTGGAATGGTCCGACCCAGGGCCGTGAGTCGGACGTGGGTCGGACGGGCAAATTTTCTAATGGCGAAGTTTCTGACTTCGTCCGACCCAGAGCCTGGGTCGGACAGTGGGTCGGACGGAGCTAAGTCACAGAATCGAAACCTTCTGGAATGGTCCGACCCAGAGGTGTATGGGTCGGACGGAATAGTGCTGGGTCGGACGGGAGTAATTTCAGAGGACGAAAACCTACTGGAATGGTCCGACCCAGGGTTGGGTCGGACGGTGGGTCGGACGGCCCAAACACTTACAAAAAAAAATGTTTTTATAATATGACTATAGTAATCATATGTATGTATATGTATATGCCTATACACCGGTATGCATGTATAAGTAGTAATACACCATTAATGAAGTAATAATGGTAAAAGTAAGTAAATGTGTAAGGAAGTAAGTTATGAAGTAGTAAAGGAAAGAGGGTTTTATAACCAAGTAAGAAAGTAATGGAGTAGTAAGTATGCATTGAAAGTATCAATGAAGGAGTAAGTAGATCAATAATAGATCATTGATCATACTACTTCATGTATGTATAGGAATCCCATAGTTGAGCTCCAAAGGAACCGGTAGTACCCTACGACGGTGAACGGTATGATTTCTCATGCCCTGTATCCTAACTTGGTTACCCCGATTTGTGTGCTTATGTGATCACCAATAAGATAAATGCACGAATCGGACTTATATTGCACTTAATTGTGTTTGAACTATATTGTTCTTGTTTTATGCTCTTGAACATTTAGTTTGTATAATTCATGAAATGTATGAATGGAAATGAAGTGTATGTGTAAGTATGAGTACTTGTGTATTGTATGTATGTATGGAAGTAAGTATGGACTTCTACTAATTCCTAACCATCTAACTCCTAACATGAGTAATGAGTATAATGGAATGAGTAGAAGCCCGATATAGTTTCGGCCACGCGTGAGGATAAGGAGACACAAGAGGTTGGATCCGAATCCTGGCTATAATCTTTTCCATGGACCAAATCCCTTGAATGGGTAGCATCCTGGATTAGTGGGCCACCCTAAAGCCCGGTGGTGGGATGTAGTAATCCCTGCCCGGAGGTCATACCGACTTAACTGGAAGTAAAGTATGTAAGAAGTATGTATTGTATTTGTATTGGTCTTGACTATTGTAAGTCATTGACCCGGAGTAAAAGTATTGAACACCCGATTAACCCGGGTGTGTAATAAGGCTAACAAGACCTTGGTATGTATTGGAGAATTGTATCTCCGTGATGCGGTGAGTATGGTAAGTATGATTGAATGACTTGTATTGTATTCCTTGTATGTATTGTATGTATGTATGCTTGGTAAAATGAATGTATTGTATTGTATTGTATAAAGCATGTATGTATGTATGAATGGAACGAACCGCATGTACTCGACCAAATAGTTGGCGTACCCTCGCTAGTACGCGGGGTATGCGGTTATCATATGCAGCGTAAGCTGACCCCCTAGGGGAATGTTTTTACTCCACAGGTACCCGCGAGGCGTGACGGTAAGAGTAAGGACGGGATGCATTCTTTTTGATGTAGTTAGTAAGATTGTGATGGTGTACCGAGTTGTACACGGCTAAGGCCTTTTGAGTAGCCGGTGTACCATGTGGTACACCTTTTTGGATATTGAATTCTTAATTGGATAGTAAGGAGAGAATGTATAAACTCTTAATTTTTGGGAAGTAGCACCGGATTGTAATTCGTATAACTTGGATACTCGGTAATCAATTGTAAGTTAAGCATTTGGTATCGTAAAGTAAGTAGTATGTATGTATTTCATTCTAATCATCAGACCGAAACGGTAAGTAGTAGTAGCCTTGTTAACCTTGGAGGGTTAACGGCGTTGTATCACCCGCCGGGAGTAAGTATGTATTCCGCTGCGAGAAGGTAAGTATGGGATCGATTAGAGGATAATGGAAGGATTAGCGGTTGGGGTGTTACATCCACTGAAGATATGGCTCATGCCAACCATCAACTGAGTCATGTTTAAGCCTCTCCCATGTCAAATAAAGTGGGGGTATAGGTGAATCATCTATCATATCGGCACGTATGAAATGATTACCGACATGACACATGTATTACACCTTCGATGATGTACAACCCCATCGTTGTGATCTCTATATGGTAGACATGTGAAACCATTGCCGGTATGAGCATCAATATATATGATAACAAGGTTGTATCTGGTGCATACCACCAGAATAATCGTGGTCCAAAACCATTTGTTTGGCGGCGCGAAGCCATCACCTGTCCATAACACCGTGTCTGCCTCTTTCTGCACATCGGAGAGACCACCTAGTCTATCAGCCCATCAAATTTTGCTCCCTGGAAAAGTTAGCTCCTAGTAAATGGAGGCATGTACTCCTTTCCATTCATCTTCTGATTTATGCCTCCAATTTGCAATAACTCTAAAACCACAGTTGCCGTCACCTGACACGTTCTTGTAACGTGTAAATTGCTCGTGAACTGTGGTTGTGAATAGATGGAAATATGGAAATCCATCTTTCATATCACGCCATGGTGCCAAGGATGACTTCTTCTGTGTAGCTGATTTCTCATCGCCACCCGATTTTCTCATTTTTGTTTTTTTCTTCATGCGCTCATGAGTTGACTTGAACCTGATAACGAACGCCAAAATGTTTAAATAATCATTATAAAATAAAGTGTAGAATCAAATATTAAACAAATGTTAACCTTGGCGTGAATGAACTATGTTGCCTTGGTCTTCCACGTGGAACTTGAACAGGTGGCTCATCAAGATCGAACGACGAAGCAGGGTGAATCACTGACTGCATGAGCCTAACACAACCCTGAAGAATCAAATGGTCGTCTAGACGAATAACTTCATCGGTTAACGCTTTCAAGATGACTTTGTTCTCCTCATGTTGTGTTAGAGTTTCTTCCTTCATTGACTTTCCCTCGTCCAACTCCAATGTCTTCCACAAGTCATGAATGACATCTAGTGTAAGTTTGTCATTCCTTTTCATAACTTCGTATAAGAAGTGTGCACAAGGAAGACCATGAGTGTAAAGTAACGTGCATCCACACTGTTGCTCATCCGTCTTGAATTCTTTGCCACGCTCCAGTTCCTCTTGAAGGATCTCCAAACATCTATGGCTGACTCGTCCGTGAATTGTTCGAAACAGACGTAGTAGTCTTCGTGCGCCATCTTATCTTTGGACATCTCCATATCCATCAAGAATCCGTTGTATTGACGTTTGAGAAACCCATCAATCTAAAGAGTATGGTGTCTAACTTCATTTGGGAAGACTAAAGCCACACCTTAAGTGCTGCATGTGAGCTCTCAGCTCTGAGACAATAAACGTTAATGAGCTTCAATGATTGTGTTATGGAAAATGAACAACACACTAAATTAACAAACAAACATAAGTATATCACACATACCTATTAGTTGTGCAGTTTCTAAAATATGGTATTGAATCTGTCCAACATTCGACGAACTTCTCTTTGTAAATGAGCCAAGTGTCGTCCAGATAATTTATCCAGTCAAGCTTCCCTTTCCCTTCGTAGACCTTCCTCATGTGTGCATACTTCTCCATGAAATGCACCTCCGTACGGCTTTTGACTACCTTGGACCAATACTTTGTAGCCTCAGCCACTTCTCCAGTCTTATGGAAGAACCATTTTGCATTCAAATCAACGATGGTGTTAATGTGCCAACCACAGAGTAGATGAGGCACGTGGGGAAACCAGAAGGGAGACCTTTCATAAGACCAAGCTCTGTTTCGGTCACAAATACAAATGGCTCACGTCCTTCAATCAGTAGCTCCCTCAAGTTGTTTAGCACCCAACTATACCCTGCTTCATCCTCACTACATACAAATGCATATGCAATGTTGAAATTCTTCCCAGCAGTCATTCCAACTATCTCTACAAGCGGAATCTTATACACATTTGTCTTGTATGTAGCATCAATAATGACGACATATGGGAATACATTGAAAAGCTTCACCAATGTTGGGCTAGCAAACATTTCATACCCGGTGACATCCTTATCGTCTGTTCAAAATAATAATATATACTTTAATACTATGAAAAGTTTAAAATGTTAAACAACAATGAAAATGATAAGGTCACAGGAACAAACCTCGACGACCCTCACAGAATACGTGATACTTGTGCTCCTGAAGGTCATCAACAAGCACTTGCATAACTGGGTGTCCTCTCTTATGTTCCTTTGTCAACTTCTTGTTCAAATTTTAAATGAAGTTGATATCAATGGATATATCCGGATTTTGCTCCTTCAGTCGCAACCACTACTCACGTGGGGGAGTACCTACCTTGTGAAAGTGACAGACCACTTTCAACTCATCATCTGTTAGTGGATGTCTAGCAAAATGTCCCTCTGGCCTCTTAGGCAAGTAGTGGTTGTGTCATCCATCCTTCACAACCAATTTCCATCCTTTATAAGTGAGCTTGCCACGTATACGGAACGGACGCGGGCACTTCTTTGAGGAGGTACGACCTCGCTGCATAGGATCATCATCACTTTTGTGTCTTCGTGAATGCTAGTACCACTCACATGTAAGTACTACTATGTCGCCTGTACTTGTCTGGACTATGATCACCACAGTCCACTCACGACCCTTTTCCCGCTCCACGGTATCCACCCACTGCACATCAGCGTGCTTAGTAGGAAACATTCAATTAGTTTGAAACACATTAGTAGTGTCAATCCATTCGTTTTCAGGAAGCTCAAAGGGAGAATCATGAGGAGGGGAATCATGAGGTGGGACTGAAGGCAGAAAAAAAAAGTAAGAAAATACATGCGTTATAAACAAAGAAAATTACAAAATTTACAAAATCGTCTGTAACGGACATATCACTTACTGGTCCGTTACGGACCTAGTTCACAACGTTTGATACAGACAGAAAATGTACGTCAGTTTTACGGACAAAATAAAACAGTCCGTTACGGACCAATAGCAGCGAACGAAATTGATAATGTCCGTAAAACGGACGGTTTAAAGGATAATAATCGGACCGTTTTGTTAAAAAGTAGTGAATTTGATTAAAAATTACCTCTGGACCATCCGAAAAACCAGTTTCTTCATTTATTGGTTTGTTCAAATCAAAGTCTTTGTAATTGTTCGATTCCCTTTGTCGTTTCCTCTTCTGGCTAAGGATATCCGTATTTTATCTCTGACAGTTTGTTGTCTTTCCTCTGTGTCTGAATTGTTTGTCTTCTCCATTCTGTGGTTTGAATTACATAATTCGACACACACATGCTCTATATATAATGTTTTCCAAACCAGATAAATCTTTTATAAAAATGTACCTTATACATAAAAGACTGTTTTTATAAGATTAGTTTATCTCGTAATGAAATATCATATTAATTAATATTTATGGAAGAAGAAATTTTTAAAAAAGATACTTGTTTTTGTTAGTTTAGACTTTATCAACTGATAAAGAATCTTAATTAACATTTATAAAAGAAGTGGTATTTTCAAATGATACTCTTTTTGTTAGATTTGTTTATGAACTAATGAAATATCATATTAATCTTTATGGAAGCGGGATTTTTTAAAAAAGAAACTTTTTTTTGTTAGTTTAGTCTCTATCAACTAATAAAGAATCTTAATTAATATTTACAGAAAAAGTAGTATTTTCAAGCGATACTCTTTTTATTAGATTAGTTTATCTCCTTATGAAATATCATATTAATTAATATTTATGGAAGAGGATTTTTTTAAAAACATACTTGTTTTTGTTAGTTTAGACTCTATCAACAAATAAAGAATCTTAATTAACATTTACAAAAGAAGTAAAATTTTCAAACGATACTCTTTTTGTTAGATTAGTTTATAAACTAATGAAATATCATATTAATTAATATTTATGGAAGAGCAATTTTTTTAAAAAGAAACTGTGTATCGATAGTTCAATCTCTATCAGCTAATAAAGAATCTTAATTAACATTTACGGAAAAAATAGTGTAACACCCCTACCGCTAAACTCGTATTAACACTTAATCATCTCTAAAATCATTACATTTGCAGCGGATAATCCAAATACACCGGTGGGTGAAACAATGCCGTTAGCCACTCACGTGGCTAACAAGGCCTATCTCAATACAGCATCGGTCTGATGGACCGGAATACCCGAGTACTCTATACATTACAATTCAAACTCCTTTCATTTTTAACCGAGTCACATAATACATTTCTCATTTCAATTCTCAACTATACCGAGTTTAATACATAATGGATGCCGATAACACTTTCGGTCTTACTCCTCATTCAAATACATAAGTAAATTAAAATCTAACTACCCATGCTTAACCACCATCCCCGTCCTACTCTCGAACGGTAGTCATCTTCGGTGTACCTGAAAAATAATGGGTGGCCCCAAAGGGGCTCAGCACCTTTGCTGGTATGGTAGTCGTGCAACCCGCTACTACCGGGCCACACTCAACTAATTCTCATCTTAACATGCGATTGATTTTTATTTAAATCAAAACATGAAGTGCAATAAACAAACAACATGCTCGCATTCATACAAGTATTCATACTAAGAATACAAACAACAAGGTTAACACATTCGTTGTTAGCCTACATTACTTTTGTTCTTTAGGCCTTGAGGGTTTCTACCTCAATAAGCGCCATTCTTAATATTCAATGTCTTATCCATTCTCCTTGGATACTTTACATGTTCTCTTAATTCTTTAGACACTACGGTCTCAATCATACTTTCTCAATTACTCTTCTTTTAAATAATACTTAAGCCAATACACATGGCCTCCGGGCAGAGTCATACACAAGACTCACCACCGGGCTTTCAAACCTAGTCTTACTTCCCCGGTTTCGATCCTACTCTGGGTCTAGCATGGTGGGAAGGTTCGACTAGCTACTGGAACTACTCTCTTAGTTCCTTACTTACACAAACGTTCGTATCTCTACCGGACTTCTCACATTCCCAAATACTTCTCTCTTGGAGTCATAACATATTTATGTATGTTAGTCTAGAAGCATCACTCTCGATGTCATCTAATGACTTAGGGAATTTATTTGAGTTCTTGTATTCTCAAATTTAAGGGTTGCCCCAACATTTCGTATACTTATACGTTCGATTCATTTTCTCATACCGGGTCGGATCCTCATATAGGAGGTCGAATATCTTTTAAGGGAGTTTGGTGGTCCCTTATATTTCTTTTTACTTTTCTCATGAGTTCGTATCTTGAACTATCTTTGTTCTCTTAACAAAGATTCTTTATAACTTTCCACTTTTAATTGTTTCGTGGTTTATTTCGTCTCGGTTCTCTAACCGTTAATGGGGCAAACTAATTCCGTACATCTCTCTCACGTTCTAGTGAGTTCATAAGGTTGCATTATCGTTATTCTCTAATCGATAGTTCATGTGTGTTTTCCACGTTTATGTTGTTTGCGGAACGACTCTTTCTACGAGTCACTAACCAATCATTACCCATTTACGAGTCGGTCTACAACATTAAGTTACCCAAGGTTGGTTAGCACATACCGCATGCATCAAGATACATAACAATGCAATAAACATTTTTCATGCATTTATCTTATTAGGTCAGAACCCAAGCAAACAACACACAAGCCGAGCGAACTCGGTAGGACACAAGTTGCAAGAAAACCATACCTGTCACCAAGGATTCACTCTAACGTGTCATCTCACGCTCCTCGGGTAACACTCGAATCTCTGATAACATTTCGAGCGTTTCTAGTAACATTAAGGTAATGGGGTAGGTAAACAACTAATACTCCTGTAATTAACCCTGTTATCCCGTTAATCTTAACTTGCTCAAGTGTTCTTAAGTTCTCAACTTCCTCATTCACTTCTCATACTTTTTTATACTTCTAAGGACCTTTACATGTCACCAAACAAGTCCTAAACATCATCTAAAACCATTACCATTCAATTCCCCATCATTTAGAACCTTTAAAACACTCACGGTGCAATTCTGGGGGTGCTCCACAACTTTGTCCGGCCTCTAAGTCCCTGACCAATTCATGGCCTAACTCTCGGGTAAAATTTCCCTCTGGTCCCGGACTTTGTACCTAGCTTAAGTCCCGGACCAACCTGCTGTTGCAACTCTCGGCCTGTTTTTAGAGTGGTCCGGGACTTTGTCCCTACCCTAAGTCCCGGACCACAGCAGTAAACTGTAAATTTTGACAGTTTTGAATTCTATTTCAACTCCAAACTTCACCCACTCTTTTCCTAATCTTTCCACATGTTTCCAAACATGTTTTAATACCTTAAACGCTCATTAAACCCTCCTAAATCATTACTTAGCTCATCATCCAATTCTTGTTCAATTATACAAGTTTTCACTTTCAATTTGCAGTTATGCACACTAGTGCATTTCTAACCTTTCCCTTGACACTTTACCTCTTGTTCTCACCCATTTTGACCATTCCAAATCCTTTCTAGTCATTTGCAAATTCATTACTCAAGTTTACTCACCATTTTCAAGGTCATACACACTAACTCTTTTCTATAAATTCTAAGATCCTCAAACACTCCCTTGCTACAGATTTTGCACACTCAAATATCCATCCTTAAATAAGCATTTCTAGGGTGATTAACCAATCAAATTCACCCCTTTCAACTCCTAGTTAGTCTTCAGTTCTCCAAGCTCATAAAGTCACCTAAACCACTTAATTTCTACCGAAATTTTGCCATACCTTCGTTACTAATCAAGCCCCAAATTGCTCAGTTTTCCATTTCATATTCCATTCACTAGCCACATCCATAAAGGATCCTACCAGCACACAACATTCATCTCAATTCTCATCAACACAATATAATGCATTAATCTTAGAAGCTTGGCTCTTAGGCCCTTAAATCACACAATTTAAACAATCAAACTCCCACTAGTTCAATACCATCAACTTGCATTTTCTCAATTCATTTTAGCCCCAATTATACCCATCTAGATATAATTTCCTTAAGACATAAACACAAGCATTAAGGTGGAGCATTTACCTCAATCTCCCATTTCCTTTCTTTCCCTTCTCCTCTTCTCGTCTTGTTCTCGTTCTTAAAACCGGTCAAGGGGATTTGCTAGCTAAGCTACATACCATGCACAAGAACACTAATGAGCATTATGGGAATACATAAACTCTAGAATCAACCCTAGAATACAAGAGAGTGATTTAAGACTCTAAAATGAGAGATTACCTTCCAAATGTCTAGGTGAATGTTTGGCTAGCAAAACCACAAGGTTCCAGCACCTCTTTGAAGACTAAAATCGGCTGGAGCACATAGAACAAGAGGGTTCAAAAGCTGGACATTTTTAGTAGCAAGATAAGGCTAGAAAAGAGGGATTTTTGAACTTCTTTTCACCTTAAACCAACAAGGGGATGATGTAGTTCACAATGATCTTCTTCAAACTTCAAAAGGAGCTCCAACCATGGTGACCAACTTCACCATTTTCGGATTTTGAAAAGAGGGGAATGATCTCCAAGAAGAGGGGAGTTTAGTGGTGTAATTTTTGTAAGGTTTCAACCTTGTTTAAGGCATGAAAGATAAAGAAGAAGAGAGGGCTGAGTGGAGCTCTACAAAATCGCCATTGTTGGCTGGGAGGAAGAAGATGGAGTTCAGAATGGGGGAGGGAATACGTGAGAGAAGGGGAAATGAGGAGGAGAGAGATTAAAATTTACTTTTGTACTTTCTTGCTTTTTTACTTTATGGTTTTGTCCTCTAGTGAATAATAGAGAGTCTAGATATTTAATTAGTTGAGAGAGAGGGCTGACTTATTAATTAAAACCGGCCCACTCAATAAGTCCCGGGAGGGCGTTTTGGTCTTTTCGTAATCAACGCTCATAATCTCCCGGTTTTAACACTATTCACTTACCGGGCCCGTTTTCCGGATTTTTCTCGTTTCTTTAATTTTAATGGTTCTTACGCTTCCATTAATATTTAATTATAGTTATATAGTCCAATAATATTCTTACGGGTCTGTTTGACCACTTAAAGTCACGGTTTCCGGGTTTTATCGAAAAACGTGCTTTAAGGCTCGTTTGCGTTTTTAACCCACTATATGGATCCATTTTTCTCCGAAGAATTGTTCCCTCATATTATTTAGGCGTAATTAAGCCGTACGAATCCATCTAGGACGCTAACCGAGGTCATATACCTCCTATGGTTTCGTACCACCCGTTTTACGTTTTGTGCTTTTTACGCGATTTCTCTTTTCTTTTGGTTTTATTTTCTTCACCAATATTCTTTAGGCACTATTAGGCCCTTAATTACCATATTAGAATAATTTAATCACCATTTTTAAGTTCGGGGTATTTCAAATAGTATTTTCAAACGATACTCTTTTTGTTAGATTAGTTTATCAACTAATGAAATATCATATTAATTAATATTTATGGAAGCGGAATTTTATAAAAAAGAAACTTTTTTTTAGTTTAGTCTCGATCAACTAATAAAAATTCTTAATTAACATTTACGGAAAAAATAGTACTTTCAAATGATACTCTTATTATTAGATTAGTTTATCAACTAATGAAATATCATATTAATTAATATTTATGGAAGCGGAATATTTTTAAAAACATACTTTTTTTGTTAGTTTAGTCTCTATCAACTAATAAATAATCTTAATTAACATTTACGGAAAAAGTAGTATTTTCAAATGATACTCTTTTTGTTAGATTAGTTTATCAACTAATGAAATATCATATTAATTAATATTTATGGAAGAGGAAATTTTTTAAAAACATACTTTTTTGTTAGTTTAATATCCATCAAGTGATAAAGAATCTTAATTAAAATTTACGGAAAAATGTAGTATTTTCAAAAGATATTGTTTTATTGGATTATTTTATCAACTAATGAAATATCATGTTAATTAATATTTATGGAAGCGGAAATTTTTTAAAAACACTTTTTTTGTTAGTTTAGTATCTATCAACTAATAAAGAATGTTATTAATATTTAATCAAACTGATAGAAGATTATAAATGAATGAGTGACTGTTACAGCCATCAACTAGCATTACTTTCTTTTTATGACCATATATAGAGCTATAAAATTTAATTTATACACCGCAAGGGTTCCCTTTTCATGTTAGTAGGAAAGATTCATATAATCATATGATTCTTAACTAAAACAATACATAAACAAAGTAACAGTCTCAAAGCATTTATCATAACAAGAGTTAAATAAAAGTTAAATACAATGAGAGTAAAAAAAAGATAACTACAACAAAAGCAACAACAAAAAACGTCCAATCTCAAATGATAAACAACTAACACTATCTACCACCCCTCTGGAATGGTGGCATAGAAACCCCCCTAATCTGCCACCCCCTCTATGACCCCTCCCTCTACCACCCCCTCTGAGTCTGTTGGGAGATCCTGAAGTGCTGGACCTGTCCCAACATCTGATCGAATGAACGCTGAAACTAGGACAAGTCGTCGGGAGACATCTGTGTCAGCCATCCATCAGGGTATGGGGCCGGGTAGTACGGTTCCATCAGCTGCGCAATAGTCGTGAGCGCAACCTGTGGATATAAACATATGAAACATCTGTAGATTAATATGTAACAATTGAATGATATATGGTGTAGATGAAATGATATAACCACTTACATTCGGATCAGGAGGCGGGGTTGTAGCTCCACTAGGAGGGATAAGTCTCGGATGCTTCCGAGCGAGGTACCAGTCGAGGTAATCTGCCTCCACGTCATCACCCGAGGAAGCGTGTCGTGCATGTACGAACTCGGTCGCATACATGCTGGACTGGTTGCTCCATAGCGCCGAGGATGCAACATGCTCAACCATGTAGTCTTTGGTTGTCCTCTTCCGCACCGCCGTATATGGCCATAGGGGTGGAGAGGAGGGAATGATCTGGACCATGCCGAATTGCCGCATACACCGGTTTGGATGGTAGGGCTCAACTACATCCATCATATACAGATGCCCAAACCATCGGGACCTACCCTGCTAGACACCCCACGCATCCTCTCCGAACGGGGTCCACACAACCTTATAATTCAAATTTTCTCTATTTGTCAACTAATTCTAACAAGTTAAGTAATAATAAAAAAAGTTTAGTTCTTAAGTGATGGGACCATACCTGGTCGGGTGTAAGGGTAGCCAAACGTCGTCGACACTCCATAAGTCGGCTGTAGTCCGAACTATGTCGACCCTCAATCTTGGCGAACCTCGCCGTAGATGGTTAGGTGAGGTGGTATTCACCATCAGACGACGACAAATACTAGGTAAGTATTCATAGATCCAACACTGCAAAATTTAAAAACTTTTAGTACTATTAATGACAATTTTAATTTTACATGCTAGCAAATGAAGTTGTTCCCGATATATATATGCAGTAGGGTAAGACACCCACGATGGTATTCGTCTCAGCATGAGAAGAGACACCGAGCTGTCTGTAGAGATATGCGAGTGTAGCAGCACCCCACGTGTACTCTGATATGATGTCGATGTCCTATAGGGGCCAGCAAGTGTAGGGGTGCATCCTGTCGTTCCCCTTGTCAGAGAATAATGTGCATCCAAGCAAGTAGAACAGATAGCCACGAGCCACACAGGCTTACGTGGCATTTGCGTGGCCACACCAATCCCCAATCTTACTGTAGGGGGCACCGCTCTTGTGGTACAACCCCTGCTCCTTCACCACATTGACCGAAGGAAGGCCTACCACCTCAGCGAGTGCAGCCAGCGCGTGGTCCAAAGTCAGCTCCGGTGGTGATGCACCTCTACGCAACTCCTCAGGGGCCTCAAACGCAACAGCTCTCCCCTCTATCGATACGCCCATAATGTGATAGGTGTCATGTAGAGTGATCGTCATCTCACCAAAAGGTAGGTGAAAGGTGTTGATGTTCGGCTGTCACCTCTCCACGAAAGCAGATATCAATGCTAAATCAAAATATCTGTGGGAGTAGTCGTGAAGATGCGCTAACCAACTGTCTCTCACTACATCCTTAGTCCTCTCGTGGTAAAGGAGATTAGCATGCCACTTTTCCAGTAAAGGGCCTTTAGTAACAAATGTCAAACATCCACGATCCTAGAGATATATGGATTCTTTAAGTTTTTTATGTACAATCTAATGTTTTTATGATGTTTTTATAACTCTACACATTTAGGTTAATAACATTAAATAAAAAAGTTAGAGATACATACCACTTCTTGCCACACATCAAGTGCAACATGTCCACCAAAGTTTCGTAGCAGGCTGACATCTGAAGGACCACCGGCAATCGGGACGGACTCAGGAGTGATGAACCAATGGGTGGGTATTCGACCCTCAGCTGGTGCCTCTCCTCGACCGGCATCAAGAAGGGCTAACTGATGTCCGCCCGTCATCTTTGTCATCATCGTCATACCATCAGATACGAACCGCCTCCTCGGTGACGCAAACTCCTAATGAACAGGAGACAAACGAGAAGCAGCAGCAGGGTGAGGAGATGAGATAGCAAGTGATTGTGATGCTGATGGTAGGTCTGCAATGCTCTTAGACCGTCTCTCTGCCTCCATTTGCTCCCTCGCAGATCGTGTCACCTTCTATCTCTTGGCCTTCAAAGTAGAACAATCAGTCACTGCTTTTTGTTTGTCCTTTCGGTTCATCGGTAAAAAAAACGAAATCAGTCTCATATTCACTGGTCCGAAATGGACCATTACACATACGATCTATAATGGACAGTTTCTTACTGGTCCGCAAAATGGACGAAAATAACATGTCCGCAAAACGGACAGTTTTGAATGGTCCGCAAAACGGACGTTAATAACACGTCCACAAAATGAACCGGTGCATCAGTCCGTAAAACGGATCACAACCTCACCGTCCATTTCATGTCATCTATTACGAACCGTCTGAAATGGACGGTGAGGTTGTGGTCTGTTTTACGGACGGATCTGCAAGTCCATTTTTTTTTTATGCTCAATTTGACTTCCGATTACCGTAAATCAGTACTAAAACTAATCCTAATCATAGAATAACATAAAACAATGAAAGATGCGTGAATTTTTTTACCTTAAATTAGGGAATAAAGTTCAACCGAAGGAGAGCGTTTGAGAGGTTATGAAATGTGATTTTTTTTTCGTGTGAAATGAGAGCGTGGAGAGAGATAGGGTGTTTCAGGATATATATATACTCGTTTTTTTTATGATTACGAACTCTGAAATACTGACTGTATGCTGGTGACTGCAAAATTGAAAATTTTGACTATAATTTTTTTAAAAAAATGACTGCAAAAATCCAAAAACTGATTACAAAAACGAACACTCTTTCTTACATACCATCACCAGTAAAACAGCAAAAAAAAAAGAACTCACAAATTTGACTCCGTGCTATTTTTGAAGCTTTTTGCACCTTTGCTTGGGAGATTATGCCTAGCCTCAAAAAGTGAACATGAAAACCATGATGTGAAAGTACATCAGAAGACGTGTACCATTGAATCCTGCGAGTAGGGTAGCTCATGGTTTGTCATATCTTCAATGCGTCAATGACAGGTAGTATTTGGACCAACCCGTGGACGAAATCCTAAATAAGTCTCTTTACTGCATTAGTACATAACACCGAACCTTCCACTATATATGGCATAATGTTACAAGAACTTGTTAACAGATATCATCATCACTAACCCGTCAAGACCCAGGATCAACTCACCCAAAAAAAAAGGGAACATGTTCCATCTCAAAATCGATATGCATCACCAGGTCCGTACTTAGGCCGCATATTGTAAGGATCAAACTTGGGTTCACCATAATTCATAGTCCTGACATCAACAGGTCTAGGCGGCTGCTCAATCCCCTGTACTCCATAACCCATTTCCCCACTTTTTTCTCTGTGTCTATGATGCTTTGACCGTTCCTTATGTCCTTTAGGTCTTGCTTGGCTGCTCATAGACGGAGCTTCACCAGATCCGTAGAACTCAGCCGTGTATTCTCGTCTCTTAGAAGACCTGAGCTTGGTTGGGTCCTTTGAACTGGTTGATCTGATTTTAGGAGGCTTCATCTCTGCTGCATATTTGTTGTCCACGGGGGGGTTTTGCAAGGGAAGATAAGTCTGCCTGGTTTCGGAGACAGTAGGTGGAGGAGCTATATGCTTCTTGGATGGTTGTGGCTTGACTGCTTCATCTTCAGGCATCTTGAGAGTGTCTTTCACAGGGTGTAGACCTCTTTTTGTTGGACCCGCATATTTCACATGAAAGATGTTGCCAACAAATTCTGGCACGAACTTGGATAAATGGGGTATCAGTTGCCCAAAGGATGGCCACCCAGTAACTGCTTCTTCTTTCATGCTTTCCCCCCTTAGTGTGGTCAGCTTGTCATTGATGTGTTCTTGGAAAGTGGTTTCTGAGGGGTGCAGCTGCAAAGGGAATGTGGAAATCGTTAAGAGCTACTAAGTACTAACAACACTTAAGTTCCCCATGACACTTTTATATGCACCAGTAACTTCCTAGGGTCCAACATAGTTCAGGGTTCTATTTATGTCTACCGGCTAGATATATAGAACAAAACTGTAGAGAAAGAAGACATACCAATTCTGAGAGGAAGGAAGGGCCAAGTCCCTGCTGAACAACGCAAGAAATATATCCAACCAAGATAGCACCAACCACCATTATTATATCTGCCCAATGCAACAATAAAAGTACCAGCATCTATTGGTGACTATGACTTGAGATGAATATTTTTGAAAACAACGCCAATTTATGAAATGCTGCACGAATAGATATCACAGTACAAATCTTAACTAGTCAGAAAACCGCAGCTAGAAAGGTTTGGTAACTAGACAGACAGTTGTATTGTCTCATATCAACAGCCACCAGCTTAATTCCAACTGTATGAGACTAAATAGACGAAGTAAAATGGGATACTAATCCAACCTGCCACTGAGATTGAACTATGATGGTAGTCACAGTCCTCCTGGTTGAGAGAAATTTGCCTAAGTGCAGCATTCCCCCTATCAACAACAAGTAAAGAGCAAGTGGGCCTAACATACACCAGGTCAAAATCAGCAGAGAATTGTGCATCTTCACTAGGTCCATCTCTGAAACCAGCAACATTTGATTTCCCCCCGGCAATGGTTGACACACCTGCAGATCAAATAAATGTTCCTAGTTTGATTTACTGATAGACAAGGGAATAGATTAGTTTAAAACAGAGATATCAGCTGCATAATAATAGGTGATACCAGTTTCCCCAATCTTTCTGATGGAAAGGTTTGTAGTGTCAGCAACGTACACATTCCCTTTATCATCCATGGCTACTCCTCTTGGACTTCCGAATCTAGCATCACTAGGCTTCCCATCCACATGCCCAGTTTTCCCCTGAAATGATCCGGCCACTAATCTGGCCCTGCTATCTGCACCCAACACACACATATTTCCTTTATCATCCATGGCCACTCCTCTTGTACCATTAGTCAAACATGATGATAAATTATTACTGATACGCAAGATGAACCTAATCAGTCGGCACATCGTCTAAAATCAAAAGATTATTAAGCAGTACTTAAGTTGCCCGTCGGGGGGTTCACAACACAGGGTTCATTAGCAACAAGCACGAACGATGGAAGGAAAACTTAGCAATAAAAGAGTCCAAGAGTGAGCTTTCTGTACACATACATTGTGAAAGAGGAGGTGTGATCCGAACGATGTTGTTGTTATCAGCATCCACCGCAAAGAGTTCACCATCCTGAGATACCCGAATTGAGTAAGGCAGAACCCCAAGAGCACTACCTTCTACCACAGTCTCAACTAAGTACCCGCTTTCGAATTGAAGCACGTTCTCATCTGTAGCACAGCACAAGAATCATGAAATTAAACATAAACCCCCAAAATCTATCTCCCTCTGTGTTCAACAATTTTGATAACAATGCGACCGCTGAGACTAGATCAACTCGCCCCACAACATCATCGGTAAAAATTAAGACGAAAGAAAACCAGCAGTAGTTTAAACAGCGAGAAAATCACACAAACACCAAAGTCAAGGGATAAGTGCAAAAAATGATCAACAAGTGTGACCTGACTGAGTGGATTTGGAGACAGACGGTTTAGTCAGTTTGAGAAGGGATGAAAGGTGCTTGATTATAGGTCCTGTAAGAATACGAGTTCTAGGTTAAGTAAAATCTTTATGATAAACCACTAGAGTTGCAAAGAAGGAAAGTAAAGGAGGAGGTATACCAGCCGAGGCTGCAGCAGCAACAGTGTCAGAATGGAGAAGCCACAAGGCTGAGAGAGTTAGAAAGCAGAGAGCTAGATACTTCCTCATTAGAGTATATTCTTCAAACAAATATGTTTTCTTTCTTTTTTAAATTGAGGGAGGGTGGAGAGAGAGGGAACTAGGGCTAGAAGAACTCCTTATGCTTGGGATGTAGTTCCTTCTGCGGAGAAACGAGCTCAAGCTGGTTCGTCTAGAGGCGAGTTCCAGCACTCCAGGGCTCATTCTGCAGCATATCACTATTCTCTCTCTCACCTCTTTCTGTTACGAAGCCAGCAACATGGCTGCTTTCGTTGAAAGTGCAGTACTTCAATCTCACCCTCATTCTCCCCCACTCCGTCTTCCTTTGTCCCATTATTCACCCTTTGGTATTTTTCCTACTAAAACACCTTTATTGCATAACATCTTTTTTTTTTTGAAAGACATTCCTGCGTATTCTCATTAACAAAAAAAAAAAAACAATTACATACTCAACTCCCTATCCATACGACAGGCACTAATAATGTTATAGGGAATAAGATCCCTTTCCCACACTTTCAAGCCTGTAAGAGAATCGTTATACATTCTAGCAGCTAGCATAATAGGGAAATTAAAATAGTCATTTGAGTTATTACACACATGACTACTAAGCGTATTACACACATTTTTGAAATTGAGTCTTTCTGCCTTGATCTCCAATATATGGTCGTTTTCAGCCCCGAACACCATCTTGAGGTGCTCTTCCTTCATATTATCAAAGCATATGCAATGGTTACCTCCTGAACTAGCAAGTTCCACTGCATTACAAGCTGCTTTGATAATAGCAATTTGCACTTTACAAGTGCTTAACATCTTCTTGTTGAAAGCTAAAATTGAAGTACCTTCCATATTCCTCAAAAGACCACCAATCTGGTGAGGGTGGTTCCTCTTTGTGAAGACATTCAGAGAGACGGAGATGAAACCTGGGGGCGGTGGATTCCATTTGACACCTTCTCTTGCTACATGAGAATGCATATTGGCAGCAACTTTGTAAGCCTCAATATATGCAATATTTTTCTCGATCACATTCCACCAAGCTAGAGATGAGTCATGTTTACATCTATTTCTAGCATCATAAATCACCCACATGAGATTTATAACAGAGGAAAGTTTATGCTTTCCCCACCCTCTTGCTTGGTCAATGAACCAATCAACAATGGCAGCACCCTCAATACTTGGAACATTCTGAAGATTAATACTAAGTCCCCAAATATCAGAGACCGCACAATACTTGAAAAATCAATGTGCAGGAGTATCTCTATCCCCACAAAAGAAACAGGTAGTAGCTCCTCAATTCTGTTACCTATGTTACCTTGACAAGGAGTAATTCCTTTCAAAAATTTCCAAAAAACCAATCTAGCTCGAGGCGGGCTGAAATCTTTGTCAATTTTGTTCCTAAGGAGAGAAAAACAGTTAGGCAAAGACGTTTGGCCGTCTTCCTTTCCTTTTTGAATCAAATTGAACCCAGATTTTACAGAATACTTTTTATCTCTTGTGAAATACCCCGTAATTAAAAACAGTGATTAATTAGGCTAATTATATTTTTAAAGGCTTAATTACACTTAAATAAATACGAGGGAACAAATCCCGAAGAAAACGGACCTTTAAAATGGGTTAAAAACATAAACGAACCTTAAAGCGCGTTTTTCGAGGAAACCGGGAAAACGTGACTTTAAGCGGGTCAAATAGACTCGTAATAATTTTGGTCAACCAAATAGTCACTAATAAATATTAGTGAAGCTTTAGAACCAATAAAATTAACTAAACGAGAAAATTCCGGAAAACGGGTACCGGTTAGTGAAAACTGTAACAACCGGTAAGTTGTGGGGTAAGAATGCAAATAAAGAAACTTAATGTGTCCACTTAGAAAATAAAAAGCAAAAATCTGGTGTGTGTATGGGAGTGAACCGGCCAGCTTATCTCCCCCACTCTCTTTATTTCTTTGTTATGTGCTAAAAGACAAATAAAGTAAATAAAGACAAGAAAGAAAAGAAAGGGAGTCTCTCTCCTACTCCCCCTTACTCTCTCATGTTGGCACTCCCTTCCCTCCTTCTCCTTCTCTGTTTTCCTTCTCCTCTCCTGCGACATTCATGGAGTTTTGAAGAAACTCACACAACTCCCTCCTTCTCTCCTCTTGTTAACCCATCAATCTTGCTCCAAAAATTACAAAATTAGTACCATTGAAATCCCCTTGCAAAGGAGAACACTTTCCTCCTTTCAAAAATCCAAAAGCTCCATTTTCGATTTTATGGGTGTTCACCATTTGGAGATTCAAGTCCACCATTAGAAGCACCTTCACCTCCTTATCATCTTGAGGTAAAAAGAATTCTGAAAATCCATCGTTTCTAGCTCTCATTAGCATTTTAAGAATTTTTCAGTTTTGAATGCTTTCTCCCTTGTTGCTTCAGCCGATTTTGGCTCTTCCTTGGGCTAGGAATATTGTTCTCTTGCTAGTCAAGAACTCCATCCATCCATTGAAAGGTAATACACTTGTCTAAACCCTAAAACATTAAATTCTAGGGTTAGAGTAAAAATGACTGCTAAATGGTATTGTGTATGTATTATGTGCTGTAGCACTTTGTGTGTGGGAACCCTATTGGGACCGAGAACAAGGAGAAGAAAGGAAGAGAAAGAAAAGAAAACTAGCAAAACAAGGTAAAGTCTCCTACCTTGAGCTAGTTTGTATGGTGTATTGTAACAGTTTTTGGAGTAGTAAAATGAGTAGTGAATTGAGTAATGAGTAATGAGTATATTGTAGTATGATGAATAATGAATTGGAACAGTTTTGAAGTCTTTTAAATGAGTTTTAAAAGCTTGGGAAAACCTTGGGTAGTATGTGTATGTGTGCAGGAATTTTAATGTGTGTAGTAGTGTTGAAATGGTGAGTATAGTGTATTGTATAAACAGGTTGTGAGAATGTGAATTTGTGAGCTGAAATAATGTGTGGAGAAAGTAAGAATTATAGGGGAGACCATGTCAAAATTTGTGTAGAAAGGAGAGGACTTGAGTTGTTTAAGAAGAGGAAGTATTTGGAGAGTTTAGGAGGAATGTTAGGACCTTGTAACAGATTTGAAAATGGGTTTGTAAATGAGATGGAGCTAGGTTGTGAGCTAGTGTATTTAAGATGCTAAGAGTGGCATTGGATGAGGAGGTATTGGAGTATAAGAACAGAGGGAAAAATCTGTAGCATAAGGTATAAGGGAAGAAACAATGGGAGTGTTGAGTTGAAACTTGGGGAAATTGAGTGTATAAATAAGCATAGGATTGTGTGATGTATTAAGGAATGAATTAGCATGATTTAGAGTGTCTAAATAGTACTAAAACATGTTAGGATGCATGTAGGAAGAATAGGGAAGCAATGGGTGAAGTTGGGAAAAGAAAACAAGGCCTGTAGCAAAGTTCTGCTACTGTCCGACCCACAGCTGGATCGGACGCTGGGTCGGACAAGGCCTGAACAACGAAAATAAACTTTCTGGAACCGTCCGACCCAGAGTCGTGAGTCGGACGGGCCTTGAGAAACGACAGTAATTCTTTCTGGAATGGTCCGACCCAGGGCCGTGAGTCGGACGTGGGTCGGACGGGCAATTTTTTCTAATGGCGAAGTTTCTGACTTTGTCCGACCTAGAGCCTGGGTCGGACAGTGGGTCGGACGGAGCTAAGTCACAGAATCGAAACTTTCTGGAATGGTCCGACCCAGAGGGTATGGGTCGGACGGAATAGTACTGGGTCGGACGGGAGTAATTTCAGAGGACGAAAACCTACTGGAATGGTCCGACCCAGGGTTGGGTCGGACGGTGGGTCGGACGGCCCAAACACTTACAAAAAAAAAATGTTTTTATAATATGACTATAGCAATCATATGTATGTATATGTATATGCCTATACACCGGTATGCATATATAAGTAGTAATACACCATTAATGAAGTGATAATGGTAAGAAAGTAAGTAAATGTGTGAGGAAGTAAGTTTACGAAGTAGTAAAGGAAAGAATGGCTTTATAACCAAGTAAGAAAGTAATGGAATAGTAAGTATGCATTGAAAGTATCAATGAAGGAGTAAGTAGATCAATAATAGATCATTGATCATACTACTTCATGTATGTATAGGAATCCCATAGTTGAGCTCCGAAGGAACCGGTAGTATCCTACGACGGTGAACGGTATGATTTCCTCATGCCCTGTATCCTAACTTGGTTACCCCGATTTGTGTGCTTATGTGATCACCAATAAGATAAATGCACGAATCGGACTTATGTTGCACTTAATTGTGTTTGAACTATATTGTTCTTGTTTTATGTTCTTGAACATTTAGTTTGTATAATTCATGAAATGTATGAATGGAAATGAAGTGTATGTGTAAGTATGAGTACTTGTGTATTGTATGTATGTATGAGAAGTAAGTATGGACTTCTACTAATTCCTAACCATCTAACTCCTAACATGAGTAATGAGTATAATGGAATGAGTAGAAGCCCGATATAGTTTCGGCCACGCGTGAGGATAAGGAGACACAAGAGGTTGGATCCGAATCCTGGCTATAATCTTTTCCATGGACCAAATCCCTTGAATGGGTAGCATCCTGGATTAGTGGGCCACCCTAAAGCCCGGTGGTGGGATGTAGTAATCCCTGCCCGGAGGTCATACCGACTTAACTGGAAGTAAAGTATGTAAGAAGTATGTATTGTATTCGTATTGGTCTTGACTATTGTAAGTCATTGACCCGGAGTAAAAGTATTGAACACCCGATTAACCCGGGTGCGTAATAAGGCTAACAAGACCTTTGTATGTATTGAAGGATTGTGTCTCCGTGATGCGGTGAGTATGGTAAGTATGAATGAATCACTTGTATGGTATTCCTTGTATGCATTGTATGTATGTATGCTTGGTGAAATGAATATATTGTATTGCACTGTATAAGCATGTATGTATGTATGAATAAAACGAACCGCATGTACTCGACCAAATAGTTGGCGTACCCTCGCTAGTACGCGGGGTATGCGGTTATCATATGCAGCGTAAGCTGACCCCCTAGGGGGAATGTTTTTACTCCACAGGTACCCGCGAGGCGTGAAGGTAAAGTAAGGTCAAGATGTGATTCTTTTTGGAGTAGTAGTAGGATTAGATGGTGTACTGAGTTGTACACGGCTAAGGCCCTTTTGAGTAGCCGGTGTACCATGTGGTACACCTTTTTGGATATTGAATTCTTGATTGGATAGAAAGGAGTAGTTGTATAAACTCTTCATTTTTGGGAAGTAGTCTTGGAATGTAATTCATATACTTTAGACACTCGGTAATCAAATGTAAGTAAGTATTTGGTATTGTAAAGTAAGTAGTATGTATGTATTCATTCTAATCATCAGACCGAAACAGTAAGTAATAGTAGCCTTGTTAACCTTGGAGGGTTAACGGCGTTGTATCACCCGCCGGGAGTAGGTAAGTATTCCGCTGCGAGAAGGGTAAGTATGGGATTGATTAGAGGATAATGGAAGGATTAGCGGTTGGGGTGTTACATCTTGTGAGGTCCCACACCCAATGGTCATTTTGAGAGGAGTTTATACGCAGGGAGGCAATGAAGTTACTTTCTGTGGAGCTAAGAGCTTGTTGGAGTTTCTGAATGTTCCAACAGTTGTGACTTGGATTGATGAAATGAGAGACCAACTCTGAAGGAGAAGATGAGGGAGGTTTTGGCGAAATAATATGAGAAGCACCTGATCTTGGCACTGAAGGAAAATTCTAAAACAAAGTAGAAGACCCACTTCCTACTTGCTTCCCAATACCAACTTTTAAGAGACTGATGTTTGGGAACAAGGATTTCCAAATCTGGCTAGCCTTCGAGGGTAGCTTAGCTTCAGTTACACACCCATTTGGGAAATAAAGGGCTTTAAGAGATCTAGACATGAGGGATCCCGGAGAGGAAATGATTCTCCACAGCTGTTTGGTGAGCAAAGCTTTATTGAAATCCTCTACACTCCTGAAGCCCAACCCACCATCGTCAGGTTTACTACAGACGTTACTACCACTTCAGCCAGAACATGGGCTTAGAACTTTTATTCCCGCCCCACCAGAACCCTGCTATGATAGAGTTTATTTTAGCAACAACCGCCTTTGGGAGAAGAAAGAGAGCCATAGAATAGCAGGGGATGGCTTGCAGGACACTACTCACCAATATTGTCCTAGCCGCTTGAGACATAGGAGTACTCCAAGAGGCAACTCTTTCTGAATCGTGTTGATAATATATTCGAAAACTTGAGATTTGGGTACTTTGAGAAACCAGACACTTCTGTCACCCCCAGAGCATTGGAGATACTGAGTTTCTGAGGACCTGCCAATCTCTTACTGAAAACTATATCTGATTTGTCAAGGTTAATATGGTGACTAGAGGCTTTTAGGAACTTCTGAAGAGTAATTTGGAGGAAGGTAGCATTGTCAACCGAAGCACACCCAAAGAATATCACATCATCAGCAAAAGCTAGATGAGAAATTGAGGGACTATCAAACTTCATTTTGATACCTTTAAAATCACCCGCAAGGTCAGCTTTGTTCAGGTAGCTAGATAAGGCTTCTTGTACCAAAATAAACAGAAAAGGGGAAAGGGGATCACCTTGTCTAATGCCCCTTGTTTGCTTGAAAAATTGACCTGGAGAACCATTAATGATAATTGCACATCTAGCAGAAGAAATACAGTTCATGACTGGAGTCACCCAGTTTGAAGGGAAACCCATGGATGTGAGGATTCTGAATATAAACCCCCACTCTATCCTGTCATAGGCCTTGCTGAGGTCTGTTTTTAGAGCGAAAAAAACCTCTTTTTTTTGCTAAACTTCTGTCTAAATAATGATGGAGCTCACCAGCCAGGATGATGTTGTCTGAAATCAACCTACCCTTGACAAAACCTGATTGATTTTCAGAGATGAAGAAGGAAGCAAGGGCTGAATTCTTGTGGCTAAAATTTTGGAGATGATTTTGTAGGTGAAATTGCAAAGAGCAATGGGTCTGAAATTTTCTATACTGACAGCTCCTTTTATTTTGGGGATCAAGGCTATGAAGTAGTCATTTAAGTGTTCAAGAAGGTGTTCACCTCTTAAAACACCAAGGATCGTGGAGGTAATATGAGAGCCCACAATATTCCATACGTTTTAAAGAACTTACCATTAAACCCATCAGGACCAGGGGACTTATCAGAGCCAAGGAGCTTGACAGCTTCAAAAACTTCCTGACCTGAATAAGGAGCACTGAGATCCAAAATGGAGGAGGGGGAGAGCTTGTTCCTCACTGCCTTCTCAAAACACCTTTCCCCAGAGGGATTAGAAGAAGAGAACAGATCCTGATAATACCTTCTGGAAATGTTCTCAATTTGATCCCAACCGTAGCACATCTCTCCAGTCTCATTCTTAAGACCAAAGATGTCATTAGTCTTCTTATCATAAGAGGCTTTAGCATGAAAGAATTTTGAGTTCCTATCACCCTCTTTGAGCCAAGAAACTCTTGACCTTTGTTGCCACCAGATTTCTTCTTTCATTGCAAGTAACTCAATTTCAAACATGAGCCTCTTTCTGTTATTATCTACACCCACAGAAAGAGGAGCTTTCGAAAATTCAACTAGCTCCTTCTTTTTAACCGAAATCTTCCACTTGATTTTCTTAATTGACCATCCTTTCCACTGAGATAACTTCCTGGCACATTCATCAAACTTCTGCCATAGGTTCAGATAATTCTTACCCCAGACTTCTTGGACTATAGACTTGCACTTTTCCTCCACACACCACCCATTTTCAAATCTGAAGATCCTCACAAGAGCTTTGTGGTTACTGAAAAATCTTATAAGAATTGGACAGTGATCTGAATTCTCACGAGGAAGATGCTCAACTGAGAGATTTGGGAAGACTGCCATCCCAAGAGGTAGCTGAAAACTCTATCCAATCTGCTTATAGAGTTTTTAGCATCCAATAGACAGTTGGTATAAGTCCCAACCTCTCCAAAAAAACCCCATGTCATGAAGGTCACAATACACAGCAGCTTGTCTAAATGGTTCCATTTGGTTTTCATGTCTTCTTCTCCCACTTGTTTTTTCATAATTATACAAAATCTGGTTAAAATCTCCAGCCACTATCCAAGGCAGCTTAATATGGTCTCTCAGTACTCGAAGGAGCTTCCAAGAGAGAAACTTTAGCTTCCAATCTGACCACCCATAAAAACCAGTGAAATGAAGGATTACATCCCTGAAAAACAACCTCCACTGACATATGATGCTGAGAGGAATTCAATTGCTTGATCTCCGTACCTACCCCAACTCTCCACATCATAGCCAAACCACCACTTCTTCCTCTACTACTAACTGCCTCCCCACCATAACATCTTTATTTGTCGTGGATAACCGGATGGCGTTTAAAATAAATTACATGCTTTTGAGAAATAGAGCGGTTTATGGCAATGTTCACGGGATCGCTTGATCCCACGATTACAATTTTACGTTCTAAATTTATAGTTATGAATCGGGTCATAGGTAAGATTGAAGTCATGTAGGATCGTCAAAGATCACGACTTAATTGCACGATCATACGATCCTACACTCTTGATCCATAGTACCATCGTACGATTCTATCGATCTCAATTTTATTTATTATTTATGTTTTTCATATCAATGTGAATTATATCATAATAAAATATAAAGAAATTAATAGATCTTGAAATTTTGTAGGAAGTTTCATAATACATAAAATATCAAGACTTTGAACATCACAACTCGATGTTATTACAACAAATTTTATATGTAGATTTATTTGAGGTCATTGAGCGGATAAGAACTAAGATTGGAATGTCAATTCTTGTTACTCTCCATCATGAAAAATCACAATATGTACCTAGGTGCTCAAAAAAATGCATAACATTTAAAGTTTTATTTAATATTGTAATGATTGAAAAATTCAAGGTTATAAAGCTCTAAAGTATAAAATGAAAAAAACTTTAAAAAACCAATGCAAAATTTTAAAATGTTATTGATTACTTTTATCATTTGTTTTCTTCTTGGTTTATAATTGAAATAATAAGTTGTTAGAACTCATTTTGACGTTGTCTTCCATTTTTTTACTTACTTTTTTGAATGAGCATGGATGTATAAACCCATGATTTTCTAAATAAAGAACTTGTAGCTCATAATGTTTGTTGTAAGGGTTATGAAATAAATAAAGACGCACATAAAAATTATGAAGTTAGTGGATTTGATTTATGTTTAACCTATCTTTTTAAATATTATCTTTTTTATGGTCAAATATTATGAGAATTCATATGGTTTTATATTTCAATTTTGTAATGGTATCATCATAGAGGTGGTCTTAGTTTTTATTTTTTAATTCAATAATGCTATACATTCTTATTCAAAATAAACTTTATGCTTTAAATAGAAGTTGTTTATAATATATGTATATTTCTGAACAATATTAACTCACTTTTTGTAATCCCACGATCCGATCCTAGGGGTCACTTACGATCCTACGCTAGGATCGCAAAACTAAACACATTAGTTTATGGTGTAACCGGCTTCATCTAAAATACAAGATTACCCTGTGCCTTTTTTTTCATAATTTACAAGTTAATACCCTTGGCCAGATTGAATTCCCCTCACTTCATTCTCCCTCATTTTCTCTCTGCCTTTCAAATTCTCCATTAATGTCTACTACCTCCATTGTCTTTCTCCTTTACGCTTGTACTGAGTTGAATGGCAACCACTGCTATTCAATTGCAATAACGATGACTAACATCTTCAACCACTTCTGTCATGTCAATTGTGGTGATATAATACCCTTTTTTGGTTTCCTACATTTCCTCATCAATACGCGTCGGCTGGTGGGAGGTAAGTAACCAATTGCAACTCTTCAGAACTATTTACATCGAAGATGCATCTCACATTTTGTGTCCTAAACTAATTCCAATGTGGCCAATAATATTGTCAGCTGCTTTGGTGACATTCAACAACATTGACTGGTTGGGTTCATTACATTTGTCTGGCCTTCATGTAAGTGTTCGTCACCTTCATTTTCAAAAGGGAGTGGTTGATTAACTAAGCTTGCATTAATAATTTTTGAATCCATTTGCACTATTAGCATCCTGTTGTGGTGCCATATTTCATGAGTTGAGAATGAATTGTGTGTTGTATGCATAGGTTTTTACTAGTGAAGTAATGTGTTACAAGCCAAGTAGATGTAAGTCAATATGCTTAATGTCATTACTTTTATTTGATAAATCCATTTAGTAAAATGGTTAAGGATGGTTGAGGTGATAAAGGGAATGGAAAGTCCAACAATGGAGGAAATTCTAGGAAACCTAAACATGATTGGACCATGGCTGATGTTGAACTATTGATATCCTTGCTAGTGGAGGAGGCAAGACTTCAAATAGGAAGGGCTGAAATTGTTATTGGTGTAACACACAAATGGGTACTCATAACAGAGAATTATAACAAAAAAGGGAAGGACTGCCACCAGTAGACAAGGAGCAGTGCAAAAACAAAGGTGATACACTTAAGATGGGTAGAAGGAAATGGAAGGAACTAACCAACAAACTGAGTGGTCTAGGCTAGGATTTCGACCTTAGACAGTAACTTACCCACCATAATGGATAGTCGAGAGAGTAAAGGTGAACCAGTATTTTATTATTCTCTTTTGTATAATGAATACATTGTAGTTGTTAATAATATGAATGTTTTTGATGGGTTTAAAATATGTAGGAGAATAGTGATATTGCAAAGATGGTAAACTCTAAGTGGCCTTTGAATTTAGTGGATGATATGGAGTTAATTTAGGGCTAGAGGTATGTCACCGGTGATCTAAGGCAAACATTTGAGGGTAATATACCTGATCAAAGTTACTATCCTACTGTTGAGCCTACCAACTTAGATGATGAAGGTAATAACAATCTGATTCCGTATGTAGAAATCACCTACTCATATGCAACTGGTGGCCATTTCATGGAAATATCCACAGGCAACCAGCATCATGGTAGTAGTAGAATGGTTAAGTCAAACAGACAAAGGGTTACTGCTCCATTCCAGGGAGTTTTGGGGGATGAGTCAACTCATATTCTAACTTCACCACTGAGGCAATTAGAGCAATAACAAGTTCAATTGCTAAATCATTCCATTTTAGCCAATATGCGGGCTTAGTAGCTGGTAGTTCTACTAGATATGTGCCTAATGCTGACCAGGTAGGTTCAAATAGTCATTCCAACTTTGATCATGCTAATAATAATGTTGATAGTTTGTTTCCCTCTGTGCCATGTGTTAACTCTCATGTGGGGAACCCACCTAGTTCTAAACCACCAGAGTAGGATAAGTTAATGGAAATTACTAGTTTGGGTGTATCCTATGGTGGAAGAGGGCAAAATTACACCTCATTCGTGATCTCAATGTGTGCAAGAAAAAATCAAAAGGTAGCAAGGGTAACCCTGTTGTGATGCTAGGGAAGATCCATGATTTAAAGGGTGGCCTTAATGATAAGCTGACAAATGCAACATCCATGATACATGACATACATCAACAAGTGTCCTTACTAGACCCAATTATATTAGTACAAGAGCAGTTACAAGGATAAGGAGTGTTGGAGGTTTAAGCAAGAAGATGATTGTACACGCCACCTTTGTATTAGCTGATAGGAAATAGAGGCCTTCATTCATGACACTAGAGGACGATGAAGAGATTTATGAGTGGGTTCATCAAGCTTACACCTACAAATATGGAAGAGAGAAGTGAGGGAAGCTGGGTGGGATGAAGTTTGAAGGGAAATAAGTCTATTTTGAAATGGTCATGTGCTTGAAAGCAAAAGTATTTTGTTTTTATGTTTTTGACAGTGTCTTTTAAGGGAGCGGGGTGAAGTATGGATGATATATGCAAACAATTTTAGTGGTTAAGGATTCACTATGTTGTTTTTTCGGTAATGCTTGTGGGAGTTTGAAGTTTATGGGTATTCTGATGTGACAAACAATTGATATTCACTACTACTTATTATTGTATTGACAGTATAATCGATTTAATTTTGATGGTGAAGTAACTTAAGCTAGTACTAGATTAATGGCACAAGTTATTAATGTATAATAACGTCTACTATTATTATGTTTGTCATATAACTTTTGTAATGGAAGGAAATAGTCATGTAATTCAGCTACTGCGAAAGAGGTTGAGCGACAATAGAAGGGATTTGATTAAGTTTGTCATTCTTTAAGCTATTGAAGAATTTGAGTCCAGGTTTATTATGGTACTTATGCAATATCAACAAGAGAATTTTATGGAAGAAGTTCAAACACTAAACCCTAGGAAAAGCAAACGTCATTCATGTCATATGTGTCAAAGAATGGGTTTCTTTGACTAACCCTACATTATGTTCAGAGAGTGGAAGCTCACTTATAATTTGTCACTTACGAATCATGTTGAAGACATGTTGGTCGGATCTCAGATACCAGACTATAACCAGATACAACTGAGAGAAAGAAAACTAACGGAAACTGCTGCAGTTAATAGACTGCGGAGTGTCAAAGGTCTGAGCAACAAATAATTTAGATATGTTGTGTGTCTAATGCAAAATTATACCATGCATGAAATTTACAGTGCCTGGAAGACGATGAAATTGTGAAGTTAGTGAAAATGAAAATTAGAGAGAATAGATCTGATTAGTTTGGATACTAAAAAAACAATTTTGTTACTTGTGAGTTGTTTTATTGTATAATAACGTTTAGCGTAGAATTGTCTTACCCTGATGAATAATAGGGGATATTATTATTCCTGAGTTAACATACATTGTTGTAAGACGGTATGTTGTTATTTTATTTGTGTTGCTCAATTAACTATAAATACATTCCTTTTACATGTCCTTCTTATGCTTATAGTAAATGGACTCACACAATTATTTGCACAACAACATTATAATGTCTCATATATTGGAAGACCCCAACCCACTGAAAGAATTTCACACTGCATTGTCTTAAGATATAGTGAATATAAACTATCAAGTTCAAAGAATACTTGCTTTTCTGACTCGATTTGTTGAAGTGCCAGAAAGAACACCCATGCATACGTCTACACTTCAAGGATCAGATTGGATAAGTGAGTTGCTAAATGGTCACCCAGTGTGTTGCTTCAATGCCCTTAGAATGAATAAGGGCACATATCTTTTACTCTACCATGTTATGGAGTACAAGTACTTCATAACAAACCACTCTAGGCTTTCAGTTGCAGAAAGGGTTGCTTTTTTCCTACAAACACTTAGCCATTGCTGTGCAAATCGAGATTCTATGTTCAGCATTCGGGGTCGACAATATCAGAGTACTTTGGTGACATTCTTGAAGTAGTTGGTAGTAGGGGTGTGCAGACGGTTAAAACAGATATCCATTACCTGAAGTTCAAAATAAAGTATGGTGTTTGGTTATTTCGGTTATAATCGAATTAACCGAATATAATGTTAATATCCATTTTAACCGATAACTGTTTTAACCGATAACCATTTTGTATGTTACACTAATAACCGTTAACTGCGCGATAGCCAAAGCTTCTGAAATAACCGAAATAACCGAACTTCCTAAAATAACAGAAATAACTGAACTTCCTAAAATAACAAAAAAATCAAACTTTCAGAATTAACCGAAATAATCTAAACCTAAACCTAATTGAGTGAGTAGTAAAATATTAGATAAAATTATTGGGTAAAGAAAAAAAATCTAAATTTTTTTCATTAAAGTTCGGTTATTACGGATAACTGAAGTTTGAATTTCAATATCTGTCAATTGAACCATACTTTATAACAGATAATCATTTTAACCAAAATAACTGAACTTTTGTAAAACGATTAAAAAATACGGTGATTGAATCCTGAAAAAAAAAAGAGTTATTTCGGATAACCAAAATAACTGCCCCGTTTGCTCACCCCTAGTTGGGAGGATGGGCCAGGACATTGTCAAGCCCAGGACCCACAATTCCAAAGTGTGCCTGAACATATCCGTAACAACAACAAATACTTACCAAGCTTTAAAGTAATTATTTTGGTTAAGGGCTGCCGTTACAAGTTCCCTAAGTTAGGAAGTACGTATTTTACGGCTTCCTTTTTGTGTTCCCATCGTAGGATTGTATTGGGGCACTTGATGGTTGTCATGTTGAATTGACCGTACTGGAAAGTGAACGATTTAGATTAATAAACAGAAAGGGAGTCACGTCAACAAATGTTCTTGTTGTATGTTACTTTGACACACTCTCCATATTTGTGTGCGATGAGTGAGAAGGGTCAGCACACGATACAAGAATATATCTAAGTTCAGTAGCCGACCAGTCACTTTCGTATCCTAAACCACCTCAAGGTGCTATCCTAAGTACTTTATATATTATGAAAAGCATACTGCAATCCGTGAAGATAACATATACTAACATTAATGTTATTGCTTATAGGAAAGTACTACCTCGGTGACTAGGGTTATTGAAATATCCCTAAAAATTATAAAAAAATTAAGGATTAATTATAAATTATTAAGGCTAATGAATGTTAATTAATTAAGGGTTTATGGGACCTCAAATATATTTATATAAATAAATATATGGTCCAAAAAGGGTTATTAAACCTTACATGGAAGGATGAAATAAAAAGGAAGTGTCTGAAGAGAGAAATTAAATAATAATGTTAGTACAACATGTAATATGTTATTACATGAAATAATGACACAATCAATATGAGAAAGTTAGGGAATTAATTCGAACAGTCAATTTGACTTGTGAGTATTTTGATAACGCAAAAAGACCAAGAAAAATACTATGGTTCTGGATGATTTATTAAGCTATAACCTAACACATAAGAGAGCCCAAAATGAGCAAAAATGGAGCAAAAAAAAGGCCTAGAAATTGGCTCACAAGAGAGAACCCATTCCCTTACTAGTTTCCATTATTTCCTAAACTACCTTCCCATTTGAAAACCCTAGTGTGAACAAGCTTAAGCCGACAGCCTCCACTCTATTCTCTTCAATCTCAGACTCATCTTTTAATTTCCTAACTCATTTCTCACTTTACTCTTCCCTCTCTAAAAATTTTGCCGCCACTTACATCCGTTTCTCTCTCATTCTTTTTCTTGTTTTACCTCTTGAAGAATAAAAAATGATGTAAATACAACCCGCTCCTCCTCTCTTATTTTCTTTTTGAATCTACTCCTTATCTTGGTTAATCTTCACCAACAAAACAAGGACCTCACAACTTCATCTTCTTCTTGAGTTGGCACCGATTTGGAGCTTCTTGGTGACCAAAAATGGTGGAAGAAAATATGGTGAAACTTGTCTAGATTCAACCAAAAAATTAAGGTAAAAATGTGCTCTAACTTCAAGTTCCTTCCTTGGTCATTTTTGGGAGTTTAAAAACCCTGACTTTCTTCTTCTTCCTCCTTCCTTTACATCTGAAAATGGATCTTCAACAAGGTCTTGTTTGGCTGACCAAAACTAAGGAAGCACAATAGCAAAATCAAGAAAAACTCTAACCAAAGGGTATGTCTTGGATCTAAGGTTTTTCAGCCTAAAACTTCTACCTAAACTCTATATATACTCAAAGATCTAATCTTTTCTTTATTTCAATATATGGACATCTTGGAGCAAAGAAAATATACTCTTGGAAGCTACAAGATTAATGGTTAACCTTGGCTCTTATATCAAGTTTTGGTGTTTTTTTTCTATTTTTTGTTATGCTATGGCCAAAAGTAAAAGGTGGAAAAAGATATAACTAACTCAACTATGAACCTAGATCTACAAGATAAAGTTTGGGTTTTGTCATTATTGATTTTGGTTCAAATTTGGAGTTGGCTAAGTGTTTGGGCGTATTGTGTGAAAACGGAAAACTAGACTTTTGTGGTCTATATTATGTTTGGAAATGGACATTTATTTTGGTAGTTTAAAAATTTTAGGAATTGAAATATGGTGGGTTTTGTTATGGCCGAAAATATGAGAGTTTATATAGGTTATTTGGTGATTTTGATGGTTTCAAAAATTAAGGTTAGTGGTGTTTGTTTGGTTGAAAAAACTAAGGTTTGAGAGAACATTTTGGATGTGTAAACTAATTATTTTTTTTGGTGAGAACGTCATTTTGAAAACTAGAATTAATTTGGGGATTTATTGGAGTTAAATTTGCCAAATTTAGGGTGAAATTCGAAATTATGAGTTTTTAGTCAATTGGCGGGAAAAATCCAAAATTTTATAGAAGTTTGGGGTTAATTTGTAATTTGAAGATTTTTAGGGCCTAGGTTAAATTTTGAGCATGGGCCAAAAAGAGGAACTAGGGTTTTGACCTAAAGGTGTGGGAAAAGTTGGAAAATTAGATTTGGAAGAAATAGTGGGAAATTCGAAATTTAAAGAAATTGTTGGGTGACAATTTGAAATTTAAATTTAGGTTTCATTTGAACTTGGGAAATTTTGAAATTAGGGTTTGGATTGAATTAGTGAAAATTTGGAATTAGGGTTTATATGAAATTGGAGGGAATCCAAAAATTTGGTGGAATTTGGGGGAGATTCAAAAATTTGAGGAATATTTGGGTTAGATTGTGATTGTGGAAAATTTGATGATGAAATTGGATCAAATTCGAGAGAGAGGTTTAGATGACTGAAATTTGATATTTAAGATGATGTTTAGCGTTAATAGATATTGGAAAGGTGGAACTAATTTTGGGTTAATGTGTAAATTTGAAACGTTATGGGATGAATTGTCATTAGTGGTTGAATGATTGGGTAAGTAGGGATAATTAAGGAAAGCCCTAAAGTGATGAGAGAATACTAAAGTAAGTGTGGACTGATTAATCAAAGATTGTCTGGTTAATGATAAATTAAGGATGAAGGGAAATTCTAGCTGAACTTAGAGACATAGATTAAATTGGAGCTTTGAATGAAATTGAAGGGTGGACCACGATGACTTTAACCACATTGTCCAAATCGAAGTGTTGACTAATGGTGGCCACGGGTCCGGTTCCGGAAAATGTGTATTCGTATTTGGAACCGGTCTGGGCGGTTCCGGTTTCGGTTCTGAAATCTGGATTCGCTTCGGATTCGGTCAAAAAACCGGTTCCGGCCGGTTCCGATCTGACTGGTTCCGATCGGTTCCGGCGGTTCCGGAAAGATTCGATCGGCTCCAGTTGCTTCGTTTTAGCTCCGACTTGAGATCCGTTTGGCGCACACGTTGCTCTTTTCATCCACTTTACTCCTAGATAGGTTATTCTTCAAGTTTATAATCTTAAATGTGTAAGAAACAAAGACTTAGGAATTTTTATTGAATTTACAAAAAATAAGGAACAAAGAGAATTTTATTATATGATTCACTACCTCATTAAAACCTTATTAGGTAAAAACCCATTGGGAAAACCCTAATAAGGAAAAAGAGTACAGCTACTAAGAGGTTACATGATTTCAATTTGCAAGTCTTAAAAAAAGATTACATGGAAAGAAAGTAATACTAAATTACTAATACATTCTAAAATATTACAAGATAGAAGTCCTAAGTGGTGTTATCCTCATTCATCTCATACCAATCATGATGTTGACCTTCATATTGCAATGCGTGTGTTTGGGATCTAACGATATTTTCTTCAGAGGAGCACGCGCCCGAGACCCAAAACGACGTCGTTTTGGCCCGATTCCAACGGTAACTTCAACCGGTTCCGGGGTGGTTCCATTTCCACCGGTTCCGCTTCCGGTTCTCGGTTCCGAATCCGATGACGGTTCCAGGCGGTTCCGGTTCCGGGCCGGTTCGGGTCCGAATCTCAAAGCATGTATTCGTATTCGGAACCAGCTGAGGTGGTTTGGTTCCGATTCTGGTTCCAATCGGTTCCGGGTAGAACCGGACCCGATGGCCACCATTAGTGTTGACTGTGTTGAGCACATGGTCAAGTTGACCAAACTTAAATAACATATATAAATATTAGACAAAGGCTTAGGGCCATAAACAAACTGGGCTAAGCTAAGGCCCATCTCAAATAACTAAAGATCAAAGTGTTGTAATTTAAAAGAGGAATTGAGCTAAGAAATTAAGCTTAGGTTCAAGTTATAGGGTCAAATTAGAAATTTTTTCAATCAAATGCTAGTCTTGCTTGGTAAAAGACTAAGGTCGACGAATTCTACCATTAATAATTGATGGGCTAATGTGATAGAACCAAACGGGGATGTACCCAAAAATGTAAACAAGGGTAAATAAAAAATGCCTTATAAGTTTATCAATAACTAAAGGATTAAGAAAGAAGGAAAGAGGATGAATCAAGGTTGAGTAATGAATTGGGCCAACGGTTGTGTAACGACCCCAACACTGGCCTAAGAGTTAGGGACGTTACACGCCGCGTATTACTACCTAATAACGCAAGGCTACGAACTAATGCTTAATGAGAAAGGCCCCAAATGAATACTTGTATAAAACGTATGATCAAGTATGTCGAATTATCTAAATATCAATACAAATCTCCAAAACATATGTCAGAAGTCTGATGAGTAAATCAAAGGCCCGAAGGCTACAAAGTCTGAAATGTAAACATATCAAATCTCAAATACGAGCTATCAAGCTAAGCTCCAGAATCAAGGCGATCCTCGATGATCAATCTGCAATGTTAGTGAAAGTAGGGGAGTGAGCACACAACCATGCCCAGTAGATGACTAACTTCATCAACCAGCATGCTCAAAACATTTTATAGAACATATTATAAATTAATGAGTTTAAATAAAAGGGAAGAGATAATTCCAAGGCAAAAGCCAACAATAGAAGTCCTGTACATTAGGACTAAAACAGATTCCAGAGCAGAGGAAATCACAAGCAGAATGGGACACTAGATACCAAAGCATATAGACAGAACGGAATAAATTCTGTGAATAGAACGAGGAAACATCACTCGTAAACAGAACAGGTGGAACACCTGTGAAAAGAACTGGGAAGACACCCGTGGCCAACAGAAGGACATCCTACACAGCGCGCTACGAGATAGCTAACCAGCCATCCACGGTTCGAATACAGAGATACTAGGTCCCAAAACAGAAGCTTAAATAATAGTAAGCATTTATGCACCAATTGCACCACAAAGTATTTATAAAGATTAATTATCAATAGGGGAATACAACCCCGCAAACAGAGGTCAAAACGGAGCTCGAACAAGCATGTTTAGCCAAAAACAGAGGGATGTCTGAACTTGTGTCTGAACGTCAATGTTCGGACGCAAGTCGGGACTCAGAAGGCACAAAAATCAGAATGTCCGAACTTGTGTCCGAACTTTGAAGTTCAGACACAAGTCGAGACTCAAAACCAGAGATGTCTGGACATCGGTCAGGACTTCAAAGTTCGGACAGCTTCGGAAAACAAATACGTTGTGAGGTCCGAACTTGTGTCCAGACATCAATGTTCGGACACAAGTCGAACTAAAATTAGAGAAATCCTTGTGAGGTGTCCGAACATCAATGTTCGGACGCATGTCGAACCAAAATCAGAGAGAACCAGCAGAGGGTGTCCGAACTTCTGCCCGGACTTGCAAGTTCGGACAGCAGCCGAAACTCGCAAGCCAGACTCGTCCTCACACCCCGTCCGAACATCAAAGCTCGGACGGAAGTTCGGACACAGCTAAAAATGCAGAAAACAGAGAACACCACAGGGTCTTCCCGAACATCAATGTTTGGATAGACGTTCGGACATGTCAAAAACCCGAAATTTCAGAAACGCAAACGCACGAACAGAAGTGTCAAAACAACACCAAATTGCCATGTAAATGCAAAGTTAGTAGAAAACCACTATGAGGGTTTTATGAAACAATAACAAAGTAAAATCGGAGAGTAAATCACCACAAGAACGCAAATCAAGAGAGCGTTAGAACTCCAATCTCAAACACCCCATAGGTGAACACACTAATCGAATCCGCGAGCCACCTACCTCGTTAATTAGCAGAACGCTTCCCAAACTGAAGCAGAATCCAGCCAAATGCAGACCACCACACAGCAGCCCAAACACAATCCGGACAGTCACTGAGTACACACAATCGTAGAGGCAATTCCCAATTCAGAAATGCTAAAGCTTCCCAAACTCAGAAATCACAAACCGTAGAACACAACTCATAAATTCTCACCTGAATCCAATAGTAGGGATCTTGGGAATCAACAACGAAGAATTGATGGACGAACATAGGAGTCAATCACTGACAAGCACCGGATTATAGAGGAGAACCAGAATTAGAAACGTAGAAATTCCAGATTGTAGAAACTATGAATATGCAATTAATATTCAAACCTGAATCTGAATCTCACAAGGGATTCGCAGTGGAGGAGACTTAGACTAAAGAACTCGATTGATGAACGCACAATCAGCAGTAATATGATTTGAGAGAAGAAAATCCCTGAGGAGGAGAGAGAAGGGAGAACACAAGTGCGGCGCAATGAAGAGGTTGGAAGGACTGATGTTTGTGGAATATGATCGTGCGTGAGAACTGATTAGAAAAGAATAATTAAATAAAGGAATCCTTTTTCATTTAAGCAATAGATAATTACCTTAATTAGATGAGGCGAAAGACCTCCTTGCCCTCAACTTAAATTCCAAGGATGTCCACGTCCTAAATCAATTAAAGCTCACTTAAGTCACAACGTTAGCGAAATAAATTATGCACCTCTGAAATAAACTTTGGATTGTAACATCACCTCCCCCTTAAAAGAATTTCATCCTCAAAATTAAACGTACCTACTGCTCGAAGAGGGCGGGGTACTTGGATCGCACTTCATTCTCTAACTCCCAAGTTGCCTCCTTCTCAGACTGACCCGACCACTGAATCTTAACCAAGGGCAAGGTCTTACTTCTGAGCTTACACACACTGCGAGCCAAAATCCTCGAAGGAACTCCTCATAGTGAAGTCCTCTCTCAGTGGAGTGGACCGAACTCGATAACATGAGACGGATCGGGAACGTACTTCCTGAACATGGATACGTGAAAGACACTGTGGACTCCTGCTAAAGACGGCGGACGGTAGGCAACGGTCCAATCCTCTCCAGGATCTCAAATGGACCTACGAAGCGAGGGCTGAGCTTGCCTCTCTTCCCAAACCTCATAACCCCTCGGACCGGGGAAACCTTCAGATACACATGGTCACCCACCTGAAACTCTAATGGTCGTCTCTTCTGATCGGCGTAGCTCTTCTAACGACTCTGAGCCACAAACAGACGCTCTCTGATAGACTGAATCTTCCCCACGACATTCTGAACCAAATCTGGACCCACTATAGCTCTCTCCTTTATATCATCCCAACATATGGGTGATCTGCACCTCCTACCGTATAGAGCCTCGAACGGGGCCATCCCGATGATAGACTGGAAGCTATTGTTGTAGGCGAACTCAATCAAGGCCACGTGTTGTTCCTAACTGCCCCCCGAAGTCAAGCACACATGCTCTGAGCATGTCCTCAAGAACCCGATTCATCCTCTCTGTCTGACCGTCTGACTGAGGATGATAGGCTAAACTGAACGACAGCTTCGTCCCCAATGCCTGATGTAAACTCTGCCAAAATCTAGACACGAACCTCGAGTCTCTGTCAGACACAATCAAAGCAGGGACTCCATGAAGACGCACTATCTCGTCCATGTATAATTGAGCAAGGCGGACTAGACTAAAGGTCTTTCTGACCGGCAAGAAATGGGCACTCTCGTGAGCCTATCCACAATCACCCATTCAACATCAAATCCTCTCGGAGTCTTAGGCAGTCCCATAACAAAATCCATGCCCACGCTCTCCCATTTCCACTCTGGAACTGGGAGGGGCTGAAGCAAACCAGATGGCCTTTGATGCTCTGCCTTGACCTACTGGCAGGTTTGGCATCTGGATACAAACTCAGATATATCCCTCTTCATGGTGTTCCACCAGAACGTCTCTCGAAGGTCCTGGTACATCTTCACACCTCCTGGGTGTACCGAGTACGGGGCTCCAAGAGACTCCTGCATAATCTCGCGCCTCAAAGCATCATCTGCAGGTACACAGACGCGATCCCTGAATCTCAGGCAGCCATCCTCAGACACTCTGAACTCTAAATCCTGACCAGTCGATTTCCCCTCTCTGATCTTACACAACCTGGCGTCGAGCTCCTGACTAGCCTTGATCCGGTCGATCAAGGTAGGCTGAATCTGTAAAGCTGCCAAAACCCCAGACCTCTCTCGACGAATAACCCAGATACCCAAACGCTGTAACTTAAGAGCAGACCTCTGCACACCCATCAACGGACACGCTACTCTAGAAGGTTCTCTCTTACTAAGGGCATCAGCTACGACATTTGCTCTACCGGGATTGTAGAGGATCTCCAGGTCGTAGTTGTGCAACAATTCAAGCCACCTCCTCTGCCTTAAGTTCAACTTTTTCTGAGTGAACAGATACTTGAGGCTCTTGTGGTCCATATACACCTTGCACGACGCTCCATATAGGTAGTGTCTCCAAATCTTCAATGCAAACAACACAGTAGCCAACTCCAAGTCGTGGGTGGGATAGTTCTTTTCGTATGGCTTTAGCTGACACAAGCCATATGCAACTATCTTCCCATGCTGCATCAAGACACACCCGAGTCCCTTATGGGACGCATCACAGAAGACCTCCAGTCCCTCGGTCCCCTCTGGAAGAGTCAAAATTGTTGCAGAAGTCAATCTCCCCTTTAGCTCCTGAAAGCACTGCTCACAGGCTTACTCCACTCGAATTTTACCTCCTTCTACAAGATGAGTCAGGGGAATTAGCAACATAGAAAAACCCTCCACAAACTTGCGATAGTAGCCCGCCAAACCAAGGAAGCTATGAATCTCCTCGACATTAGTGGGTCTGGCCCACTCTGTAATGGCCCTAATCTTCTCCGGGTCCATGGAGATGCCGTCCTTCGAGACAACATGTCCCAAGAAGATGACCCGATCCAACCAAAACTCGCACTTCTTAAGCTTCGCATACAACTCTCACTCCCTCAAATTCTAAAGCATGGTCCTCAGATGCTCCTCGTGCTCCTCCGCAGTCTTGGAATACACCAAGATGTCATCTATAAAAACCAAAATGAACTGGTCTAAACGAGTTGAACATGCCGTTCATCATGTCCATGAATATAGAAGGCGCATTCGTCAGACTGAATGACATCACTAGGAACTCGTAGTGTCCATAATGAATCCTGAAGGCGGATTTAGGCACATCGTCTTTCTTAATCCTCAACTAATGGTAACCGGACCTCAAATCTATCTTCGAAAACACTCTAGCCCCAGCTAGCTGGTCAAATAGATCATCGATGCGCGGGAGAGGATATCGGTTCTTAATGGTAACCTTGTTGAGCTCCCTGTAGTCGATGCACAGCCAAAGGCTGCCGTCCTTCTTCTTGACAAATAACACTTGCGCTCCCCAAGGCGACACACTTGGGTGGATGAAGCCCCTATCCAGCAGCTCCTATAGCTAAATCTTCAACTCCTTGAGCTCAGCAGGACCCATCCGGTATGAGGCCTTGGATATAGGCTGAGTCGCAGGTGCGAGCTCAATCGAGAACTCCACCACTCTAACAGGGGGAAGCCCAGGCACGTCGTCCTGGAACACGTTTAGGAAGTCTCTGACCACTGGAATGTCCTCCAACTTCGCATTCTTGCGAACCTCAGGGATGTAGCACAAATCCCTGGCATCCCTTCCTCAAGTGGCAAAACACTTGCATGGCTGAAATCACGGGTGGCGAACACGGGATTCCATTCCCGACCACTGATAAACGGGGCTGACCCGGCTCCTCAAACGTCACTTGCATGCCAAAACAGTCAATATGGGCATGGTGAGAATCAAGCCAATCCATGCCCAGGATCACATCAAAATTCGTCATCTCCATAGGGACGAGATCAGTACACATAATCCTATCTTTTACTACTATAGGACTATCCTTACACATAGAGTTCAATAGCATGGAACAATTCCTAACCAGAGGACTATGCACACACAACTCAATACCCAGAGGCACAACAGGCAAACCGAGATCACCCACGAGTGGGTGGCTCCAAAGTCAAACAAGCAGAAAACAGAATGAGATGACAACTGGAGAATACCTGTGACAACTCTGTAGTGGATCGGTCCCTCTCTCTAGCCATCGCGTTGACTCTGGCCTGGCCCTGGGACTTCTTCTGCTCAGCTCGATCTCTGGTCTCTGAGGTGGACCCTCCCCTCCTACCTCCTAAGCTACCTCTGCTCTTTAGGTTTGAGGGCAATCAACAATCCTATGGTCGAGGGAGCCACATTTGAAGCATGCTCCCGACTTCCTGTAGCAGTCTCGTCCCCTGTGGAACGTGCCACAGACCTGGCACTTCGGAACGGATGAAGAAGAAGATCCATCCCGGTCTCTCGAACCCTAGCGATCCCCAGAACGGTCACCAGTCAATTGCTTCTTCTGATAAGCACCCTAATCTCTCCTATCGCTCTCCTCGGACCTTACTTTCTCTTCTGGTCCTTCCCACCAGACTGACGGCCCCTCAGATCGGCCTCCACTAATAGGGCGACATCATAACGTCCCTAAAGGTCTTGTGACATAGCGGTGTCATAGCAGAATGAATATCGGGCCTGAGGCCACTCTCAAACTTCCTGGCCTTCCTATGCTCGTCCGGCTCAGGTGCAAACTTAGAGAGGCTGATGAACTTACCAACGTACTCCTCTACGCTCATATCCCGACCCTGGTGCAGTCGATATACTCCACGATTCTCTGATCCTTGTAGACGTTCGGATAAAATTGCTTGTTAAATTTGCCCGTGAACTGGTCCCAAGTCCAGGGCTGTGGGAACCTCCCCATCACTGACCTCCACCACTCCTTGGCTTTGGCCTTGAATAGAAAGGTGGCAAAGTCCACCTTCTGCTCTCCTCTGAGCCCATGGCTCGCAACAAATCCTCTACCTCAGTTAACCAGTGACTCACCTCCTGGGGGTCTCTAGTCCTATCGAATGTTGAAGGTTTCAGCTTCTTGAACTCTTGAAGCGCTTTCACATTTCTCCCTCCAGCATCAGCAGCCCCAGCTCCGGCTGCACCACCGCCAGCTGCTCCACCTACAACTGCTCCTTCTCTAGGGGCTCCTCCAGCTGCAACCGTCTGTAGCAGCTGGGTCATGAACTGCTGGACTGTCTCGGCAACATCACCCTGAGGAGTGACTAGAGCTCTTCGTGGTGGCATCTTGAAAGTCCACAAGCAAGTAGTTAGACCACGAGTCTCCAAAGCACAATACTGAGAACTGACTGGCTGACTAAGCTAAATTCCATCAGATTAGAACTCGGAGCTCTGATACCACTAAATGTAACGACCCCAACACTGGCCTAGGAGTTAGGGACGTTACACACCGTGTATTACTACCTAATAACGCAAGGCTACGAACTAATGCTTAATGAGAAAGGCCTCAAATGAATACTTGTATAAAAGTATGATCAAGTATGTCGAATTATGTAAATATCAATACAAATCTCCAAAACATATGTCAGATGTCTGATGAGTAAATCAAAGGCCTGAAGGCTACAAAGTCTGAAATGTAAACATATCAAATCTCAAATACGAGCTATCAAGCTAAGCTCCAGAATCAAGGCGATCCTCGATGATCAATCTGCAATGTTAGTGAAAGTAGGGTAGTGAGCACACAACCATGCCCAGTAGATGACTAACTTCATCAACCAGCATGCTCAAAACATTTTATAGAACATATTATAAATTCATGAGTTTAAAAAGAAGGGAAGAGATAATTCCAAGGCAAAAGCCAACAACAACAGTCCATTACATCAAGACTAAAACAGATTCCAGAGCAAAGGAAATCACAAGCAGAATGGACACTAGATACCAAAGCATACAGACAGAACAAATAAATTCTGTGAACAGAATGAGGAAACATCACTCGTAAACAGAACAAGTGAAACACCTGTTAACAGAACGGGGGAGACACCCGTGGCAAACAGAAGGATGTCCTACGAAGCGCACTACGAGATAGCTAAACCAGCCATCCACGGTTCGAATATAGAGATACTAGGTCCCAAAACAGAAGCTTAAATAATAGTAAGCATATGTGCACCAATTGCACCACAAAGCATTTAGAAAGCTTAATTATCAGTAGGTGAATACAACCCCGCAAACAGAGGTCAAAACGGAGCTTGAACGAGCATGTTTAGCCAAAACAGCGGGATGTTCAAACTTGTGCTTGAACGTAAATGTTTGGACAAAGTCGGGACTCGGAAGGCGCTAAATCAGAATGTCTGAACTTGCACAAGTCAAGACTCAAAACCAGAGATGTCCGGACATCGGTTCGGACTTCAAAGTTCGGACAAGTTCCAGAAAACAGATATGTGGTGAGATCCGAACTTGTGTCCGGATATCAATGTTCGACACAAGTTGAACTAAAATCAGAGAATCCTTGTGAGGTCTCTGAACATGTGTCTGAACATCAATGTTCGGACGCATGTCAAACCAAACCAGCAGAGGGTGTCTGAACTTCTATCCAGACTTGCAAGTTTGGACACCAGCCGAAACTCGCAAGCCATACTTGTCCTTGTTCCCCGTCCAAACATCAAAGCTCGGACGGAAGTTCGGACACAACCAAAAACAAAATAACAGAGAACACCACAGGGTCTATCCGAACATCAATGTTCGGATAGACGTTCAGACACGTCAAAAGCCAGAAATTTCAGAAACGCAAACGCACGAACGGAAGTGTCAAAACAACACCAAATCACCATGTAAATGCAAAGTTAGTAGAAAACCACTATAGGGGTTTTATGAGAACAATAACAAGGTAAAATCAGAGAGTAAATCACCACAAGAACGCAAATCAAAAGAGCGTTAGAACTCCAATCTCAAACACCCCATAGGTGAACGCACTAATCGAATCTACGAGCCATCTACCTCGTTAATTAGCATAACGCTTCCCAAACTGAAGCAGAATCCAACCAAATGCAGACCACCACGCAGCAGCCCAAACACAATCTGAAAAGTCACTGAGTACACACAATCATAGAGGCAATTCTCAATTCAGAAATGCTAAAACTTCCCAAACTCAGAAATCACAAACCGTAGAACGCAACTCATAAATTATCACCTGAATCCATCAGTAGAGATCTTGGGAATCAACAGCGAAGAATTGATGGACGAATGTTGGAGTCAATCACTGACAAGCATCGGATTATAGAGGAGAACCGGAATTAGAAACGTAGAAATTCCAGATTGTAGAAACAATGAATACGCAATTAATATTCAAACCTGAATCTGAATCTGACAAGGGATTCGCAGTGGAGGAGACTTAGACTGAAGAACTCGATCGATGAACGCACAATCAGCAGTAACGTGATATGAGAGAAGAAAGTCCCTGAGGAGAAGAGAGAAGGGAGAACACAAGTGCGGTGCAATAGTGAGGTCTGAAGGACTGACGTTTGTGGAATACGATTGTGCGTGAGAACTGATTAGAAAAAATAATTAAATAAAGGAATTCTTTTTCCTTTAAGCAATAGATAATTACCTTAATTAGGTGAGGAGAAAGACCTTCTTGCCCTCAACTTAAATTCCAAGGACGTCCACGTCCTAAATCAATTAAAGCTCACTTAAGTCACGACGTTAGCGAGATAAATTATGCACCTCTAAATAAACTTTGGGTTATAACAGGTTGAGCCTAATCCACATGAACTAACATGTAACAAAATAAGTCTACAAGACATAACTACCTTAGTAAATTTCCAAAGAGGAAAACTAAAGTTATATAACAGAAGCCGAGTTAAGGTCCAACTCATAATTGTTGAAATAAATGGACAAGGGTGTGAGTTACTGACAACGTAAATATGATAACTAACCAATGTAGTTAGTAACCCTTAAATTTAATTGGTGGGATAGATTATTTAATTCGAATAGTGGATTTAAAATTAAGGGTGATGCTAATTAATGTTGGAACTTACTTCCATATATAGGATTTGGAAGATTGAGCTAGAGATAGGACACCTCTTAGTACTACGATGACATGTATATTATTGTGTGATCCTAGTACCCCTGAGGGTCACTTGGGTTCGAATGTGTGAAATTGTTTGATAAGAAGATATGCGTGCTTACAACATTTTATATCACACTTGCATGCTAAATGGTATGATGCTGAATAATAAAATGCTTGATTTTTACTTGTGTGTGCAAGTCCAAATGAGATGTGTACCAATCAAATGAACACACACTTATATAGATTATAAGTAAAGACTAGGAATATGTCATTTGCTTAAGGATGGGAAACATCAGGTATGTTATCTAAAGTGCACGAATAATCTAAGAATGTTTCTTAGATAATGAGGAAGAAAATTCATTATTATATGATGAGAAAAATAAAAATAAAAATTGGATATGATATCCATTACATGAAATTTCCTAAGAATGTTTCTTAGGTAGAAAAGTGGAAAGATCTTATTTCAAGCAAACAAATATCAGATATGATCTATATTATATAAGAGTCTAAGAATATTTATTAGGCATTGAGATTGTGATATTAATCATATGGTGGGGTATTATTGTGGGTGAGAAATCCAAGAGGTTCTTGGTTGTACATTGTGATCACAGAGTAGAAGACCAAGATTGGGTCTACTCAAATTATTGGGAACCAATGAGTAGACTGATCGTTGGTCGGTTCACCTCGTTTGGTGTTTGGCTACTTCTAATAGGTTACCCGCCTTATAACAAGGAGAACATGTCATCTTGTAACATGGTGCACGTCAAGGTTATGGAATGAGCATGTATAAGAATAAGAAATTATAACAGATTGAACAATGCAAGACGTAATATATGGATTGAGCAAGACTTACAAATTTATATTGATTGATAAGGATTCCTTGATGGTGGGAATGACCTTATTCTTGAACTTATGTGTAACGCCCCTATCAAACAAAAATACAACGGAAAACAAAATACTATGGCATTTACAGATCTTCGGATTCCAAACACCCGACACCAAACCTCACCAATTACAACTTATAAAGTACAAAAGTTACGGTCTGAAACACAAGAAAACTTAACGTAAACATAATAGTAATAAAATATATTAACTCTCCACAAAACCTAATCCCATCCCAATCACTCATTCTCTTCGTGGCCACCTGTATATCAACTCGTACCTGCAAGATGAAACCAAGCAGCCCACCCCGGGAGGGGTGAGTCAGTTCCCTGGAATGGAACTGGTACGATTCTCCAAAACAAACTCATAAACATAACTCTTTAATAAAATAATAACTTGAAGACAAACACTTAAAGCAACACAGAGGAACAAGGCACTTTAAAATCACCAAGTCAAGCTAACAGGTTAAGAAAAGAGATAAATAACAGAAAGTTAAAGTTAGTCAATTAAAAGAAATCACACCACCAGTTAGTGAACATCCATTACTTGTGTTAGATTCAGTTCCAGTTAGGGGTAGAAAGACCCAAGTAGTCACAAGGACTAGGAATGAAAGAAGATATCCAAGAACCAACAACTCAAGAGTGGAACAACACCAATTGGGAGAGATGGCCCCCACCGCCAGATATAAATGTCCATATGGACGAGGGATATACAGCCCCCTGCTGTCATACACGTCCTTTTTGGACAAGGGATATACAGCCCTTTGCTGTTATTCACGTCCTTATTGGACAAGGGATATACAGCCCTTTGCTGTTACTGGAGAAGACGCGCGCATGTCAGAACAAAGACTCGGCTCATGGATGAAACGATATCCAGAGTCAAAAGAAGAATTTACCAAGATTGACATTTCCCATATTCCCACTAGATTAATAACTGCACGAGTGCAATACCAAAACACTCAGTCCTACAGAGTGCAGAGGCGTAAACCCTCAACAGTTAATATCTAATGAGACAACCAGATAAGAGAAACCAATGATCATGTGAGTTGTACATTCAAGGCTCAGTTAGTCACATCAAGCTGAGTTAGTCACACAAACAGTTTCCCTTTTGAAATCCATTCAAGCTCAGTTAGCGTTTTCCAAAACATCCATAAAGTCCGTTATCAAAAGTATCTGAGTACGAGAAATCGTATCTGGTATGTGAAGAAGCAATAACTAACTCGAATGAGTGATCCCCGGCCCACTAATAACCTATAATTAAGGTGTTCCAAGTATTGATCAGTTAAGGGACTTATAAACTAAACATCTTCTATTCTTACTGATTTATAGTTCCAGGTTTACCATTATTCTCTCACAAAGATTTGGGCTAGATTTTGGTAATTAAATCTTTTTGTTAGGCCCATTTCATTTAATCTGGAATGATTTAGGATTTATCCCGAGAGTGGCCCTAAACTCTCGTTGAATTGTTTAAGTGGGCTTTTGGAGTTCATGGACTTGGGCCCAGTAGGATAGCCCAAGCCCGCGTTACCTTTTCGTTAGTTGATGAAACTTCCTAAAAAGAGCTTGTGAGGTTTCAAACGTGCAACCTCGATTTAATTCTAGATTTGACTTGACCATTTACGCCATTGAATTTGTATGTCTTGAGGGTACATTTAATTTTTTTCCAATTACCCACTCTTAGTCATAGGGTTAACTTAATTAAGCTCTTAAGTTATAGTGGACAAATTTTACTTTAATACATGATTAAGGTTTAGGATCTATATTTCTCCTAATAGTCCACCTATATGTCACATTAACATTTAATGTTTTAATTGTTGCGTAGGAACTAGGTTTACTCGAATATTTCCCCTCTTATTACTTCCATGAGATACGTATTTCCTTTATTTATTTTAATATATATGCATGTACATGTATTAGAATTTATTTAAGTCATCCTTTATGTAGCTTATTGTATTTAAACTATTTCTATTAACTTCTACATATATCTACATTCAATATATGTTTTATAAAGTATTTCTTTTGTTTCATTTTAGAATATTAGCTTCTATAGTATTTAATTAATATAAGTGTAGATTAATTTAACTCCTTGTTTTAACCTAAGTTACTATTTTATTTCTTTTATATATATGTATATATATATATATATAATTTTTTTTACTTCACTTAAAAGTTTACAACCAAAAATATTCATTAGCACTCTGTATTAAGTGTTAGTTTAGTCTTATTATATTTTCCCCAACATATAAGGTTCTTTAATCAACTATACTTTAATTTTTGGTAACATTAAAAACCATATATTATAATATATCTTAGGAAAAATTCAGAATTACAATTTTTAGACCTATTTCCTCTTGTCTAAAAATTCCCAAATTAATATATATTAACTAGGATATTTTAGACATATTATAAAATTTGTATTTCATAATAATATCTTTTTAAATTATCTAAATAATTTCATAATACTTAAAATGTACAAAAATTATAACTTACGTTTAAAAAATCAAAACCGTTATTAATTTACATCATAATAAACTACATTTTATAAGGAATCTAAGGTTAAAATTTCGTGTCAAAATACATTTGGGAAGGCCATTAAATAAATTCAACAAGTTAGGGTTTTATTCTAGAATTAATAAAACTTAAAACAACTTAATCTTCCCACGTTTTAATCTCGGCCGTCCGTTTCTATAACCTACAATCGGACGGCCCGAGACTCGCGAGTTCATCAGTAAACCCAAACCAAAACCCGAGTACGAATTCGATGATTTCTCTCAGCTCACAGAACCAAATTCGTTGCTTCTTGTTCCATTGAGTTCGAAATTTAATTGCGGTTCTAATGGTACCAATTTCACTAGCTAACATGCAGAATTAACGGTTTTCGATTCTGGGTTCGAAGTTAGGGTTCTTAGTTCAGTTCGAATCTCGATTTGGCAAATTCGCCTAGTATAACACGTAATGGATGAAATTGAAATATGGGTTTGACCGGTAATGAAATTTCGAATGGAAACAATGGATCAATTTGATCAGAAACTCACGGACTTGCGTTAATGAGGAGAATCCAATCCGGTTTTCTGGAAAAATTCAAACTTTCAGGTTGTTCGGGTAGCCGACATTGAAGCTCTATAAATTTCAGTACAGATCGAGTCAAACTAAGTGTGTGGGCTTAATCGAAAGAGGAAATATAGCTCTACAGCTTGATAGCAAGAACGTAATCTAATTTGCAATATACAAGAATAAATCTATACCGAAAGTTACGAGTTTATACCTGCGTTTTCACTATGATTTTATGTGCGTGACAAAATGGGAACTTTAGACACTTCGTTCTTGTACACGGTTGGGAATTAGCCTTGGGTGTAAACATAAGAATTGTAGAGGAGTTAGAGATCTACACAACAAGCTAAAGAACACGAATTTTGACTAAGAGACGAAGGAGTTACGACGAGACGAAGTTACCTTACCGATTACGTTTTCTGGAAATCTGGGTTGAAATTGTTCGGGAAGGCAACTTCAGATCAAGTTTGCGGTGGATATAAAAAGAGTTAGGTTAAGTGTGAGCTATGGTTGGAAAGAGGAGTTTAAGGAGAAGAGAATGAAGAAAACGGTGTTCAAAAATACCAAGGGACGGCGGAGATATTGAAGTCACAAGTTAGGGAAATGATCAGGTGAAAGCTGAGAGCACTTAGCCGAATTTCTGGGGAATCCGGCGAGGTTGATGTGGCACGCTTCCCGAGGCGCGCTGGTGAGTCAGCAACCATGCCACATCAGCATTTTTTCAAAATTTTGGCTCTAAACTTCATTTTATCATAACTTTGGCTAGGATGATCCGTTTTTGACGTTCTTTTTATCAATCTTCTTGGTTTTCCATAACCTTTTTATTGGTATAGGTTTCATGGGCTAGTTTGACCATTCTCAAAAAGTCAATCCTAGCAAGGCTTAAGAAGCTTCATGGTTTCCATGATTTTATATCGACTTTTATGATTCAAATTAATGTTCCAACTATTTCTAAAATCTTTATAATATACTTGAAATGTTTAGAAATTTTTCCAAGATTTATTGACTTATAAATCTTATTATTAAATTCATATTACTATATAATAATATATAATAATCTAATATTTAATAGTACTCTTTAAGGTTAAATAGAAGAAATCCCCTAATTTAATTTTCATAATTCCATATAATAATATAATAATTTATTATTCATAATTCCCTACAATAATTTAATAATTAATAGTATTATTTATGGTTTAATAAAAGAAATCCCCTATTAAATTAATTTAGGGGTATTTCATTATGAGTGTGTATGATTTAGTTAGTGGATGATGTGTTAAGTATGAAGAATAGTGATTGTTCTGGTTATTGTTATGTTATGTTACCTGAATTCTTGGAAATTGGAATATTATAATCTGGATTGCATGTTAACTTCAACCAGTTAGCCTAAGGTTGGTCTGAAGGTGTATGAGGGTTGCATGGTAGCATACTCAGCTATTGGGTTGATCCCACCAACAACATTTTTACATGTGAGTAGATGAAGACTCACGACTGGAGAGTGGGTATCAGGTAGACATTTGTATAGCACTTTTGGTAATTATTTTGGTGTATGGCCATTGTGGATTAGAATGTATTTTTCTTACAGGGTTGGTAAAGGTTGTATATTGGTGAATCTGATGTAAGACACTATTTCAGTCAAGCTTAGCATTCCGCGTGTAGTTTGGTAGCCTTGTTACGCACATGAGTGCGTAATGGTGGTAACACTCATACTGGTTGGTTGATTTTCAGTTTGATTTATGTTGCTGATAGTTTTAACTATTCTGATTATCGAGGCGTTATGGCTTAAGACAGGTTATGAGTTAGGGGTGTTACATGATGAGTGTCCCAATGAGCATGCTTTAGGGGTGTATTTCATATGTTTTATCAACACTTTTCATGCTCATTTCTCCACTCTAGATAGTTTTCCTCTAGTTTTGTGTTTTATTGGTGTTTTACACAATTATTTCTAAAACAGGAGGAACAACATAGCTAGGAAAATAGTAGATGAAAAGACAAACGGGTGTGCGCCAACAGATCCAAAATCGGAGCTGAAACGAAGTAGATACAACATTTTGAAGACTAGCCTGCCCACAGGACCGACCCACAGGACCGACCTAGGGTGGGTCGATCTGACTTTTTCTGGAAGCTACTGGATTCAGCCGACCCAGACGATGGGTCGGTCGTAACCTACTAGAACCGACTGACTCAGGGACCGACCTAAGGTGGGTTGGTCGAACTTAAAATCGCTCACATGCATCATTTTCAGCAAGAGGCGACCGACCGACCGACCCAGGGTGGGTCGGTCAAGCCGAAATTTTGCCCAGAATCATGCTTTTAAAAGGGAAAAAAGAAAAAAATGGGGGATTCGACACAACACACAAAAACGATGGGAAAATAAGAGAAAAGAGGGAAGAAGAAGAAGAAAAAGAAGAAGAAGAAGAAAGGAAGAAGAAGAAGAGAAGGAGGAGAAGGCTCACCTCCATTGAAGCTCTTCTCCAACCTCCCATGGCTAATTCTTCTCCCTTCTCTCATTTTTTGCTTTAATGGTTGTGTAGTCTCCTTGTAGCTTGGGATGAGGATTTTGCCCCAAAATCCCTAAAACTTCGTTGTTGAATCTAGAATTTATGTTTATACTTAATTTTAGTCCTTGTGCCTAATGAAGATGAGTATTGAGTGTTTATGGCTTCTAAACTTGTTACTCATGATTTGGGGATTTGTTTACTGGTTTGCCCAAATTATCATTTATGTGTTAAATTGGTTGGTTTGGCCTACCAATTAGTTTAGCATTTTTGTGGGATTCTATCAAAGTGTTATTATGAGATAGAAACCTAAACCATAGGGGACTAAAACGGTGTACTCTACTTTTGATGATTTTGAGATTGGACTACATTGCAACTTGGGGGAACTTAAGCTTAGTGCTATCGATTGACCCGGGGCTTAGCTGATTGAGAAGTTCCGGTAAAATTGGTTAGGATTAGTAGGCCAAGATTAGGTTGCTAATTAATAAGTGTTCCATTGTTTATCTATAAGTTCAAGGGTCGACATCGGCAGTAAGGGGAGATGGGTGCAAATATCCATCCCGGGCTACATCTATCCTAGATAGTTAGTTTAGTTTTTATTTCCTTTCTTTATTTCTTCATTATCAAACCAAAAAATCCAAAACCCCAATTTACATTTATGCACCTTTGTTCATATTTATGCACATTTACTAAGCTTATAATTAGCTAGATAGTTACAAAGTCCCTGTGGATACGACCTTGTAGAGCTACAACGATTGGGTTCACTGGCCATAGTTAGCAAGATTGTTTCACTATTATTTTGCACAACATTACAAAAGTGGTATGAGAGTGTAGGAATGCTCGGATGACTAGAGATAGTGGTAGAAACTGTGAGCATAGGATTTTAAGGTTGGATATGTGAGAACCTGCATGCGAGGTATGTTAATCTTGGAACTCTTAGCGTTGTGGAATGCCTGCAAGTATTGAGTTAGAATAACACTCTGAATATGGAATATCTTCAAAATTCAGGGTGGTATTGAATTATATTCTAACCTATCATTCTTACAGATGTCAAGAAGGGGTAGTGGAAGAGGTGCTGAAAGGGGTCATGGTGTGCCAAACAGAGACAGAAGATACTTGATAAGCCGCAGACTTATCATATTTTATGCATTAGATTTAGGAGTGTATTAGTGTAAATAAGGTTAAATAGATGTTATTTATGTTGTATTATGCATTAAATTATGTTATTTGTACAGACTTATGTTTTTATATGTTTTCCATGCAAGGAAACACTTCAGACCAAAATGTCGGACATACGGCCGGGTAACTCCTGCACGACACAAGCGTGGAGCAGAAAAGGGTGCTATGCCGGGTATGTTGCTGGGTATTTCCCATCCGGCACATATGTGAAAAGTCACCTCGGTAGACCAGACGATGGTAGTTAATGACCGTTGCCAAACCAACCTATGCCAGGTATGGTGCCGGACATATCTTGTTCGGCACAGGTGCCTTTTCGCGCGGATTTGGTGGTTTCGACCGTTAGCAGTTGGGCACGTGCTTATTATATGCCGGATGAATTTCACCCGGCATGCCACCCGGCACAAGGAGTTTTTATTGCCTATAAATAGGACCGGAGGGCTGCATCAAATCTTACACTTCAACACCCCTATACACTCTATTCATTACTCCATTTCCGCCTCCACTCCATTGTTGGTGTCCAAAGAAGTCTACGGATCCATCCACGCAAGGAAGAAGAAGATCTTAACGGGTTATGGCTATGATCATTTCCTTCTCCCCTTTGTATTCTCTTCTTGTAGTTGTGTGGATGGTGATGTAGAATTCTTTGTTAGTTTTTGGTTAGGGAAGATTGTCCTTGTAAAACTCTTATGATCATTTATGGAATTTGCAAGTTTCTTAACCCGAACTCTAATCTTCGTACAAGTGGAATGAGTTAGCTACTTATTCGCTTATCTCTAAGTCCTATTTAAGGCTTACAAAAGTAAGTGGGCAACAAATACTAAGGTTTAGGATTAATCTCTTATTTCCCCATTATTCTGTTTGTATTCGCGGCATTAGCTATGCACGATGCGAATAAGGATATTGAGTTCCTTTTGTCATACCCTGAATTTGGAAGTGGTACTTACGAAATGAACGATGCTAGATGTAGTGTCGGGTGGAAGATGTCCAGCACATTCAAAGTCCTTGAATGTACCGGGTATCCAAGGTCCGGCAGGAAACCCGGCATATTCATTTTGCGAGAAACAAATCCTTTTCGAGACTTGCCACCCTTGATCATTGGTCGTATGAGTTCTTGCATTGATATCATCCCGAGTCAAAATTAGTTTATTTAGTTAGAATTTTTAGTTTAATTATCATTTACATTCCCCCCTGTTTAGAATAGGCTTTTACCCGGATTAGGACAAGTTTTCTATAAGTCCCTTGGGTTCGATACTCTCGGTCGTAATTTGCTCACGCTGTACTCCGATCGGGAATTGTTTGCTACCTGTAGTAGAGTTGTAGGATTAGTTTATTATTATATCCTTTTTGTATATAGTTTTTCCCTACAATTTTCCTGTTAGCAAAATGGCGCCGTTGCCGGGGACATACTGTAGAAGCTTGCTGCGCACGTGTCCACACCACGGCCTCACCAAGGAACAACTATCTCAGTTGTTTTATAAGGGATTGGTCAACCAATGCAAGACAATGATCCCATCCTCCCTTGGTGCAGACATACTGAAGAAGCCTGAAGATCAATTTCTTAGTGGAATTGATCTCTTTGCGAAGAGATTAGAGATTGGGCCACAGGTGGAACCAGGGGTGGTACCGCTGGTTTATATCAAGTGGGCGAGGGAGATGCCAAATTTGACAAATTAATGCAAAGTCATGAGCAGTTGTTGGAGAGCAATGCTCAAACGTCTACGAAGGTTAGCACTCTACAGAAGGTGGTGGAGCAAATAGCAATGAAAAACTCCTCAGAAGGGCGAATGTGGTTAGTGCCACGACCCACACGCTCAGGGCCACCCGACATGCCAGACTTTCAGAATGCTGAGGAAGTCAATTATGTGAGCAACCCAAGGGTATAGGCAGCCATGGCATCAGGGGAACCAACCCTCTCAAAACTTCCAAAGCCAAGCCGGCTACCAGGGAGGTCAGAGGCAATACCGACCATCCCACTCTACATCTTCATCAGAGGCTGAGATGGCTGAATTGCGAGACATGATGTCGGCTCTGATGAACAAGACCTAGGACGCTCACAACGAGATCTCGACCATTCGCAAAGAGCATAAAACATTGTAGTTACAGTTGCAGCAACTTCTGGCACAACCGAGACAACAAGGTCATCTCCCATCTCAAATGCAAACCAATCCGAGGGAGCATGCGAATTCGGTCACCATCTTATCCAAGATCTCTGACAATGCTAAGTAGCTGAAAGGCTAAGTGTAGGGCGGGTCCTCCTCACACATTCACATTCTTCGCACAGGGGAGCCTCTCTTCTTTTAATCTTTGTCCTTGATTGTTTTAATGTTGTTTTATTTGTATGCTTATTTATTTCTTGGTAATTGTCATTTACCAGTTCATTAAAAAAATTCAATTTTTCTTTTCTCTTTTGAACACTGGGGACAGTGTTCCTGCCAAGTGTAGGGTAGGGATCCCCCTTAAAAAATAAGTTTTTGTTAATAATATGCATAAGTTGTGAGTTTTATCAATGTTTTACTAAACTTTTTGCATGTTTATTATTGAGATGAGATTAGGAATGAATAAATGCTTGTTCTCTCAAGAGGTAAGCTTTCTAATGACTTGTAGATTCCTGTTTTTAACTTCTTGATTATCTTTTTGTAACATGAGTATATGATCTATCTCCTAATTCTTTCCTTTATGTACTTTTGGGAATTATTTTCTTTCCTTTTTCAAAGTGTGAAAAGTCTTTTGGGTGAAAATCTTAAAAAGGGTTTTTGTGCAAGAAAAAAAAAGAAAGGAGAAGAAAGAAAAAAAAAAGAAAAAATCTTCTTCCAAAGGAAAAGCATTATATTCCTTGAGGTTGCAAAAATTGCCTCAAAATAAAAGCAAGAAACTAGAGTTTTTCTCCTAAATTCCCTGTTCTTAATGCAAAAAAATCATGGATGATTCAGAAACCCTTGCAAAACAGGGCTGAACATAAAAACCATCGATGAGTGTCTTGGCCACATTCAGAAACTCTTGAAAAATAGAGTTGAATGGTGGAAACCGGAAAAAGGAGAGATTACAAACCCCTTATGCAAAATAGCCCAAAAGTTTTTGATCGATTTTGAAATTATTTATTTTTATACCCATTAGTATGTTTTGATGGATAAGGAAGGTTAAGTGATACTTATGAAATAGAGTCATATAGTTGGGAATGTTTATCTAAATTGTCATTCTAGAGTTTATCTGTTTTGTGCATAAGTAATTACTCCTTTCTAATCTAGTTTTGCTCGAGGACTAGCAAAAGGTAAGTGTAGGGCCTGCAGCTCCAAATTTTGCCGAGACAGTGGCGGCTGTCCTTACTCATTTGGGAGTTCATCTCGGGGAATACCAGTAGTACCCCACCCACCATCGCTCGTACTTCAATGTCGCCTAGAAAACCCAATTGGATGAAGAGTGTAGTGGAGATGCGAGTCCCTACCTACTCGGGAGAGCCGGATCCAACGGCTTTGAAGAAGTATATTGTGGAGATGGAAAATTTGAAGTGCTATAAGTTCCTGACGATTGGAAGATCGTAATTGTGGCCTACTACCTCAAGGAAGCCGCTAATACTTGGTGGTGATTGATCAAGGATCAACACTTGGGAGTGACAGATTTCACTTGGGCAGCTTATGTTGAGCTACTTAGAAACAAATACTATCTGGCACATCTTAAGAAGAAGAAGTGTCAGGAGTTTGAGTCACAGATTCAGGGAAGTTTGACTATAGATCAATATTATGCCAAGTTCATTGAATTTCTAAGCTTTCTTCCTGGAGTAGACTACCCCGAGACAGTGCGGGTTGAAAAGTTTCAAGGAGGTTTGTCCTTCCGCATTTAAGTGGCTATGGGCGCGCTTGACTATCATACTGTCCAGGTAAATAAATGAAACCTTTGTACCTTCCTTCTTAATATATACTCTAATGATATGGAACTTAATAAGAAAGCTATAGGAATGATACAATGCTGCTTCTAAAACTGAGTTAATGCTGCACATCCAAGATGAAACACTTGGGAAGAAGAGTAAGGCTGTAGATAAGGGAAAAAAAGGCGAAGGTTCTTCTCGAGCCGAGAGTAGTAAAAAGGGGATGTTAAGTCAAGTTCCTTTAGGTTTTGAATATGGCAAACTATCATTGCGGTTTAATGTATTTTTTAAAAGTGTTTAAGCAAAAAAAGATTATTAAGATCGCTTGTATGCAAGGTTACAAGCGGGTTCTTTCATTCTGACTGGTGCCCAACTGTTGAGCATATATCCACGATCGCTCCAAGCGAGGCTCAACGACAGACGACAAAGATACTCACTCAAAAATAAAGCTAAATACAAATGTTGAAGTCAGACACCTTGTCTAGCATGCTAGCAACGTCAATCTGCACAATTGATCTTCCAAGATCAAATATTTAGATGCATGGGAGACAAGAAAGAAGAAGAGAAACGGTAGTGCAGAAAAAGCAGCTGTCACTTTTGGCTTTTTCTACCATGTCTTCTGGAAAATGTGATTCATGTCTGTGGTCCCTCATTCTAGCGCGACAGTGGCTAAGCCACTAAGAAGTACGGACTTCAGACATTTAAACAACAAGCTTTGGGATCCACCAGCAAGAAGAAATCGACATTGATAACCCAGCTTCCAATGGAGGCGAATGTGTTAAATGACCCGTATTGGCTGAAACAGAGCTTAATATTTCTAGAGAGCTTAGACTTGTGACTTAGAGTTTTCAGTTTCCTGTGTGAGTCTTTAAGTCCTGTAATAGAGCGGCAGTAGTGAGTGAGTGGAAGGGAAAACTCAAATTGTTGAGTATACAAGGGTAGCTAGGACAGTAGGAGAACAATCGGGGGGCTGTTGGGAGACTATTGGTCATGTGTCGACCAGGGGTCATGTGTCGACCAGGGTACTTCAGTGGTAAGTTCTAAATCATCCCGGAGTCCATATGTGGGCGTGGAGGGAGATTGAGTGAATTGCTAGGATGTGATTCTAAATCAAAAGAGGTTTCTAGTTTAAAATTACTTCCCTGTCTTTTACCTACCTCAAGATACTTCTTGTTACCTATCTAGCGACAACTGCACAACATGTCCCGGACCAGTCGGGGACATGTCAAGGAGTATCAATCGACCTACAAGTGGTATCAAAGTAGTTACTTCTGAAGAGCTAACCCTCCTGAAGCGATCAATGGCGTAATCTAGCATGCTGGCTTCCGAAGAAGGCGTAACTCCCATCCGACCACTTCTCTTCAACGGAGAAAACTACACAAATTGGAAGAACAAGATGGAGTTCCACATCAGATCTGAAGATCCAAGACTCTAATGAGTAATAAGTGTAGAAGACTACACTTATAGAGTGGCTCAAGGAAATTCCCTCTCAGTTGACATCATGACTGATGAAAAAAATGAAGAAGCTCATCTTCAATGCCAGAGTGGTGAGGCTACTCTATTGCTCACTGTTTCCAGAACAGTATTCAAAGATCTCATCCCTCATAACCGCCAAAGATATATGGGAGACACTTGAAGTCACCTAAGAAGGGAATACTGAGATCAAGAAGACAAGAACCGAGCTGCTTCTCTCCCACTAGAAGTTGTTCAAGAAGGAGGAGAAGGAGAGTATTTCCGAGATACACACATGATTTACAAAGCTCACCAACAAGATAGCAGTCCTTGGGAAAGCTATAACAAACGAAGACTAGATCAAGAAGTTCCTCAGGTCACTACTTGCCTTCTTTGACAGCAAAGTCAACACCATGCAAGAAGTGCATGACGTATCCAAGATGTTAGTCGCTGACATGTTGGGGTCCCTGACGGAGTTCAAGCTAAAGCTGCAACAACGAGAGAATGGGACTGTCAAGTAGGAGAAAGGCAAGGGATTGGTGCTGCATGTTGAAGAGGATAGCGACACCGGATCAGATGAGGATGAGGAAATGGTTCTCTATGCCAAGAGACATTTCAGGAAGATGTTCAACAACAACAATAGAAGAAGAAGAGTGACTCCAGAGACTCTAGAAAATCTAGAGATTAACAAAATAAGGGTGACAAATGCGTCGGGTCCTCCAAGAGAGGACTCCAGTAAAGCTGAAACAAAACTGATGATGATGCAAGTGAAATGTTCTAGGCTAGAAAGTGAGGCTAAATAGAATTATAAGAGAAAGCCTACTTAGAATGGTCATCGACCTGTTGGGCAGCCGTCGAAGACTAGTTGACGAGGGTTATGCTACTTCTGCCGACAACCAGGTCACCACTAGTCCAGATGCTATAGGACACACTTTATGCGATCCTGGCATCTAGCCAAGATAGGACTAAAATGGATTAAAAAGGAGGATCACCGAAGTAAATTTGTGAATGCCATTGGACTCAGATACACACGGTCCCTCAGCCTTCACATTGATCACTTAGTACGGGCAAGAATGCGAGAAAGGTCCTTATCTTCTTACCTTCTCTCATCCGAGCCCAAGAGTGTAGGAACTTGTTCCTATGATGAATGAAAGGTTGTTTTTATATACTTTCATAAACATGCGTATGCTTTCTTTACATTAGTGTTTATTTTCGGGGAAATCAATTTAGCTTGTGGTAAAAACTGTTGATATGTTTGAATGCATTTTCAACTAACAAGAATGATGCAGATAATTTTCATTAAGTCACTAATTTGAAAGAAATTCACCAAGGTCATTTATGTTCTAAACTTGAGATTCAGAAATTAAATTCAAGATTCAAGATCTCATTGATAAACAACAAACAAGTTAGTGACTATTCGAGCATATGTCTTTCAGATGTCTTTGAAAATAAAATGCTTGCACGATAGGTGACCGACTATCGGGATCAGAGAAATTAGACTTTTATATTAGAATAAGGGCAAAACAGGATTTTCAAAACTTTTTCAACGGTAAAATTCCATTCTAATGCTAATCTCTGGTTTTGACAGCTAGTGTCGATTCGTAGTCCAAAAGAGTAGTTAAAAACTAGTCCTTACACTCTGTTAGCGCTCGCATACGTGTCAGAGACCGTTGCCCGAGCTGTATAAAAGGGGTAATGGTGTTCTTCAATACTCACTACTTACCTCTCAGCTTTCTCATATTCTTGCAAACTTAAGCACATTCTCTCTCTCTCACAAACATTTTATAAGGGTCTGATCTAAAACTTCCGAAAAGCTTCAAAAATTAAAATGACCCCAAGATAAACCTCAGATCCAAGGTCACTAAGAAGGTCATCATGGACCCAACTCCTGATTGTAGGAGAACTCCCATTTGAAGTCACCCCTCAAACAGTCATTGCTCCTACCACCAGCATCCCAAAATAATCAGCATAAGAGGAGAACCCGTTGAAAGTGGAGGTGATGGATGAAGTAGAGCTCGCCAATGATGAGTTGGCATACATAACTACTTATACGCCAAAGGTAAACAACAAACTCCAAGGTTCAACTTCTACTTTCGTGCCTTCAATATCTCAAAGAACCTCAACAAAACCAGTTACTGAACCTTCTTCCACCTCTCCTACTCAAACCCCTTCTCAACAAATATAAGTAGAAACCAACCCAATCTCCACCACAAAGCAATATTCCACAAAAACAAGGGTATCCCCACCAACCCTTGTAAAAAGAACACCCACAAAACCAACTCCTGCTCAATCTTCTGCTTAGTAGAAATACAAAACAAAAGACCTTAACAGCAGCGCCGACACCTCACCAACACTCTCTTCATCTGATGCAAAACTACCCCGAGTTGTTGAACTCACCTTAGTTGTAGAATAACTCCGAGTTATAGAACTCCCCCCTAGTTGCAAAATTACCCCGAGTTGTAGAGCTACCCCGAGTTGCTGGACTCACCCCAGTTGCTAAACTCACCTCAGCTTTGCTGAGCTCATCCTCAGGCTTGTCATAAGCCCTGCTCTCTACTCAAAATCATACCCCCAAGTACCATTCCACCTCAGGCTCGTATAAAGCCCTAATTTCATCTTAGGCTCATCATAAGCCCTGACTACCATCACACTACTACCACTTTACCTCAAGCATGTCATAAGCTCTGACTACCACAACCCAAAACCCCCAAGCTCGTCATAAGCCTTTACTACACATTTGCATCATCAATCCCACCATGTATCTCACTTCTTTCCAGTCATCCTAGGTTCCCGACACCTTAGAATGCTTAGTGGATTTTAGGTTCCCGACACCTTAGAATGCTTAGTGAAGTTTTAGGTTCCCGACACCTTAGAATGCTCAATGGATTTTAAAGATGACACCTCAGAATGCTTGGTGGAGTTTTAGGTTTTCGGTACCTTAGAATAGCCATCTTAGGTAGTCAACGTCTTAGAGCAGCTTGACAATCTTTAAAGGAAGTGCACCTAGAATAGCTCGACAAGGCCCAAATCATTTCACTCAAGGTATTGGGTGCCTTCGAATAGCCCAACAATTTCTAGAACTCTTTTTCAGGAAACCACACCTCAGAATAGCTGAGCACAACAAGATGATTCCGAGCGAAAGCTCAATATAAGGAGCAGAATTTTTAAAGTCGGGTAAAATTTTGGGGTGTCAATCAAGCATCAACTAGTCCTTTCATCTTCACTAAAAATTCTAGTTAACGGGGGGTAATCTGTTATACCCAAAATTTTGACCCTCGAGAAGGGTCCAAATGCACAAATTTGAAGGCAAGGGCAAAATGGTCAAAATGCACCAAGTCAGGATTTTCCAAGGACAGTCTCAGGACTTTCTATTTTCGTACGACTTGTTCACCATCTCAAAACACCTTCAAAACCAAAGTCATTATGAAAGACATTTCATATTTTTTGGCTAACTTTAATTTTGGAAATATAGCTTTTCATTTATATTATAAGAAAAATTCCTTAATAACTAACACATGAAATTGCCTCAAAATAGATAGAAAAGGTCTTTAAACTTTAAAAATAAAATTCTCACATGGTTAACATGATTACCTGAACAATTTCATCAGGAACCTTAACCCAAAATATTAAAAAGAAATTTATACATTTTTACAATTTTCTCTCTCCTTTAGAAATTATCCAAATCTAGTCAAAATCTCATGAGATTTTAACACATGATAGATGATGATTCCTAAAGAATAACCCTTTTGGACTTTTGAAATTTTGAAATCCTAATAATAAGTTATGAATTATGAGAGGTGTCACTGTAACATTTTTACCTAATCTTTAATTTATCAAAATAACCCGATTCCATTTCTCAAAATTCATAAAAATTTCCTTTACCTATTTTTAAAATTTCATAATTTTTTTAGGATTGTAGCCTATTTAAAAAAAATCAGATTCTCTTAAAGCATATAAAGATTTTTGATTAAAAAAATTTTGATTTATCCATTGGCCATGCTTTTCTTATAAACCCAAACCTTCCCAAACGACCTAAACATCAATCATAATCCTCCCAAGGCCAGAAGCAAGTTCTTCAAACTTGCCTCCCATGTTTTTCAATGCTGTCATACCAAAACCATACCGATATCACTTCAAAATCACCGAAACACAATACGTTTTTCTTCCATCAAACTTCTTAATACCAAAACCCCACAAAATTGAGGCAAAACATGAACACCAACATCAAGGAGTCCTGCCCAGAAGCTAGGAGTCGTTGCCTAACCGAAGGTTAACCGACAAAGCCATCAAAGAATCCCGACGTGAAGGATTGAATAGTTATAGCATCCAAATCAGGTTTGAAACTTCTAATCCTTGCACTTAATACCTTTAATATCTCCCATTCACTGGTTTTTATTAAAAATTTGCTTTAAAGTGTATTTTTACATTTTTAGGTCTTTTGTGCTTTAATTTGTTCACCACGTTTCCTGTTAAATTCAACCTCAAAACTTAAATTTGAAGTCACCATCAGGTTAGAATCATATTAGGAGAATATGGTCCAAATATGAGGAAAAAACTCCACCCGGAACCCTAAAAACCAATTCGCCCTGTAGGCGCCCTCAGCCGAGGACACCCTGTCCGAGATCCCGGACGGGGTGTCCAGGGCCATGTACAGGAACCAAAAAATTTTGAAAATGGAAAATTTGAATCTTTTAGGTGATGTCTGGGGTCATGAACGCTATGTCTAGGGTCCCGGACACTAAAAAATCTTTATCTCTTGCTATTTTTGTGTTTTTGTTGTTATTTTCTGCTATAGGTCCGTGGCCACAGATAATAAGTCCAGGGTCATAGTCAGAGGAAAATTTTGACCTAATCTGACTCCCGAAACCCTTGTTTAGGCAATTTTATTTGACTCTTTCAATTTTGTCAAAAATGTTAAAAAAAATCTACCTCCTCAAGTAAATCAACGTTAGGTTAAAGCCTTTCAGTGACATTAGTGAAGGAAAATATCTTCAATGGATAGTGAAATTAATCTGGACCCCAAAAAGCTATATTACCAAGCCCTCGAACCTGAATTCTAACATTTCCTAGTTTAATGAGGTTAACACTTAAGTGTCGACTAATCATAGGTTCTCGTGGGCTAACTTATGATTTAATAATTATGATTCTATAACATAGTTATTAAACTTTGTTATAAGTGGAACTAGACCCTGATCATATCCTAATAATTATAATCAACATAGGATAAGGTTTGAAAACCCCGGGCTCACACACCACAATCCTCCTTCAAAGAGCATGTTCATCTTTTCAGGACAATACACAAGTTTTCAATCACTAGCATGTCTAACATCCCCCTCAATCAACTTCTTAAGTTTTAGAATAGGTTCCGGTCCCTAAATGCACCCAAACTTCATTTTGCATTTTCATTTTGGAATAGGTTCTGGTCCCTAGATGCACCCGAATTTCATTTGCTTTTTCACATTCTGGAATAGGTTTCAGTCCCTAGATGCACCAAGATTCCATTTCCATTTTCATTTTGGAATAGGTTTGGTCTCTAGATGCACTTGGAATTCATTTGCATTTTCACATTTTGGAGTAGGTTCCAGTCCCTAGATGCACCCGAATTTCATTTGCATTTTCACATTTTGGGTCAGGCTCTGGTCCCTAGATGCACCCGAATTTCATTTGCACTTTAACATTTTGGAAAAGGTTCCGATCCCTAGATGCACCCGGATTTCATTTGCATTTTCATTTTGGAATTGGTTCTGGTCCCTAGATGTATCTGGATTTCCTTTATAATCACACATTTTGGAATAGGTTCTGGTCCATTGATGGTCCATTGATGCACCCAGATTTCACTTGAATTTTACATTTTAAAATAGGTTCCGGTCCCTAGATGCACCCGGATTTCATTCGAAGCACATCCCCATATCAAACACATTGCATCATTCATCATCTTGCATCATCACATCATTTGCATGACGGGTTGCCGACGCCTCTTGTAGTTCGTTCAAGTTGACGAGGTGATGAAAATAAATCCACTTTTGTTATGTCAGCTTGTTTAGGGATCAACAAATGGTGGACAAAGGCAATAAGTCCCCGTAGCTATACTAGAAGTTATCCATGCACACCAGCTGAGGGCAATGGCAAAAGTTCACATAGGGTCCAACCGGGAGCATTTTTGAACGGGTTCGGTCCCCAGTTACATCCGAGCTTTTTTCTTTTTGGACGGGTTTCGGTCCCCAAAAGCATCTGAGTCATCATCATTTTTGCATGGATGGGTTTCGTTCCTCAGAAGCATTCAACTCATCATCATTTTTTCATGGATGGGTTTTGGTCCCCAGAAGCATCTGAGTCATCATCATTTTTTCATGGATGGGTTTCGGTCCCCAAAAGTATCCGAGTTAATTCATTTTCGCATGGATTTTTAGTGCCCAGGAGCATCAGAGTCATTTCATTTCTGCATGGACGGGTTTCGGTCCCAAGAAGCATCAGAGTCATCTGATTTTGGCATGGACGAGTTTCGGTCCTTAGAAGCATCCGAGCCACATCACATTTCAACAGGATAGGTCCAGACCCCTAAAAGTGCGTGAGAAACATCATCATTTTTCTAGTTTAGGTTGTCAGTGCCTTAGAATAGCACAACAAAACCCAAATAATTCTAATCATGGTAGTCGGCACCTTTGAGGAGCCCGACAATTCCAGAATTCTTCTTCAGGTAGTCAGCGCCTTAGAATAACTTGGCATAACCAGGAGATTTCCGGCTTGACTTAAGGTCGGGGCAAAATCCTCAAGGCCGGGCAAAATTTTGGGATGTCACTCAAGCATCAACTAGTCTTTACATCTTCATTACAAAGTCTAGTTTACTGGGACAGTCTGTTGTACCCAAAATTTTAAACCTCGGGAAGGGCCCTAGTGCATAAATTTTAAGGCAAAGTCAAAATGGTCAATATGCACCAAGTTAGGATTTTCTAAGGACATTCTCTAGACTTTCAATTTTCATATGACTTGTTCAACATCTCAAAACACTTTCAAACACCTTACTCATTATGAACGACATTTCACAAATTTAAGATAATTTTTATTTTGGAAGTATAGCTTTAAATTTATATTAAAAGCTATTTTTCTTAATAAGTAACACATGAAATAGCCTCAAAATACAAAGAAAATGTCTCCAAACATAAGAATAAAATTTTCACATGGTGAACATGACTACACTAGCCATAAACCTGACAAATCTCATCACGAACCTTAACCCAAAATTTTAAAGGGAAATTCAAACATTCTTGTAATTTATCTCTCCTTTGGAAAATACCTGAATCGAGTCAAAATGTCATGAAATTTTAATACATGATAGAGGATGACATTTAGGGAATAACCTCGCTGGAATTTTGAAACTTTGAATTTTCAATAATTAGTTATGAATTATGAGAGGTGTGAGATAGTAACATTTTTATCAAATCGGTTATTTATCAAAATGACCTGATTCTAACTCTCAAATTCATAAAAACCTTCCTGTATCTATGGTTAAATTTTCATAATTTTATCGACCTACGACCTATTTAGTTAATTCAGATTTTCTTTAGGTTTTTGATAAAAAAATTCTTTTATCTTTTGATCAGCCCCCGCCTATAAAAATACCCTTCACAAATGGCATAAAGATGATCCAAAAGTCTTCCAAAGTTAGAAACTACTCTCCAAGTCTTGCCACCCACGTTTTCAACAATCCCGATACCGGAACTTTGCCGAAATCATCCCGAAACCACCAAAAACATAATATTTCCTCTCCCACCAAACATCCAAGCATCAAAACACCATAAAATTAGAACCAAAATGTGGTGAGCAGTACCAGGGAAGAATATCCATAAGCTGAAGTCAAAGTCACACCGAATCGACTCCGACAAAGAAATATAAGAATCTTGTTGTGAAGAAACACTCTGCCACAACCATCAAAACAGGTTAGAAATATAATTTTCTTAAACCTCAGATCTTTACATGTCTGAGTTCCTAGTAGAATCAAGGACTTTGGGTGTGTTGATTCAAGTTTTACAACTAACTACGAGTTTAACTTGTTCACTAAGTTTCATCACTAATTTGAGGTAAATTAAAAACTTTCAATCACCAATAGCTTAAGCACATCTTAAGCTGCCTACCCAAAAAATTTGAGCTAAAAACACCATCGAGAACATTGTTAAAACAGTGGTCCAGTGGTGGCTTGGGACCACGAAGGCCGCATCTAGGCCCCGGACCACCTACGGACAGCGCCAAAAATCAAATCTGTAATTTATCTCTAATTTTGTGTTAAAGTCCGGGACCACAGATATTTTGTTTGTGGCCCCGAAAAATTCAAATTTCAATCTTTTACAAATTTGAATATTCTGATTAATAAGATAGATTATGGTCCATGATCACGAACGACAACGACATTTGACCTAATTCGACGTAAGAGACTCTAATTTAGGTAATTTCAATTTTCACTATTAATTTAAGTTAAAAATGTCAAAAAGCACATAAATATAAAAGCTTGCACAATTAGGTTAATTAGACTTTATAATTAGCCTTTCATAACATAAGTAGAGGAAAAATGGATTCAAGCATAGTGAAAGTAATTTGATCCCGGAAAAGCTATATACAAGCCCCTAAACTAGATCTCAACCTTTCTTAGTTTACTATAGGTTAAAATTAGGGGACGATTATAAATAGGTTCCAATGGGCTAACCTTACGTTATAGACTTTTGTTTTATAATACAGTTTTTAGACTTAGGTTATAAGTAGACCTAGAACCTGAACATATCCTAAGCAGCATAATCAACATAGGATAAGGTTCAAAAAATCCCGGGCTCACAGATAAGCAGCGGATTAGAGACGGAGTTGTTGGTCTCTAAATACCTTTTTTCTAGTAGTGTAACAGTCACCCTCCAATAACTAACAAAGATAATATGAATATATATGGGATATACAGAGATAACATATATCTTCAATAGTTTTTTTTTCGTAAATAAGACTTTGATTAATGAAACAAAATTACATGCCTAAAATACCTTAAGCTAAAAGCAACAAGAGGAAAAAGATCACATGAGGGATCAGACAACCCTTATAGCAACCAAAAGCACCCAATCAAAAGAAATACAATGATGTAGGAATAATCAGCAGGAGATCTCCTAGCCCATAGCTGAAGCAGGAACCGCAACAGCCAACCCAAAGGGAGCGAACAATTGAGGTCAGCCCTATCCAAGAGGATGACTGCCTATCCAGCTACCAATGGAAGCATCCTTGTAAGGAGAAGTGCAAAGAAAGGATAATAGTGTCGGGAAGGGCACCACCAGGGGTACCAGAAGATCTTACTGCTAACTCCTCCAGCTACACTCAAGAGAGAGGATTTTCAAAAGTCTAGAAAACAACCTAATCTTGACAAAGGCCCAATAGCGAGAAAATCAACCAAACTAAAACCCAAAACCATGACCAACAAATTAAGAAAACTAACACATAGAAACTTATTTTTCTCCCATAGGACGAGGAACAAAAGGTGAGCTGGATCTAGACTCTGACAACCCAAGCATGACATGCAACCCTATATCTGCTTCACATCTGGACGGAACAAGCCGGTGCAAGCTAATTCTAATAAAAAGTTGTCATTGGAGGCTGGAAAATAGTGGTGGCGGCAAGAGGAAGATAACACCCCCAGAGAGATTGGAGAAGAGGCAACACCCACACAGAAATGGGGGAGAAAACCAAACAACCTTATTTGAAGACCGAAAAAGAGCAAACCGAACCCTCGCCGGAGAGGGACAATCCCATGAAGAAGAGTAATTGGTGAGGAAAGTGGAGAAGAAGATAAACTTGGATTGTGAAAATTAAGGTGAAGTCTTTGCATGGTAAAGTAGCCAAAAAAAAATGGGCCAAATGAAAGAGAGAGAAAGGAGTATTTTCTCTCTTTCCCTCTCGTAACTACATCTCGGCTAAGTTTTAAAATATAACATCACCTTATATTATGTATCTTCAATAGTTTCCGATCTAACAAAAGTTTTAGTGTCTGTTTTCAAGATGGATCTAATATTACTTCGGCAACAAGAAAGAATCCCAACTCCAAGCATTAAAATGACACGAATTAGACCCTCGTGATGGTGCCAACTTATTTGGTGGAACCTTTTTTTTGTCTTTTTTTTACTTTTGTCTTTATGTGAAACTTTCAAATGTTATAGTTTATTAGATTTTTTTTGATAATTTGGGCGTATAGCCAATTTATTAATGATAAGAAACCTGGGAAACCAGGTGGACGAAAATAAAATAGGCCTCATTAAAACCTCCCAAGGCAAAACCCTATAAGAAAAAGCCAAGGGAGGAAAAAGAGTACCCACCACATCCGTTACAACCCTAAGATTTTACTATCGAAACTAAAAAAATGATACAAGGAACGTCTTAAAATAGCCAAGCCTACTACCTCACTTGATTACAAATATTCCTTCTACGATGATATACCTATGAAAGCATTGCACGATAGGGGGAAATCTTTCCATTAAACCTTGGTCCATCTCCAAATTCCCATCACAATTTGGATTAGAGTATGATTCATATCACATACTTCACCTCAAAAAATGACATTGTTGCGTTGCAACCATATGTGATAGATCCCATAACAAAATGTTGATTTCCAAACCCGCTTTGCCTAAGGTGATAACGCTACAGCAAAACAATCACTATATATGTCAACCATCCACTCTCTGAATGAGAGCGTCACATTCCACCACCGTAACACTAGCTCCCAAATTTTCATAATTACTAGACAAAGGGACAACACATGTTTCACCTCTTCCATTACCCTTCTACACCAAGGACATAAACTTTGGCCTAGGGGGACAACAGCTCTCTCAAATAAAATTGGTCTAGTCATTAATCTTCGAATGAGTGCGAACCAAATGGTCATACCAACCCTTAGTTCACAAATTCCTTTCCAGATAGTCTTCAGATCAATAACATCACTAGCATCATGTGGCTCCAGATGCATCACACCAAGAGATGAAGTAATATCTTGTGTAGTTTATTAAATATAAGTCCAGATAACATAAAATGGTTAAAATACAGTGCCCCCATGAGGTATTGAGAAATTACAATGCCCATCTATGAGCGTTAGAAATTTACAGTGCCCACCCATGAGGTATTGAGAAAATGCAATCCTCGCCCATGAGCTATAAAAAATTACAACATTGCTCACCCATGTACTTGTTAAAATGAGGTGAAAACGAAGATCTTAGTAAATATTATATTGATGGAACAACTCAACACTGTAAACCAATTAAAAAGAAACCAAAATTTACCCCGTACAATGTTATAGTGGGGAATTGAAGAAAAATCACATAAAATTTACAAGGAATTGCAATGTATTCACCGCTTTATCATTGGTTTTGCTTCTTTATTTATTCTTTTTAGGTATCTTTCATTCATTTGACATCTAAAAGGTCATATAATGTAAATTTAGGGGTTCGTTCAATTTTTTACCATTTTTCTAAGTTCTTATTTAAGGTAATCATTGCTATATATATTCAAATTCACCTCATTTTAATAAGTACATGGGTGGACACTGTAATTTCTTAAAGCTCATGGATGGGGATTATAATTTCCCAATACCTCATGGGTGGGCACTATAATTTTCTAAAGCTTAGTGGGCATTGTAATTTCTCAATACCCCAAGGTTGGGCAATGCAATTTTCCCTAAATTGTATAATGTTGTTCATTGTAATTCGAGCTCTTCAAAATAAGACCCAACATGAATATGTTTTGATAGATTCAAATTTTATATTTTTTGCATGTGCATATGTTTTAAGATTCATTGTGAATCTTAAGTTTAAGAAAAGTGAATCAAACGTTGTGAAAAAGTGAATCAGATGTTTTTTAAAAAGTAAATCAAAGGTTTAACAAAAGATACTTTTGTAAACAGAGAATGTTTAACTAAAGTGAATAAGAGGTTTAAGAAAAGTGAATCAAAGGTTGTTAAAAATTGAACATAAACCCTTCACTACAAAACCCTAAAACTTATTTCATTGTTTTTTTAGCTTTTATAGAGTGGTTTTAGGTTATGTGGTGTAGTGGAATCTTTTCTAAAGTTGTTCAATATTTTATAATGTTGTCACTGACTCGACATCTTTTTAGGGTTTGTGGTTTAGGGTTTAGGGCCGTTAGACCATTAACCCCACACTATAAATCCTAAAAATGCCTTCGACGATTTTAGCTTTCCTAGGGTGGTTTTAGGTCGGTGGTGTAGGGTAATCTTTTTTGAATTTGTACTATACTTTATATTATTGTCACTAACTCGACAGTTTTTTAGGGTTTGTGGTTAAGGGTTTATTGAAAAGTGAATATTTGGTTTAAAAAAAGTGAATCTCATGTTTAAGTAAAGTGAATTTCTTATTTAAGAAAAGTGAATCTTATGTTTAAGAAAATATAATCTTACCACAAACTTATGCAAGAACAATATGAATCATTTGTTTAAGAAGAGTGAATCTTTTGTTTAAAAGAGTGAATCAAATGTGTTTAAGAAAAATGAATCTTACCACAAACTTATGTGAGAACAATATGAACCTTTCATTACAGAAAAGTTCATCAAATGTTCAAGAAAAATGAACCTTAAGATGCGTTCATTCACCACCTTTTAGTGGATTAATGCAATTTTGTAAAAGTGACATTACAAAGTGGCACTCTATAATTGGTGTAGAATAGTAACTAGACCCCACAAAAAGCTAATCATGGTATATGTGTCAGTTTGCAATTAGCTAACTATACCTAGCTTTATTATAAAGCTTGAAGTACTAGCTTTATCTTAAAACAAAAGCTACCCACAAAACGCACCCTTATTTTTTTTTTTTTTTGAAATGATGAAATAAATATATAGTTGAACGATTTACAGATGAGTTAGATACATAGAAGCTCTATGTATCTGATAACAAAACAGGGGGCATCACATCAGGGAATGATGGATATACAAAAGATTCCCAGCGAAGAACAAAAAGCGTAATGCTGACAAATAAATCACAGATCCAAAAAGATAAGGCCCAAGGATGAACAAAAATGGTCAACAATAATCCGAACTTCTAAGAGCAGAGGACCCTATCTAGCCAATCAGAATCTTTGCTGGAATTCCCCATCTTCGTCCAGATGACGGCTTTGATGGCCGCTTTGATGTCGGAGATAATGAGAGAGGGGTCTCTAGCTTGGCTTGCCATGGCGCGCTTGCATCTTTCGATCCAAATATGGTAGACAACGTTAGCGACCGCCGCTTTTTTCACTAGATCAATGGGCCGATGTCTCTTGCAGTAGCGACTGATCCAAGACGTGCAGCTGCGGAGGCCTTTTCGGTTTGTGGGGAGCCCCAACCAGTCGCAGATGGTCCACCATATCCTGTTAGAGAACCTGCAATGAAAAAAAAGGTGGTTGCTTGTCTCTAGAGCGCACTCACAGAGCCAGCATCTATTAGCAAGGCATATGCCCCAAGATTGGAGCTTGTCACAAGTTTTAAGCCTATTTTTAAGAGTAATCCACAAAATGAATTTGGCTTTGGGGATGGACCAAGAATTCCAACAGATATTGTACCAGGGAAAGGGCCGGGAGGGGATAACATCATTATAGAACAAGCTTACTCTAGGGCGAGTGGGGTAGGAGTTGAAAAGAGAATGTGCATCATTAGGAGATCCACATTGCTCTATCCACCAGTCCCTAGCATAAAGAATAGCTTTCCAAGTCCAAGGGTCGTTACCTTAACGCACCCTTATTTAATAAAAGTGAACCTTTAACTATAAAAAATGTGAATCCTTTGTTTTTCTAAAAGTGAATTTAATTTTAAGAAAAGTAAATGTTAAAGAAGATTCATTTGCTAATGAATTAGGTTCATTTTATTATTAAAGAAGATTCATTTTGTTAATGAATAAGATTCACTTTAAAAATATGTAATATATACTCAAAATTAAATTTTTAAGTTTACCAAAACATATTCATAATGCATCTTGTTTTAAAGAGCACGAATTATGATAAACAATGATATAATTTTTTTTAGACTTATAATTTGTAAGTTATAACATTTTGGAAAAAAAAAATGTTTTCGTCTCCTATACTATACCGGCGCATGTATATTATTTTTTCTTATTTTTTTGTTCCTCAAATAGTTTTTTGTCACATATCCTGAAGCCACAATATACCCTGGTATTAGGGTCTCCGAACTGTAAAATGAAATGCTCGGTTGATGTTTATATGGAGCGTAGAATTTGTTCAAACATTTTTGAAAGACCCAATGTTCCATCTTAACTTGATGCATGTTGGATTTGAATTGTATTCTTTTTGTTTGTTGGTAACCTTCCTTATTTCTAGAATAGGAAGCGCAAGTAGGATGATGGGCGGTGATAGGGAGGAAATAAACAGCCCTTGATGTTTGTCGGCTGGCTCCATTAATTAACATGTAGAGTTTTCTATGATGGGTTCTGGTCTCGCAAAAACAAATGTGCGAAACTATATGGGTCTAGTGCTAGCTAATAGGTATTGGATTAATTTTACATCGAAAATGAGTCCAAATAAAAAAAAAAAACCACGGACTTTTTAAAAATATACATATGAATGGTAACTTGTGTTTGAAATTGAAATTAAAATTTTGCCATCATCAATCCTTGAAGGCTGCCAACCTCCCATTTCAGAGATAATCAATGCCGCATAGGAAGATGGTTTATTCACGGTTTTTACCAAACAGGGGACACCAGTCCGAATTGATGGCAACCCACCAACGTACCCATGAGGGCATTAATTTATCCAACTACAAATCTCCTCAACTACTATGTATATGCATGAGAAGAGCCTGCTAGTCTCTCGCTTCGCTCTCAAACCTAAACTCCTTGCTAAAGTCACGATGGGTACTACTTCAACTATGTTCATCATCTTATTTTTTTTACTCGGATCCTCAACTATCTCAACCTTCGCTTTGCTTCCCCATAACTACACCAAGATCTTCGCCTTCGGTGACTCATACACAGACACCGGAAACACCGTCTCCACCACCGGTCCATCAGGTTTCAATTACGTCTCCAGTTTACCATATGGCATGACTTACTTCCACCACCCAACCAACCGTTACTCCGACGGCCGTCTCATTATAGACTTTATCACACAATCCATGAACCTTCCTTTCCTACCTCCCTTCAAGAACTTCACCACCACCAATGCACAAACCGGTCTCAACTTCGCCGTCGCGGGCGCCACCGCTATACCCTACAGCTACTTCGCAAAGAACAACATGACAATCGACATCACTCCACATCAATCAATAGTCAATTCCAATGGTACAACAAGTACATGGAAACCATAGGCTGTGGAGAAGGAAAGAACTGCGACCCAATTTTCGATCATACATTATTCTGGGTTGGTGAAATCGGTGCTAATGATTACGCATACAGTGCATTCGGATCCACTATCCCACCTACCACTATTCAAAACCTAGTCATCGGAAACATCTCCAAATTCCTACAATCTCTACTCAAAAGAGGCGCTAAACACATCTTCGTACAAGGGTTACCACCAACAGGCTGCTTAACACTCTCCCTCAAACTATCCTCCCCAGAAAACGACAGAGACCCCATGGGATGCGCAGCTACAGCCAATAAACAAAGTTACAAACACAATACTCTTCTCCAAACGAAACTCGCCACTTTGAGAAAAAAGTTTCCGGGTACCACCATAGTTTACTTGGATTACTGGACCGCGTACGCGACTGTGCTTAAGAACCCGGCTCAATTTGGTTTCACACAGAAATTTAAAGCTTGTTGTGGAGCTGGTGGTGGTGATTTAAATTATGAACTTTTTAAGGCTTGTGGTTCAGCTTCTGCCACTGCGTGTTCCAACCCGTCTGAGTATATTAACTGGGATGGGGTCCATCTTACTGAAGCCATGAATAAGGCTGTCTCACAGTTGATTCTTACTACATTATAAGTTTAATCTACCTATAGCTAGCTAGATGTATCCATGTTTTAATTAGGTACTGCTTTCAATGATCCGTCGATGTTATTTTTTATTGTTATTACTAGTCTTCTCTCCTTCGTATGAATCTGAATCTTAATGTGCATGATGACATCTATCTATGTATCGATCGATCGATCGATAGGCTGAAGCTAATAATAAATTAACTTTTAGACATTTCTATACGACAAGCTGCTGCATGGTAGTTGAAGACATCATTACGTTGTCATCCCACAGATTTTTGGAGTGATCCTACAGGGATTCTTTCCTCCTAAAACAGAAATGGAATAAAGAAAGAATGGAAAGTAGCGAAACAGAGGGAGGAAGAACCCAGCATCACCGAATCACAAGCGGGGCAAGAGCAAGGGCGGTTCAGTAATTAGTATACGGGGACATAGATAAATTAAATGCTAATATAAAGTACAAAAAAAGCAATTTAATGTGTTACAAATTAAGTTATGTAACGGGATAAAATATCAATACGACAATACAGACAAAATGAGAAGCGTACTCATTAGGTAATGGTTGTGTTAGGATAATAACCTAACCATTTCAAAAGCTTCAAAATATCAATAGGTCCCATATTTTCATCATGCAATAATTCTCTAAGCAACTTAAGTTCCAAAGTCGAATTATCTTCATCAACATCAGATAGTCCCAAACTTTTAAGAGCATTTTCGAATGAGTGCAACAAGAACTTAGGCTCATATCATCCAAAGAATGTAGCTTCTCTAGTATAAATAAAAAAAACCAAAAATATTTTCATATTCTTCGTATTGTCCAAACCTTTTGTTAAGGGAAATGATTAATTGATTGATCAACAATCAATAAGAAATAATTTATTCGAAATGATTCCTCATAAGATAGTACAGACATATCATTTGAATTTTCATCAAAGCGTTTTTTTTCATATTCTTCGTATTGTCCAAACCTTTTGCCATAGTTCGCAACGCTTTTGCCAACACACTTTAAGTGTTGTCACTTGACATCTTCACTTCCTTTCTGACAGTTTTCACAACACTCTCACAACACTCTCGTAACAGTTTCACAACACTCTCACAACGCTCTCGCAGCAGTCTCACAACACTCTCACAACGGTCTCACAACGCTCCAGCAACACTCTCACACCACTCTCGCAACTCTCACAACACTCTTCTAACGCATTAAAACGCTCAGGTTCGCTCATGCAACACTCAAGCAACACTTAAAACAACACTCGAACTACACTTTCCAGCACTCATCCAGCACTTTCACAACACTCATACAACACTTTCCCATCACTCACCCAACACTCTTCCTACACAAACTCAACACTCGCTCACTATTCTTCCAACACACACCGTACTCATTATTATATCTACACAATAATGAATTCCAAAAAGAAATATAACTAATTTGATTACACAATCAAGAAAAATAATTGCATTTCATTGATATTTACTGCATCCAAGTTCATATTCCTTTCTAAACTACAATAATTCAATTCAAACATAAAAATACATAATTGATAAAGAGAGTAATATTCAAGAATGAAAGATTTTACATTACAAAGTTGTAAAATTAATCTACACTCTCAAATCAACACTAACCAATCAACACTAACCGACAGTGTGACAAGATGACACATGAGAGGAACAATCAAGTGGCGAAGAGATCTCATCTTGAAAACCTTTAGCTTCTTGTGCATCTAAACTTTTTGCACACTTGTTGTCACCCAACAGCATATACAAAATGAGGAAGGATGGATCAAAAGAGCTGATAAGACAATATCCAATGCAATCAAATCATGATCTGTAAAACAAAGATTAAACACATAATAGAATAAATAACCAGCACTAATAATCTTTAGATAAACGACAAAGAGATCAAGCTCAAATATCCTAATCGATCCTACTTGATTATCGTCACTAACATATATCAAATTCAATTATCTTTAATTGTGCTTATTTGTGAAAAAAATGGATCATTTGTCAATGCAACAGGCTGATGGAAGCAACAATAAGTTTGGAGTTCTTTATCGTCACTCACCTTTCCATATCAACATTGCGAGCCAAAAGCCTCTTCACCAAGTCCATCACCTTATCCTCATAGACTGATAGTAACCTCTTCTTCTGCCACATAATCCAAGTAGTTGTCAGAATCTCCTCATGCAAATTGGTAATCCAACATATGCTTTTATTTCAATAAAATAAGAGAAGCATAGAGCATATAAGAAAGCACACAAATATTATTATTTTCAGATCACTGGTTACTAGCAAGAATGGATATAGAAACTTGTCGATGTCGAGAAGATTTATGGGTCAACTCAGCTTCTCCTTAATTGCTATTACATCCAAGACTTTGAACTCTGAACTCTGATAAAACTTAACTAAAATAACACTTAAACTCAAAACAAATCTATTACCAACAGAATTTCATTATAACAAGTGTATCCAACAACAAACAAAATATTAATGTGGGAAATAAACAAGAGCAATATGACTTCAAAATTTTAAAATAATACCAACCAGACAACAAGAGGAAAAATGTTGAATAGATTATAAATCACTATAGATACGCAACTAAGACTTTTACTGGGAAAAAAAACCAAACGCTCTTTTTTTCTTACAAGTCCTTGAAAATTCTTAAAAATAAAAGGGATTATTTATCTTCATAGAAACGCCCATGTTGCACATAACTAGTGTTCATAATTGTTGTTAAATAGACGACAATACATATATATTTTTTATGGAAGCAAAGTGATGGATTATATATGACAATTGTATTCATATTGTAGCATAGTATAGTAGCAGCTACTTATGTCTGTTGTAGTTGTTAGTCTAATTAGGTTAGTTACAGAGTTATTATTGTTATCAGATAAGGTTGTTATCAGGTTAGTCGCAATAGTAGTTAGTTAAACTTATTTAGATTTCTTTTATTCCTCTATTCCTTTATAAGTACTCATCGATGTACAGAAGTATGAATAGTTATTATTACTCTTCACCCATCAGTTGTAAAGTATTTGTATGGAGTTTCAATTTACCTTGATTGTTGCAAATACTAGACGATACCCATTTTCATTAATGTAGTACTTCTCTGTATACCTGCAACAAAAATTTAACCACCAAACAATCAAGTATAAGAAGCTAGAGTAGAAATAGTACAAATATGGAAAGATTTATGATTCATGCGATTGGTCAGTAATTCCCATAACACAATGCCAAAGCTATATGTACATCAACCTTGTTGTTGTAGTGCTTCTTCTCACCTTGACGGGGTGTGACAGTGCTATACAACTACAATAATGAAGAGAGAAGTCTATCAAGACTAGAGCATCACCAAGCAGTCTGCTAAAGGACTTGTTAGAAACAGTCAAAGTATCCAGCAGAGACTTAGCTACACAGACCAGGTCACTAACATGAGAACATGACTTCCATAAAAGAGCATGAAAGTTGATCAACCGACATTAATACATACCACTTCAAGCAACAGTCGCTCATATAAAGATGCAGCAGCAACTGAAGATTGATCACTTGGATTTGACACCATCCGCACATGCAAGTGATACAGAACATACATCACTAGCTCATGACCCTGATTTAAAAAAATTCAAAGAGCATTGGTCACAAGACCATGAACCGGAAGATATAACAAAATAACTAGAAGCAGTGTTGAGACAAACTAAATTGCTTACTTCCCGATCATTGCTGATTGCAATTTAGGTTGACAACGGATGGATTTGCTAAAGCTAGTCAAGCCCTTTAGACACCAAAAAGATTTATGTCTGGGTTCATGAGTTGCCCATGTGAAGTGGGTACCAATCGACCTGGGTCACAAGAGCCTAGATTGACAGTGTGATGTAGCTGCAAAGACACATTGGAAGGACCCTGCATGCCCAAAATTGTTTTATTTTTTTTGTATCATCATTCATCAAATTAGCACACTACTAGTATTATAATATGATTGAAACAAAGAAAGAATAGCAGATAGTAGTAGTAACAGAGGAATTCTATTTTTGTTAGTCCTTGAATTGAAGGAACACATACCCAAGGGCGATTTTAGTCATCAGCATGGGAGAACTGCCATGGAAGAAGGAATTTATCCCGAATTCATACTGCACATAAATATAATAGAGGGTAAGCTTTCAATAACAAATCAAAGATTATTATTTGTTCAGTCAAAAACCTAGCCGATGCATATTATTTAGTAGAACCTAAGGGTCATCAATGAATTACCCATATCCAGAGGAAGTATGTCAACTGGAATGAATTCTGGAATATAAATATAAAAAAAAGGGAGAAGATGAATGGGTAAGTAAGTAAACACAACCACAATGGATGATACCTTTTGGAATGAAACACGATTTTGAGAAAAAAGACAAATGACTTAAATAATAACTAACGAGATTGTATGTGTAAAGAGGGAACAAGTGCTCTTTGTGAAATTAGAAGACTCTCTTCAAGCATGTTGTATGTACCTTCTAGCATCCAGTAGCACGAGACTAGGTAGGTCAGTTGAAGATTACTAAACCTTGAGACTGATGATGAAGTTTCAGCTGTTTGATATCAGTGGAAGTGAAAGCATTTGTCCTTGGTATTCCCATTTTTTTACAATAGCTACAGACATCGGGAAACTTGTAGTGTGATGGAAACATTTTAAGCTAGACTAAGGCTCAGATTTTGAAATGCTCACCACTAATACGATGAAGGATGAAAGACACTTGTTAAGAAAAAGTTCAACGCAAGTTTCAGAGACAATTGATAGGTTCTACTTTTGCAAACTTTGAAAATGTGTCAACTTCAGTCTCTTGAGTTTAAGTACAGAGCGTGGGATACTCAAATATGTTTAGAAGTCATACTCAAATAGATCCCATCATGCTCAAAATAGTGATTTAAAACAAGCATAAACTTTGAGCATGATCGGCAGTTGATGAACTATCACAACACATACCATTTGTTTTAACAATAACTCGTCTTAGCAGCAGCACACATCAGAAATAGAATCAAAACAACTATTTACCAAACCAAGAATATCTATAAGAACCTCAATCCCTGACAAACGATGACATTTGTACCTCTGATTAAATGCTCAATAGTAAAATGTTTCAAAACAGCAGGTATGAGATACATCTGTTAACCAATTGTGGAAGCTACAAAAAGGATTTAAATTTTACATATATATATAGAAACAGCATACCAGACATTAAATCCCTATGAAAATATCCATTCCAATGCATGTGTGCAAGTCCATGGACTTCGTCAATCTCTTATCAATTGGTAAAAATAGTATTCCGGGCAAACAACGACACACAGTTAAGCTTCCCATCAGTATGTCTCGGAGATTCTAACAGGGTGAGACCACGAAGTACTGAACGACATAAGCGAATGTAGTGTAAGTTTAACCACCTCAATTTATTCTCGATCGATTCATCTGCAAGGTCATCTAGCTAGTTTTATCTGCTTAATTACCTACGCAATTAGGAATAGAGCAAAGAGCAGAGAGAGTGTTTGAAGAATGGAAGAAGGGAGAATAAGTTTCACCCCAACTTAAAATGCTACGAGAGAGTTAGGGCTTGGAGTTCTCCGTCAACGATCTCTGGTGATGAGATTGTAAGGAGGCGCAAAACAATGTGTGCCAGGAAAAATATGTAATCCAGGCGGAGGCGCGCGGTAGATTGAAGAGGTGGTGAGTTGAAGAGGTGAAGGCGGTGGGGAGGTGGCGAGTTGAAGAGGTGAAGGCGGTGGGTTGAAGAGGAAGGAAAGGTTGATGCGTTAGGTCTGGGAAGGAAAACTACACAATTTCTTTTCTTTTCCCAACAATAATATTAAAGTGATGGAAATTTCATAAATGTAAGTAATTTTACTTTAATAAAAAGTGTTTAGGTATTAATGTGTTGTTAGGACTGTGTTGGGACAGACTATTTCTCTAGTAGTGTAGGTCCCATTTTTTCATCATGCAATGATTCTCTAAGCAAATTAAATTCCACAATCAAATTATGTCCACCAACATCAGATTGTCCCAAACTTTTAAGAGCATTTTCAAGATGAATACAACAAGAACTTAGACTCATATCTTCCAAAGAATGAAGCTTCTCTGGTGTAAATAAACAACCAAAGATATTTTCATTTTCTTTGTATTGTTCAAACCTATTGTTAAGGGAAATGATTGATTGATTGATTAACAATCAATAAGAAATAATTTACTCGAAATGATTCCTCATAAGATAGTACAGGCATATCATTTGAATTTTCATCAAAGTGTTTTTTTCTACAAACCTCGCGTGTCATAGGAAACATAGGTTTAACATTTATTTCAAGAGCAATTTCTTTAGCAATGTTCACACCAGTACAATAACCAGTTTCTCTATACTTCTCAAATAATGAAATTAAACCTTTCACTTTCTCAAAAGCTACATCAATAAGCATATTACCCAATTACAAATTCTTGCTAACTAAATTATCTACAGACAGTATATCATACCAAATAACTATTGCAATTATAAACTCATAATCACCAAGCTCATTTGTTACTAACGATTTAGCCTCACTTCTTATTTTAGAGTCATTGTCTGACTCTGCAACTTAAAGTAAAGCTTCACGTATTCCACCATTGGAAATCTTATAGCTTTAAGAGATGTTCGGTAGACGCAAAGAGAGATGCGTTTGTGTATAAGTACCTATGGTTAAAATGTTTTACTATAGTTAGCCAATATCGGGTTTACAAGTGTGGTTGGATGGGACCTTTGGACAAATAATAATATAATGACAGATGAACAAGCTTTAGTTTTAAAGTTAAATGAAATTTCTTCACCACAGTAACGAATGCCCCCTTAATGCTATTAACACGACTTTTCCAACGAGTAGATGACAATGATTTTAAAGTCGATTCTTTCACATTGTCTTTCAAAATCTGCCATCTCCTCGTAGAACCTGCAAAAATTATGTACATTCTTTGTATGATCCTAAAAAAGTCTCTACTTTTACCTCAAGAGTTAGCCATATAATAAAAGGTCAAGACTATGACAACCACAAGCACCATATAAAAAGCTTTAGAGCTTAATCTAAATACTATGCTTTCCTAAATTTAATCCATTCATTTATTTTTCTATTGAGATCATATAAATCCAATCTAAATAATATTATTTAATCATTATTTATTGGAATATAATCCAAATATAAATCATTTCACGTACGCATGCAAACCCATGCATGAAAACGTTACGTAAAAACAGTCGTTTCACCATAAACGCTAAAACGCCTTAGAAGCATATGGTCAAACATGACCTTGTATGACCCTCTAATATTCAAACTAAATGGTCATACAATTATTATATGAATATACAATATATTCCCTAAGCTATATTCAGTCAAATACGCAAAATGCTCGGGAGTGCTCACACCCGCTCCTTAAAGCACGAAAAGTCCGGAGGAGTGCCGAGGTGGCACGAACTCCTATAAAATTAATTCCTAGAGTTCCTAACATCATTATTTATCATTCTAAAGAGAACCCACGAAGTGGTTTCTCAAAATTCAGCAAAAACCAAAGGAGGATTTCTTAGCGCTCCTTTTTGGCCCGGGAGTGTCCCGATGGCCCGTAAATTATGTCACGGGTTGATATAACCCCATATAACTCAATGTAACATCTTAGTATATGTTTATTTACTATAATAAGTGTTTACAAACACTTGGAACTCATAAGAACAATTGGTTTCCCAAAATTTCCTTAGAGCACAAAAACACACCTTCGGGTGTCACGAAAATGCGTTTTACGCAATTACCTTGTAGTTTTTGACATGCCACGAATTGGTAATCTTAAAAAGGGTTAAAATGACCTTCTAAATCAGTTGGTGTGACTAGTCAACAAGGCTCTCTATAGGGGCCGATTTTAAGGGCAAAAACTAGTATAAAATTTGCTTTAAAAATTTATAAAAGGCTTAAAACATGATGACTCATCATCCCATGTGTTATATTACTTAATGCAAAGTATGTAGGTCTCATTTGACCAGAGAGCTGTCGAAATTAGGTCAGGAATAGGCCATGTGAGCTAGATACAAACAAATGCTAAAAGCAAAAAGTAGATCTTTTCTTCTTTTTTTTCTTAATAACAAGTACCTTCCGCTTCTTCCTTGGCTCTTCATGGCCGGTTTTTGAACCCCATTCAGACCTCCATTTCGTGACTCCACATGAAGAAGAAGACAAGCCAAGTAGCATTGAAAAATCAAAGGAATATACTCACCTTTTCTTACCTTGTCTTCTAGCCAAAATAATTGTCTTTCCAACTCTTGCTTAGTCACACACATGGCCGGTTTTCATGCTGGAAAGGAGGCATTTATTGAGCCAATAATCAAGGTAATAAACTAAGGAAAAGAATTGTCAATGACATTAAAAATTGACAAAACAAATCAATTCCAATTTGCTTCTTTCATTTACGTGAGCTAGGTCTCATTTCCCTCCTTGCACATTTCCTCCACGGTTTGGTAAGGCTCCCTCCTCTCTCTTCTAGCTTCATCTTCTTCCTTTGAAGCTCTTAAGTCCATTAATGGAGTTTTAACTTCTATCTTCATCTTTAAGGTAATTTCCTAGCATTTCTTGGCAAGTCTTGAAGCAAAACTCTTCCTAGCATATCAAGGTGGGTTCGGCCACATTTAGTTCTCCAAGGGATTGTCCAAACCAACATTAAACCAAGGAGCATCTCAAGGTTATCTTAAGGTAGGTTTTAAAGCTTGAAATCCTTAAAACACATTTTGTGTGTAACCAAGTTCTACCTCTTCTAAGTCTCTTTTCTTCTTCATTTTGATGAAGGAAAACTTGTTCTTCATCTACCTTAGGAGTGGAATTATAAGGAGAAAAGTCTAAGGTAAAGTCTTGTAAAACTACTTCCAAATCTACTTAAGATCTTTATTCAAGATCTAACTCCTAAACACCTTCACCTCTTGCATAAAACCGAAGAGGAGCATCAAGTTTACCTAGAGAAGCTTGGAGATTCAAGAAGAAGTTCAAGCACTTAACCACCTTTGTTAAGAAGTAAGTTTACTAAGTAAATCTTTATGTTATAAGCTTTGTTAAGCTTCTAAAAATTGTACAAAAATTATGTACACCTCCTAGGTTAATTAATACCGAAACTACTATGGTTTTATATGCCAAAATATAATCTATAACATATATAGAAAATATTTACCTTAAGACACATTTTTGTGTCACAAAATTTATTTATGTTACAAATTAATTAAGGCCGAAATGTCTTGGGCAAAAATGCTTATTTTGAGCTAAGAATAATATAAGACATTACAATAATTTATACATGAGTTATATGACTCATATGAATTTATGTACATTTATATGACATATAAATCCACTTTTATATACTATATGGTCACTAAATAAATTGGCCGAATTACCTAAGTGTTAAATAGGTATTAATGACCTACTTAGGTATATAAACTTATATCATAAAGTTTGTGAGTTAAAAATATTTATTAGAGCTTAAATGGCTAATTAATTAAGTTATGTGGCTTAAGTATAATTTTTACAAAGTTTAGTGGGTTTAGTATAAAAACCGAGAGCTAAAGGGGTACTTAGTGTAATTATAAATAATATAAGGTTAGGAATTAAGTTTATGAATTTTAGATAATTTAAACAAGTGTTGATAACTTTTTATAAAGTTTTGGGCTATTATGTAATTTATAAAAGTTGTTAAGTTTATAATTATTAGTGGGCGAATTCATAATTAAGAGAATTATTAGTTCACTTTCGAAATTTTGAAGGATTAAATATTTAACTTAGTTATAAGTTATTAAGTACTAATATAAGTTTTGGGGTGAAAATGTAATTAATGGAAAGTTCAAGACCAAAGCCGAATTCTTTGGGGTTAGTTTGGTAATTTAAGAATTTATATATATATTCGGCATTTATGGAGAATTAAAATTAAAACTATAGTTTACATGACATTATGTAAAAGTTATAAGATTTTGTGGTTAGATTGTAATTATAAAAAATTATTAAAGCCGAGAATTTAAGGGGCTAAGTTGTAATTTTTGAGAGTTATAATATTTAAAAGCTATATACCAAAATATTAGGGATGGCTTTGTAATTTAGCTAAATAAGAATTAAAACTCTATAATATGAGATTAGAATTTAATATAAAGTTTATGAATTATGTGGTTGTTTTGTAAATAACCGAAATAAAGGTAAGAATTTAGATTAAATAAATATAGGTCCTACATGGATTTTGGAGGAATTAGAAGAAAGAATTTTGATTAAAGGAATTATGGAATTAAACTATGACTTATATTTATAAGGAATTAATAAAAAATATATTATTTTGGTTAAAGGAGAATAATAAAACTATAAGAATTTTATGTCATGTAAATTAAATATAGTTAAGAAATTATAAGTTGTTATGTCACCTAGACAATAAAATAAACAACAAATAGCACATGAATAAATACATTATGTACATTAAAGGATTTATAAATAAATCAAAAGGAATAACAAATAAGTTATACATAAAATCATGAGGTAATTAAAAGAAATAAACCTCACATGAAATAACAATACAGATTTGTTAAAAGATCCAATAGAATCATTATATAAGGGTAACATAAATTAACCCTCTCAGTTAATCCTATTCTAGGACTTTGTTTGACCAGACGTTGACCGGGAATAAACAGTACAGTCTACGGTGAACGGTATGGGATTCTTGCAACCTGTTTTCTAACGGATTACACCGGCTTGTGTGCTATCTGTTGTTTGAAATAACGACCAAGATAATTAATGTAAACTGTTGTTTTACTCTTGCACTGTTATTATTTTATGTGCGTGATTGTTGCTGACTACAACGTGTATGTCCCACGCATACAAACACTACTATACCAGTGGATTAAATACCTGCGTTTCAGTATACCGAGGACTTGTACTCAAGTCTCTCACTAACTTCACTTTATAACAACGTCATTATCCTAAACGTGATAATTGACAATACACATTGTGTTTTGTTTAACGTCTTTATATGACACTTAACAATTATACTTCGAGATGAGGAGCCCAGTTGGATCTGGCCATGCATGCTACGGGAGTTGTACCTGTCTCAGGTCGTCTCCTACTACGTCGCGACGGAACATTCAGTTGGGAGGAAGACTTTATTCCTTCCGGGATTCAAATGCCCTTCAGTTCGAGGAAGACTTTATTCCTCTAGTGGGTTCTTATTTCCCACGCCATTCAGTTCAGGGTTTAACTACGTTATCTCCTGGGGTTTTTATACCCAACCTTTCTATAACGAGGTCACTATACCTCCACTATTTCAGATATTCAGTTATAACTGTCAGTCCCATTGTGTGGACCGACTATCAGTAAAGAATTTCAGTTCAGCTAACTCGACCTTCTGTGTCTTGTTCTATGTGACATTATTGTCCTTGTATGGATACTTGTTATTATCAGACTATGCTTGTTTACAGCTTTATAAAAATGAACTGCATGTTCGACAAAGTAGTTGGTGTGGCCCGGTAGACGATGGGCTGCACGTTTTCCATACCAGCATTGTTTGCTGAGCCCCTTTGGGGGCACCCCCATTTTTCAGGTACCTGAAGTTTAGAAGATCACCACACTGAGTGTAGGTGGGGTAGACCAAGCTTTGGGAGTCTACTATTAGTTAATTTTTTATTTCAGTATTTACTTTGAGTTTGATTCCTAGTATCTCGGGTTGTATCTGTATTCCAGACCGTGACATTTGAGGATTGTATTTGGACTTAGCCTTGTTGGTCACAAGGGTGGCCAACGGCATTGTAATACCGCCCGGTTGTTGTATTTATTTCCGCTGCAGTTGTATTTTATTTGGGAGTGATCGCCGTTCAGTTTATTGGATTTCGGGTTGGGGTATTACAAAAATGGTATCAGAGCGTAGTTACGCTCTGGATACAAGGATACACCGAGATTAGGATATCTAACTTAGGTTAAGGGTTGAGAGATAGTATTGAAAGTTTAAGTTAGTTTTACTTAGACTACTATCCAAGACCAAGATTTGACCACAGTGCCTAATATACCTCAACATCCTGCAGATGTCAGGAAGAGGAGGACGACGTGGACAGGCTGATGAGGAGCCAAAGTCAGGCTGGCAGACATTGCCACCTTAATTGCTCAGGCATTCGCACAGGCGGGGGTTGGACAGCAGCAGCAGCTACCTCCACCACCACCACCCGAGGAGAGATTGGGTGAAGAGTTTGGCTGATCTGAGGCCAACTGCATTCAAGGGGCAGACTGACCCTGCTCACTTGGAGACCTACATCATGGAGATGGAGACAGCGTTCGAGACGCTTGCAGTCCCAGCTAGGGAAAAAGTAAGACTTGCTGCCTTTTATCTGAAGGATGCAGCTAGAGATTGGTGGAACATGGTGAAAGCCGACCACCTGGATGACCCAGCTTTTACTTGGGGACATTACACTGCATTACTTAGGGGCAAATACTACCCGGCCCACACCAGGATGGTGAAGACTCGGGAGTTTGACGCCTTGGAGCAGACGGGGAAGATGTCAGTGGATGAGTACTATGCGAAGTTCACTTCGCTACTCAGACTATTACCCGGCATAGGATACTCGGACCAGGTGTTGGTCGACCGATTCTACGGGGGACTGAGCCCTCGACTTCAGTTTGGGATGGGACCAATCATCCCCACCAGTTTGCAGGTAAAACAGGAAGACATAAATCAGTTGGAAATCTTATTACATACTATACCCCATCATGGGAGATTTGGAGATTAATATCTTGAGATTTCAGGAATGCTACCATGCTGCTTCCGTAGTGGAGATCACTTGTAAGAGAAGGGATGCTTTGAGCTCCCAAAAGAGGAAGGACGGACCTGGTGGCGAAGATGCCAAGCAGGGGAACTCCAACAAAGAACAAACCCTATCAGAAAGGACAGGGGTCCTATCAAGGGAAAGGGAACCAAACTACTGGGAACCCCCAGTCAGGAACCTACGGAGTGCAACTTCACAGAAAACCTACCCACTAAGGGTAGGCACTCTAATCAAACAGTTAAATTTGAGACTTTTGTGATTACTTCAGCACCGTTATGAATAATTGACCTTGATTGTATTAGGTTCTGGATCTGGCTCAAACACGGGCCAGAAGTATATCCGCCGTTTCAACTGTAAACAGTGCGGAAGGATCACCCCGGCGTGGACTGCCAGGGGAGAAAGTCATGTGCCGCTACTGTCAGATACTCGGGCATCGTGCCTTCGAGTGTATCCGAAACCCGGAGAGCAGGAACTACCGCCCGGGAGCAAAGCCAACACCTAAGAATGGAGCTAGCGATACTCGCCCTCCACCAACAAACCAACTCAGGGGTACAAGGGCAAAGGCCCAGCATCGGGACCCGCCCTGCATGTCATGGACCGCTCAGATGAGGCTGGTCCTTCTACTAACCCAGGTATTTCTAAACCGTGTGAACCTATTATTGAGCAATGGATGATGTGAATGAGTGCTTGCATGCCTTGATTGCCTAATTGAGTAGGAAGAATTAGTAAGACTCACTAGTAAAATTTAAACCACGTAGGAAGCTATAAGATATGCTTTCCTATCCCCTCACCGCCCTCCCTGGAAGAAACATTATCAAAAAAGAACCAGGGAACGAACAATGTAAGGTTATCCAACCAGGTTGATATACTCAAAGGATACCTAACACCGGAGACACAAATTGCAATCATCAGAAATGTCAAGAATTGGGAGCAGGACCAGGAGGGTTCTACACTCCAGAATTTCCAGGAGGATCAAAAATGAAGCTGAAAATGATGTGCTTAGGAAAGGATTGGAATCCTTACCAAAACCTACCAAGATACAAGAAATGGAGATGGAGCACAAGTACCAAAAATCCCAGAAATTTTTACAATTGTGGAACAAGCAGTTAATACAGCTCAACAGCTAGAAGAAGATCCAGTTCCCAATCTAAGGGCTGATCTATGTATCATCAACTTCTATGAAGAAGGAGGCCGTTTAGGACTACACCAGGACAATGATGAAACAAAAGGGTCCCTTGAACAGGGATACCAGTATTATCTTTGTCAATTGGAGATGACGCAGAGTTCCTTTATGGCGAGCAGAAGCGTGTGGACCTTGCAAAGAAAATCATATTGAGTTCAGGAGATGTTTTAATAATGGGTGGAAAGTCAAGGTTGCTATACCATGGAATTAAAGGATTAAGCTAAACACAGCACCTTCGACAGTGATAAACACCACTCACATGAGACCAGGAAGATTAAGTTTGACTTTTAGAAAGTATTAGTGTTGTAATTGTTTTGGACATCCGAAAGGAGATCATATCATCAGTGAAGCATTATTGTTTGAAAGTGAATGTCTTTAGACCCCATCATATACAAAGTACTTACTCAGATTCTGTTATTAGGTTGTGCTAAGGAGACGGAAGGTGCCTTAAGTATACTTACTGAGGAGGAGGCCAGCAAGGGCGGCGCGATCCTCACTGGTACCTTTCCGGTTAATGGAGTGGATGCATTAGTACTGTTCGACTCCGGAGCCTCACATACTTTCGTTTCGCCTACGCTTGCGGGGAAGTTGGGGCTAGACGCAGTAGAGTTACCATTTTAAGGTGGCACTCCCGTCTAAGGAGAAGATCAGTTGCACTCGTCTTTATAGAGGAGCCACTATCAGTATTAAGGAGGAGGAATTTCCTATTGACCTTATTGAGTTCAGAGGTCTAGGATTCGATGTTATAGCCGGGATGGACTGGCTGGGGCGGCACAGAGGCCGCATTCTTTGTGCAGAGCGCAGACTGTTGCTTAAGAGCCCATCAGGAGTGACAGTATCTTACCGTCAGAGCCCTAGGGCACCATCGATAAAAGTTATATCTGCTATGTCCATGTACAAGCACGTCAGGAAGCAGAAGGAGTATACTATGTTATGTTCAGATGTGAGCATGACCCTGATTTTGATCCAGCTATGCCAGTGGTGTCGAATTTCCAGATATTTTTCCAAAGGAACTTCCAGGCTTACCGCCATCCAGAGAGGTAGAGTTCTCCATCGAATTACTACCAGGTACCGGTCCCATAGCTAAGGCACCGTACCGTATGGCACCAGCAGAGATGGCTGAGTTGAAGAGCAGTTGAAAGATTTAGACAAGGGATACATACGACCTAGCGTATCTCCTTGGGGAGCACCAGTCTTTTTGTGAAAAAGAAGGATGGAAGCCTTCGTTTATGCATTGATTACAGAGAGCTTAATGCAGTATCGGTGAAGAACAAATATCCACTACCACGGATTGATGATTTGTTTGATCAGTTGAGAGGAGCAAAATTTTCGAAGATCGATTTGAGATCAGGCTACCATCAGATACCCATCAGGGAGCAAGACATAGAAAAGACAGCATTCAGAACACGGTATGGCCACTATGAGTTTACGGTTATGCCTTTTGGCTTGTCAAATGCACCTGCAGTCTTCATGGATTTGATGAACAGATTATTCAGAGAGCAGTTGGATAAGACCGTGGTTGTATTCATCGATGACATCCTCATCTATTCAAAGTCTAAGGAAGAGCACGAGAGTCACCTCCGACATGTACTTGAGATCCTAAGGGAGAACCAGCTTTATGCTAAGTTCTCCAAATGTGAGTTTTGGTTGGACAGAGTTTCCTTTTAGGACATGTTATCTCAGATGCTGGGATCGCGTGGATCCAGCAAAGATAGAAGCAGTTCGCACTTGGCCTAGGCCAAAGACAGTTACGGACATCAGGAGTTTCCTTGGTTTAGCAGGATACTACAGAAGGTTTGTCAGAGACTTCTCCAAAATAGCCAAACCTATGACCAGCTTAATGAAGAAGGACGCACCTTTCACATGGACTACTGAATGTGAGACCTCATTCGAGCTTTGAAGAATGCTTTGACATCAGCACCAGTTTTGACTATACCTGAAGGCACAGAGGGTTATGAAGTTTACTGTGATGCATCAGGCAAGGGGATTAGGGTGTGTACTCATGCAGAATGGGAAGGTAGTCGCCTACGCTTCCCGACAGTTGAAGAAACATGAGGAAAACTATCCCACACATGACTTGGAGCTTGGAGCTATTGTTTTTGCTTGAAGATCTGGCGCCACTACCTGTATGGTGTCCAGATGACCGTATATTCGGATCACAAGAGTTTGAAGTATGTATTCACCCAGAAGGAGTTAAACATGAGACAAAGAAGATGGGTTGAATTTCTTAAGGACTATGACATTGATTTGCAGTACAAGGAAGGAAAGCTAATGTTGTAGCAGACGCATTGAGTCGACGAGCACATTCCTTAAATGCCATTGTGGCTAGCTCGAGTCTTATGACGTACATACAGCACAAGAGGATCAGCGAATGATGGAGATCAGTCAGAAGTTGACTGACGGTACATTTGAGGTGGGAAGTATGAGTTCCAGTTACATGATGATGGACTCATCAGATTGAAGGGAGATTGTGTATTCCCAGAGACAGCACAGATATAAGGAGCATATTCTTCGAGAGTCCCACACTTCTACCACATCTGTCCATCCAGGAGCTTCTAAGATGTACAAGATCTAAAGAGGTATTTCTGGTGGAGTGGTATGAAGGGCGACGTGACAGAGTATGTGATTCGATGTCTCACTTGTCAGAAAGTGAAATTCGAACATAGACGACCAGGAGGTATGGTACAGTCTATGCCAGTTCCAGAGTGGAAGTTTTATGATTCTCTATGGACTTCGTGGTGGGACTACCACCTACGAGAGGAGGATTAATATGATTTGGGTTGTTGTTGATCGACTGACTAAGGTTGCTAGGTTTATTCCGATGAAGACACTTGGAAAGTGCCAAGTTAGCAGAGCTATTTGAGAGAGATTATCAGACATCATGGAGTACCTAAGACTATTGTTTCAGATCGAGACACTAGATTTCTCTCACGATACTGGCGAGCTACTCGCGAGGCACTTGGCACTGAGTTGAAGCTTAGCACAGCATTTCATCCTCAGACAGATGGTCAGTCAGAGAGGACTATTCAGACCTTAGAGGACATGCTACGAGCATGTGCCTTGGATTTCAGGGCAGCTGGATAGATAGATTACATCTCATCGAGTTTGCTTACAATAACAGCTATCACGCCTCTATACAGATGTCACCTTTTCAGGCTTTATATGGCAGACCATGCCGCACACCTTGTGCTGGGACGAGTCTAGTGAGACCGTCATCATTGGGCCTGAGTACTTGGAGCAAGTCCAGGCAGAAGTTCAGCAATCAGAAACATAAAAGCAGCACAGACAGACAGAAATCATATGCTGATGAGAGGCGACGAGACCTTGAGTTCGCAGTTGGCGACCAGGTATTTCTACGAGTTTCACCCATGAAGGGTGTATTCAGATTTGGTCAGAAGGGCAAGCTAAGCCCGAAATTTGTAGGACCCTACGCTATCATAGAGCGGGTGGGCCTAGTGGCATATCGACTTGATTTGCCAGCCGAGTTGGGCAAAGTACACAATGTTTTTCACGTGTCTCAGCTTAAGAAATACATGCCTCATCCTTCTCATGTTCTACAACCAGAGACACTCTCTTTAGAACCAACAATGCGGTATGTGGAAACACCGCAAAGAATCTTAGATAGAAGACACGAGAGACTCGAAACAAGTCTGTGAGCCTCGTGAAGGTTCTTTGGTCGAACCACGATGTGGAAGAGGCCACATGGGAACTCGAAGCTGATATGCGAGCGAAGTTTCCCTCATTATTTACCGACTAGGCACTTTAGTCTAGGGTACGGGGGCGTACCCCTTCTTTTTGGGGGGTAGAGCCTTTTTCATTTTTGAGTTTAGTGTGCACTTTGTTGCACCTTTGTGCATTGCATTTGTTGCTTTTGTGCATTTCAGTTGTTGCACTTTTGTGCATTTCAGTTGTTGCACTTTTGTGCATTTCAGTTGTTGCACTTTTGTGCATTTCAGTTGTTGCACTTTTGTGCATTTCAGTGACACCTTGTCTTGTATGTGTTCTTGTGTAACACTGTGTTTGAATGTACCTTGTACTTCTACTTGATTGTGTGTACTTCATTACACTACAATGGAAATATTATATGCACTACGTTGCACCATTTGAAATGAAAAGTGATTGTGTTCACTACCTTGCTTACACTGCAAGTATATGTTATGACATTCCAAGTATTTCTGTTGTACTTGATATACACTATGAACTTAGGGATATAGAGACTTGGGACTTGATCCCTAAAAATTAGATTGAGTTGTGGATACTTAGTGGAACTTGATTCCCCCACAACCTTATACTTTAAATATGAGACTTCGGGGCGAAGTCCTTTTTAAGGGGGGTAGATTGAAATACCCCAAATCTAAATAATATTATTTAATCATTATTTATTGGAATATAATCCAAATATAAATCATTTCACGTACGCATGCAAACCCATGCATGAAAACGTTACGTAAAAACAGTCGTTTCACCATAAACGCTAAAACGCCTTAGAAGCATATGGTCAAACATGACCTTGTATGACCCTCTAATATTCAAACTAAATGGTCATACAATTATTATATGAATATACAAATATATTCCCTAAGCTATATTCAGTCAAATACGCAAAATGCTCGGGAGTGCTCACACCCGCTCCTTAAAGCACGAAAAGTCCGGAGGAGTGCCGAGGTGGCACGAACTCCTATAAAATTAATTCCTAGAGTTCCTAACATCATTATTTATCATTCTAAAGAGAACCCACGAAGTGGTTTCTCAAAATTCAGCAAAAACCAAAGGAGGATTTCTTAGCGCTCCTTTTTGGCCCGGGAGTGTCCCGATGGCCCGTAAATTATGTCACGGGTTGATATAACCCCATATAACTCAATGTAACATCTTAGTATATGTTTATTTACTATAATAAGTGTTTACAAACACTTGGAACTCATAAGAACAATTGGTTTCCCAAAATTTCCTTAGAGCACAAAAACACACCTTCGGGTGTCACGAAAATGCGTTTTACGCAATTACCTTGTAGTTTTTGACATGCCACGAATTGGTAATCTTAAAAAGGGTTAAAATGACCTTCTAAATCAGTTGGTGTGACTAGTCAACAAGGCTCTCTATAGGGGCCGATTTTAAGGGCAAAAACTAGTATAAAATTTAAATTTGCTTTAAAAATTTATAAAAGGCTTAAAACATGATGACTCATCATCCCATGTGTTATATTACTTAATGTCAAAGTATGTAGGTCTTAATGGACCAGAGAGCTGTCGAAATAATGCTTAGGAATAAGGCCATGTGAGCTAGATACAAACAAAATGCTTAAAAGCAAAAAGTAGATCTAGATTCTCTTCTTTTGCTTTCTTAATAACTAAGTGACCTTCCAAGCTTCTTCCTTGGCTCTTCATGGCCGGTTTTTTAACCCCATTCAGACCTCCATTTCGTGACTCCACATGAAGAAGAAGACAAGCCAAGTAGCATTGAAAAATCAAAGGAATATACTCACCTTTTCTTACCTTGTCTTCTAGCCAAAATAATTGTCTTTCCAACTCTTGCTTAGTCACACCACATGGCCGGTTTTCATGCTGGAAAAGGCATTTATTGAGCCAATAATCAAGGTAATAAACTAAGGAAAAAGAATTGTCAATGACATTAAAATTGACAAAACAAATCAATTCCAATTTGCTTCTTTCATTTACGTGAGTAGCTCATTTCCCTCCTTGCACATTTCTCACGGTTTGGTAAGCTCCTCCTCTCTCTTCTAGCTTCATCTTCTTCCTTTGAAGCTCTTAAGTCCATTAATGGAGTTTTAACTTCTATCTTCATCTTTAAGGTAATTTCCTAGCATTTCTTGGCAAGTCTTGAAGCAAAACTCTTCCTAGCATATCAAGGTGGGTTCGGCCACATTTAGTTCTCCAAGGGATTGTCCAAACCAACATTAAACCAAGGAGCATCTCAAGGTTATCTTAAGGTAGGTTTTAAAGCTTGGAAATCCTTAAAACACATTTTGTGTAACCAAGTTCTACTACTCTTCTAAGTCTCTTTTCTTCTTCATTTTGATGAAGGAAAACTTGTTCTTCATCTACCTTAGGAGTGGCGAATTTATAAGGAGAAAAGTCTAAGGTAAAGTCTTGTAAAAACTACTTCCAAATCTACTTAAGATCTTTATTCAAGATCTAACTCCTAAACACCTTCACCTCTTGCATAAACCGAAGAGGAGCATCAAGTTTACCTAGAGAAAGCTTGGAGATTCAAGAAAAGTTCAAGCACTTAACCACCTTTGTTAAGAAGTAAGTTTACTAAGTAAATCTTTATGTTATAAGCTTTGTTAAGCTTCTAAAAATTGTACAAAAATTATGTACACCTCCTAGGTTAATTAATACCGAAACTACTTGGTTTTATATGCCAAAAATATAATCTATAACATATATAGAAAATTTACCTTAAGACACATTTTTGTGTCACAAAATTTATTTATGTTACAAATTATTAAGGCCGAAATGTCTTGGGCAAAAATGCTTATTTTTGAGCTAAGAATAAATATAAGACATTACAATAATTTATACATGAGTTATATGACTCATATGAATTTATGTACATTTATTATGACATATAAATCCACTTTTATATACTATATGGTCACTAAATAAATATGGCCGAATTACCTAAGTGTTAAATAGGTATTATGACCTACTTAGGTATATAAACTTATATCATAAAGTTTTGTGAGTTAAAAATACTTTATTAGAGCTTAAATGGCTAATTAATTAAGTTATGTGGCTTAAGTATAATTTTTACAAAGTTTAGTGGGTTTAGTATAAAAACCGAGAGCTAAAGGGGTACTTAGTGTAATTATAAATAATATAAGGTTAAAATTAAGTTTATGAATTTTAGATAAATTAAACAGTGTTAAGATAACTTTTTATAAAGTTTTAGGCTATTATGTAATTTATAAAAGTTGAGATGTAAGTTTATAAATTATTAGTGGGGCGAATTGATAATTAAGAGAATCATTGAGTTCACTTTCGAAATTTTGAAGATTAAAATTTAGGCTTAGATTATAAGTTATTAATACTAATATAAAGTTTTGGGGTGAAAATGTAATTAATGGAAAGTTCAAGACCAAAGCCGAATTCTTTGGGGTTAGTTTGGTAATTTAAGAATTTATATATATATTCGGCATTTATGGAGAATTAAAATTAAAACTATAGTTTACATGACATTATGAAAAGTTATAAGATTTTGTGGTTAGATTGTAATTATAAGAAAAAATTATTAAAGCCGAGAATTTAAGGGGCTAAGTTGTAATTTTTGAGAGTTATAATATTTAAAAGCTATATACCAAAATATTAGGGTGGCTTTGTAATTTAGCTAAATAAGAATTAAAACTCTATAATATAATGAGATTAGAATTTAATATAAAGTTTATGAATTTATGTGGTTGTTTTGTAAATAACCGAAATACAAGGTAAGAATTTAGATTAAATAAATATAGGTCCTACATGGATATTTTGAGGAATTAGAAGAAAGAATTTTGATTAAAGGAGTTATGAAGTTTAAACTATGACTTATATAGTTATAAGGAATTAAGTAACCAATGATTATTACTTTTGGTTAAAGGAGGAATAATGAAAACTATAAGATTTTTGTCATTGTATTTATATTTTAAGAATTATAAGTTGTTATGTCACTAGACAATTAAAATAAACAACAAATATAGTACATGATAACACATTATGTACATTAAAGGATTTATAAATAAATCAAAAGGAATAACAAATAAGTTATACATAAAATCATGAGGTAATTAAAAGAAATAAACCTCACATGAAATAACAAATACAAGATTTGTTAAAAGATCAATAGAATCATTATATAAGGGTAACATAAATTAACCCTCTCAGTTAATCCTATTCTAGGACTTTGTTTGACCAGACGTTGACCGGGAATAAACAGTACAGTCTACGGTGAACGGTATGGGATTCTTGCAACCTGTTTTCTAACGGATTACACCGGCTTGTGTGCTATCTGTTGTTTGAAATAACGACCAAGATAATTAATGTAAACTGTTGTTTTACTCTTGCACTGTGGTATTATTTTATGTGCGTGATTGTTGCTGACTACAACGTGTATGTCCCACGCATACAAACACTACTATACCAGTGGATTAAATACCTGCGTTTCAGTATACCGAGGACTTGTACTCAAGTCTCTCACTAACTTCACTTTATAACAACGTCATTATCCTAAACGTGATAATTGACAATACACATTGTGTTTTGTTTAACGTCTTTATATGACACTTAACAATTATATACTTCGAGATGAGGAGCCCAGTTGGATCTGGCCATGCATGCTACGGGAGTTGTACCTGTCTCAGGTCGTCTCCTACTACGTCGCGACGGAACATTCAGTTGGGAGGAAGACTTTATTCCTTCCGGGATTCAAATGCCCTTCAGTTCGAGGAAGACTTTATTCCTCTAGTGGGTTCTTATTTCCCACGCCATTCAGTTCAGGGTTTACTACGTTATCTCCTGGGGTTTTTATACCCAACCTTTCTTTAACGAGGTCACTATACCTCCACTATTTCAGATATTCAGTTATAACTGTCAGTCCCATTGTGTGGACCGACTATCAGTAAAGAATTTCAGTTCAGCTAACTCGACCTTCTGTGTCTTGTTCTATGTGACATTATTGTCCTTGTATGGATACTTGTTATTATCAGACTATGCTTGTTTACAGCTTTATAAAAATGAACTGCATGTTCGACAAAGTAGTTGGTGTGGCCCGGTAGACGATGGGCTGCACGTTTTCCATACCAGCATTGTTTGCTGAGCCCCTTTGGGGGCACCCCCATTTTTCAGGTACCTGAAGTTGAAGAAGATTCACCACACTGAGTGTAGGTGGGGTAGACCAAGCTTTGGGAGTCTACTATTAGTTATTTTTATTTCAGTATTTTACTTTGAGTTTGATTCCTAGTATCTCGGGTTGTATCTGTATTCCAGACCGTGACATTTGAGGATGTATTTGGACTTAGCCTTGTTGGTCACAAGGGTGGCCAACGGCATTGTAATACCGCCCGGTTTTGTATTTATTTCCGCTGCAGTTGTATTTTATTTGGGAGTGATCGCCGTTCAGTTTATTGGATTTCGGGTTGGGGTATTACAATTTCAGCTAGAAAAACATCAATAACCTTGTAACACCCCAACCGCTAATCCTTCCATTATCCTCTAATCCTTCCCATAATTACCTTACTCGCAGCGGGATACTTACCTACTCCCGGCGGGTGATACAATGCCGTTAACCATCCAAGGTTAACAAGGCTACTACTACTTACCGTATCGGTCTGACGATTAGAATGATTACATACATACTACTTACTTTACAATACCAATTACTTATTTACATTCGATTACCGAGTGTCTAAGTATATGAATTACATTCCAAGACTACTTCCCAAAAATGAAGAGTTTATACAACTACTCCTTCCTATCTCTATCCAATCAAGAGTTCAATATCCAAAAAGGTGTACCACATGGTACACCGGCTACACAAAAGGCTTTAGCCGTGTACAACTCAGTACACCGTTTCAATCCTACCGCTACTCCAAAAAGAATCACATCTCGACCCTACTTTACCTTCACGCCTCGCGGGTACCTATGGAGTAAAACATTCCCCTAGGGGGTCAGCTTACGCTGCATATGATAACCGCATACCCCGCGTACTAGCGAGGGTACGCCAACTATTTGTCGAGTACATGCGGTTCGTTTCATTCATAATACATGCATGCTTTATACAATACAATACAATTCATTCATTTTATCAAGCATACATACATACAATACATACAAGGAATACATACAAGTCATTCATTCATCCTTACCATACTCACCGCAACCACAGAGATACAATTCTCCAATACATACAAAGGTCTTGTTAGCCTTATTACACACCCGGGTTAATCGGTGTTCAATACTTTACTCCGGGCCAATGACTTACAATAGTCAAGACCAATACATACAATACTTCTTACATACTTTACCCAGTTAAGTCGGTAACCTCCGGGCAGGGATTACTACATCCCACCACCGGGCTTTAGGGTGCTCACTAATCCAGGATGCTACCCATTCAAGGGATTTGGTCCAAGGAAAAGATTATAGCCAGGATTCGGTTCCAACCTCTTGTGGTTCCTTATCCTCACGCGTGGCCGAAACTATATCGGCTCTTTACTCATTCCATTTACTCAATCTCATGTTAGGAGTTAGGTTGTTAGGATTAGTAGTCCACACTTACTTCCATACATACATTCATACACATACTCATACTTACGCAAACACTTCATTTCCATTTATTCAATTTCATGAATTATACAAACTAAATGTTCAAGAGCATAAAACAAGAACAATATAGTTCAAACACAATTAAGTGCAATATAAGTCCGATTCGTGCATTTATCTGTTGGTGATCACATAAGCACACAAATCGGGGTAACCAAGTTAGGATACATGGCATGAGGAAATCATACCGTTCACCGTCGAATACGTTCTATACCGGTTCCTTTGGAGATCAACTATTTGATTCTATACATACATGAAGTAGTATGATCAATGATCTATTATTGATCTAATTTACTCCCTCATTGATACTTTCATGTATACTTACTACTTCTTTACATTCATACTTGGTTATAAAACCATTCTTTTCCTTACTACCTCATAACTTGTTTTCTTACAAAATTACTTACTTCCTTACCATTATTACTCATCAATGGTGTATTACTAATATATATGCATTAGGTATATAGGCATATATATATATATATATGATTACTATAGTCATATAGTTAAAACATTTTTTTTTTGTAAGTGTTTGGGCCGTCCGACCCCCCGTCCGACCCAACCCTGGGTCGGACCATTCCAGTAGGTTTTCGTCCTCTGAAATTCTCCGTCCGACACCAGCACTATCCGTCCGACCCTACCCTCTGGGTCGACCATTCCAGAAGGTTTCGATTTGTCATCCAAGCCATGTCCGACCCACGTCCGACCCAACCTCTGGGTCGGACGAAGTCAGAAACTTCGATGGAGAAAATTTTCGCCCGTCCGACACCACGTCCGACTTACGGCCCTGGGTCGGACCATTCCAGAAAGATTTCTTGTCAATTATCAAGGCCCGTCCGACCCACGTCCGACTCACGGCTCTGGGTCGGACGTTCCAGAAAGTTTATTTTTCGTTATTCAGGCCTTGTCCAACCCAGCGTCCGATCCAGCTGTGGGTCGGACAGTAGCAGAACCTTGCTACAGGCCTTGTTTTCTTTTCCCAATTTCACCCTTGCTTCCCTATTCTTCCTACACATATCCCAAATGTTTTAGCACCATTTACACACTCTAATTCATGCTAATTCTTCCTTAATACATTACACAATCCTATACTTATTTATACGCACAATTTCCCAAGTTTCAACTCAATACTCCCATTGTTTCTTCCTTATACCTTATGCTACAGATTTTAGTCTCCACATTATGCTACAGATTTTCCCCTCAACACTTGCCCTCCAATACTCCCTCAACTAGTCTATTCTTAGCATCTCAAATTCATTAGTTCACAACCTAGTTCCATCTCATTCACAAACCCATATTCAAATCTGTTACAAGGATTAATTCCTCCTAAACTCTCCAAATACTTCCTCTGCTAACCAACTCAAGTCCTCTCCTTCTACACAAATTTTGACATGGTCTCCCCTATATTCTTACTTTCTTCACACATTATCTCAGCTCACAATTCACCTTCCCACAACCTGTTTATTCCACACACTATACTCCCATTCAACACTACTACTCACCTTAAAATTCCTGCACATGTACACACCTACCCAAGGTTTTCCCAAGTTTTTAAAACTCATTTAAAAGACTTCAAAACTGTTTCAATCCATTATTCATCACACTACAATATACTCATTACTCATTACTCAATTCACTACTCATTTTACTATTCCAAAAGCTGTTACAACCACAATACACAAGCTAGTTCAAGGTAGCACAATTACCTGTCTTGCTAGTTTTCTTTTCTTCTTTTTCTTTTCTTCCTCTTCCTTTCTTCTCTTCTTCTCCTTGTTCTCGGTTCCAATGAGATTCACACACACACAAGTGCTACAGCACATAACACATACACAACACCATTTAGCATTCATTTTACTCTAACCCTAGAATTTAAGTTTTAGGGTTTAGACAAGGGTATTACCTTTCAATGGATGGATGGAGTCTTGACTAGCAAGGAACAAGATTCCTAGCCCAACAAAAGAGCCAAAATCGGCTCAAGATGAAGAGGAGGTGAAGGTGCTTCTAATGGTGGACTTGAATCTTCCAATGGTGACCACCCCGAAATGAAAGTTGAGCTTTTCGATTTTGAAAGAGGAGAATGTTCTCCTTGCAAGGGGATTCTAGTGTGTAATTTTTTGTTGAGTTTGGAGAAGGTTTGAGCACTCAAAGAGAGGAGAGAAGTGAGGAGTTTTGTGAGCTTTCTTCTTTCTCCTGAAAATCGCAAGGTAGAAGAACGAAGGAAGAAAAGAGAGAAAAGAGAGGGGTGTGTACGTGAGGGAGGGTAAGAGAGTAGGAGAGAGAGTCTTCTTTTTTTTCTTTCTTATTTCTTTGTCCTTTTGAGTTTAAAGGAGTGAAGAGAGTGAGTGAGAGGGGGGGGGGGGAAGAAAATCGACCGGCCCCATATATACACACACACACTTTCGTATTTTATTGCAAAGTGGACACACTTAGTTTGTTTATTTGTAATCTCACCCCACAACTTACAGGTTGTTACGTTTTTACTAACCGGTACCCTTTTCCGGAATTTTCTCGTTTAATTACTTTTATTGGTTCTAAAGCTTCACTAATATTTATTAGTGACTATTTAGTTGACCAAAATTGTTACGAGTCTATTTGACCCGCCAAGTCGCGTTCTCCCGGTTTCCTCCACGAAAAACGCGCTTTAAGGTTCGTTTATGCTTTTAACACCATTTTAAAGGTCGTTTTCTCGGGATTGTTCCCTAGTATTATTTAAGTGTAATTAAGCTTTAAAAATATAATTAGCCTAATTAATCACTGTTTTTAATTACGGGGTATTTCAATCTACCCCCCTTAAGAAACTTTGCCCTCAAAGTTGCTCAAGGTTACAGTTTACCATTTGTACTCATTTGGCAAGCTAATTGTCACAATGCATTCTACTACCACCTTACAAGGTGTTCACAATTCTTACACTACCAGCATACGCAATTCAGATACCATGCCACATACTTAGTTCAAATACCATACGCAATACTCAATCCATACACAATACTTCATTCAAATACCATACACAATGCTCCATCCAATTCATACAATCCACAATACATTCGTAATACTTCACAATGTCATTCGTGTCATATACCGTACGACACCAATGCATTACTCATTACATACATACCATACACATCGTACTACATACCAAATACTACTAGCACTACTTTGTGCCAATACAATACACTTAGCACTACATGTGCCAACCAAAATACGATTACAATACATACATACTACGCAATGCTAACCCGAAGCAATGCAAAAGCAAAAAGGCTCTACCCCCCTTAAAAGGGGTACGCCCCGTACCCTCCGTGCTATACGGATACTAGACATCTAGTCTACAAACAGATTCAGGTACTTCGCCTTCATGGCGTCCTCTAGTTCCCAAGTCGCTTCCTCGACATCGTGGTTAGACCACAAGACCTTCACCATTCGTACAGATTTATGGCGAGTGTCTCTTGTCTTGGTATCAAGGATTCGCAGTGGAGTCTCGACATATCTCATCGTCGGCTCTAGGGATAGATGTTCGGGTTCTAATACATGAGAGGGATCGGCTATGTATTTCTTGAGTTGTGATACATGAAAGACATCATGAACACGCCTCAATTCTTCAGGCAATGCTAGCCTATAAGCTACGGTTCCAATCCTCTCGGTAATGGCATACGGGCCTACAAATTTTGGGCTCAGTTTGCCCTTCTGGCCAAATCGAAAGACACCCTTCGTAGGTGAGACACGCAAGAACACTTGGTCGCCCACGGCAAACTCAAGGTCGCGTCATCGCACATCCGCATAGGATTTCTGTCTATCTTGGGCTGCCTTCATATTGGCTCGGATTTGTTGTACCTCCGCTTGTACTTGTTCCAAATACTCCGGTCCTATGATGACCGCTTCGCTTGACTCATCCCAACACAACGGGGTACGGCAAGGTCTACCATACAAAGCTTGGAACGGCGACATCTTAATCGAAGCATGGTAGCTATTGTTATACGAAAACTCGATAAGATGAAGCTTCTCAATCCAGCTTCCCTGGAAGTCTAAGGCACATGCCCTTAGCATATCCTCTAGTGTTTGGATGGTCCTTTCTGTCTGACCGTCGGTCTGTGGATGGAAGGCGGTGCTAAGCTTAAACTCAGTACCAAGCGCTTCCCGTGTCGCTCTCCAGTATCTCGAAAGAAACCTGGTGTCGCGGTCAGATACAATGGTTTTTAGGACTCCGTGGTGTCGGATGATCTCCTTGTCGAATAGTTCTGCGAGCTTCGCCACCTTCCAGGTGTCCTTCATCGGTATGAATCGGGCAACCTTGGTGAGGCGATCGACTACTACCCAGATCATGTTGAGTCCTCCCCTAGCAGGTGGGAGTCCAACAACAAAATCCATGGAGATGTCGTGGAATTTCCACTCCGGAATGGGCATGGATTGCACCATTCCTCCCGGTCTTCGGTGCTCGAACTTCACCTTCTGGCATGTGAGACACCTCAGAACATACTCAGTCACGTCTGATTTCATCCCTGACCACCAGAAGTACCTCTTCATGTCTTTGTACATTTTAGAGGCTCCCGGATGGACATGCAATGTCGAACAATGTGACTCTCGCAGAATGCGATCCCTTAGCTCAGCATTGCTTCGGGGGACGCATAATCTGCCATTCAAACGGATCAGACCATCTTCATGTAGTTTGAAGTCGTACTTTCGGCGCTCGAAGGTACCATCTGCAATTTTCTGTCTGATCTCTGTGAAGTAAGGGTCGCTCAACTGAGCGTCTCGCACCTCGTCAACCAAGCTAGAAGAAGTGAGTAGTGAATGGAGCGAGTGTGCTCGACGACTCAGGGCGTCGGCTACTACGTTTGCCTTCCCTTCTTTATACTGGAGGTTGATGTCGTAATCCGAGAGGAACTCCATCCACCTCCTCTGCCTTAGGTTCAATTCTTTCTGGGTAAATACGTACTGTAAGCTTTTGTGGTCGGAGTAGATGGTGATGCTTACCCCATAGAGATAGTGTCGTCATATCTTCAATGCGAAGACAATGGCCCCTAACTCTAAATCATGTGTCGGGTAATTCTCCTCATGCTTTTTCAGCTGGCGGGAGGCGTATGCTACTACCTTGCCATGCTGCATGAGTACGCATCCCATGCCCTTGCCCGATGCATCACAATACACCTCAAATCCCTCTGTGCCCTCTGAAAGTGTGAGGATTGGCGCTGAGGTCAATGAGTCTTTCAGTTTCTGGAAGGATACCTCGCACTCCTTTGTCCATACAAAGGGTGCATCTTTCTTCATCAATGACGTCATGGGCTTAGCGACTTTTGAGAAGTCCTTTACAAACCTCCGGTAATAACCGGCTAAACCAAGAAAGCTCCGGATGTCGGTAACAGTCTTAGGTCTAGGCCATGATCGCACTGCTTCGATTTTGGATGGATCTACTGAAATGCCCGCGCTCGAGATGACATGACCGAGGAAATACCTGATCTAGCCAAAACTCGCATTTGGAGAACTTCGCATACAGCTGGTTCTCGCGCAGTGTCTCAAGTACTTTCTCAAATGGTTTTCATGTCTTCTGGTGACTTCGAATACACAAGAATGTCGTCAATGAATACTACTACTGAAGTGTCCAGCTGATCACTGAATAACCGATTCATTAGGTCCATGAATTTGGCTGGTGCATTAGACAAACCGAATGGCATCACCGTGAATTCGTAGTGGCCATATCTTGTTCGGAATGCTGTTTTCTGAATGTCTTGCTCTTTGATAGCAATTTGGTGGTAACCGGATCGGAGATCAATCTTAGAAAAGACGGATGCTCCCTTCAACTGATCGAACAGGTCGTCGATGCGTGGCAATGGGTACTTATTCTTTACTGTGACCGCATTCAATTCGCGTAGTCGATGCAGAGGCGGAGACTACCGTCCTTCTTCTTCACGAAGAGGACCGGTGCTCCCCAGGGTGATACGCTCGGGCGTATAAACCCTTTGTCGAGAAGATCATGTAGCTGTTCTTTGAGTTCTGCCATTTCTGCCGGTGCCATACGGTATGGTGCCCTAGCATGGGACCAGTACCCGGTACAAGATCGATTTCAAATTCTACCGCCCTCTGTGGTGGCATACCAGGTAGCTCTTTCGGAAATACATCGGGAATTCTGAGACTACTGCTACCTCGTCACTGAACTCTGGATCTCTCTCCAGGTCTTGCACGTGACATAAATACACTTCATGCCCTTTTCTGAGCTCCCGATACATTGCCATGGCGGAGATGACTGTAGTTGAAGGCTCTCTCGGTCTCTGGCGGTATGAAACAGTGACCCCAGATGGACTCTTGAGCAGCAATCGGTGCTCGGCGCATAGGATTCTCCCCTTGTGCCGCTCCAACCAGTTCATTCCAATATTAAGTCGAATCCCAATCCGTTGAATTCAATGAAGGAAATGGGAAACGCTTCACCTTTGATTTGAATGGTGGCTGATTTGTAATACTTGGTACACTGTACCCGCTCCTTCGATGGGAGAGTAACCAAGAAGTTCGGTAGCTCATCCGCATCTAGCCCCAACTTCTTCGCAAGAGATGGCGATATGAAGGTGTGAGAGGCGCCGGAGTCGAATAATACTGAGGCTTCGATGCCGTTTACTGGGAATTCCCGTTAGAATGGTGCCGCTCTTGCCGGCTTGTTCTTCGGTGAGGATGCTCAGGTTACCTTCGGTACCGAGTCCACAACCTATTGATTCATGAGATTATAAGTAAAGATGGTGGAACGCAAGTGGAATTTAATAACCAACACTGCTTTTATTGAATAACCAACCATCATACATACTGTGTCTCTAATACACGTTACTACTGGATTACATGCTACTACAAGATTAATACTTTCTAAAGGTAAGGTTCAGGCGTCCTGGTATCATGTGTGTGGCATTGATTATTGCCGGTGGTGCCGTATTCAACTTGATCTTCTGGATCCCGTGATACAGCAACCTTGATTTTCCACCCATGATTAGAACATCTCCTGATCTCAATACCAATTTTTCTGCGAGGTCCACACGCTTCCGCTCGCTATACAAAAACGGCGTCATCACCAATGGACCAAGACACTACGGGCACTCCTAGTTCAAGAGATTCCGCTGTCTCGTCCTTGTCTTGGTGTAAGCCAAGTCGCCTTCTTTCTCATAGAAGTTGACGATACATAGATCTGCTTCAAGTGCAGGGATTGGTTCATCTTCACTTGTGTGCAATTTCTACAGCTTGTGTGACAAGCGTTTGGAATTCTGGGGGTATTGCTGGAGGTGTTGCTCCGTCTCCTGCTCGCGTTGTTTGGTATGTCTTGGTATAAGGGTTCCAGTCCTTTCCCAAGCACATCATTTTCAGCTTCATTGTAGCTCCACCGGGGAATTCGGGTGTATAAAATCCTCCTGGACCCGTTCCTAACTCGTTGCATCGTCGGATGATTGAAATTTGTGCTTCGGGTGTCAGGTATCCTTTTAATAAGATCATACCTGGGCGGATGACCTGACACTGTTCGTTGTTGAAGTGGTGATTGGCGATGTCGGTCTCTTCATGAGGTGAGTTTGAAGGTATTGGGTAACAGATATGGAATTTCCCTAAGGTGGTAAATTCATCTAGAATGAGTTCTAGGCTTACTAATTCATTTCATGCTCAATACATACTTCCATGTTACTTATTCATGCTCAATTTCATACTTCAAGTACTTACGCATTCATGCTTTCATTCATACAATTACTTTAATACTTAGTCATGCTCTTCAAGGATTAAAGGTTACAGTGGTTACCTGGGCCGGACTTAGTCCCGGTCCCATCACGGTCTATGATGTGTAAGGCCGGCTGCCTCTGCGGTGCGCCCTTCTGCGGACCTCGGGACCCCTGTCCCTGTGAGGTGTGCTGGGCATGAGCATCGCCAGATGCAACCTCCTTGCCCTCACGCTGCTTGTAGCCCTGGTAGTTGCCCTTGGGCTTAGAATTCTCCGGGCATGCATTGGCACGGTGGCCCGGTTTCTGACAAGTGAAGCAGCGGATCTCCCTTCCTTGGCAATCTGTGCCGGGATGATCCTTGTTGCAGTTACGGCAGATGTAGCTGCGGCCATCGATTGGTTCTTTCCTTGGCCAAATCCAGAACCTATAGCTTTCAAGTTAGCAAGGTTTGGTATACTTACAATACTCTATATACATACAATTCACAAGTGTACTAATTCGGTTTCGGTTTCTTACCCCTGTAGGGCTGAGACCTCAGTGGCTTGCTGCCACTGGTGCGGTGTAGGCAATCTGTAATGGCTCAGTTGCCTTGCCCTTCTCAGCATGGGCACCGCCGTCTCCGGATGTATTCTTTGATGGGAATGCTTCCCTTCCTTTTCTTCCAGGGTTTGGATTGGTTTTGATCATCGGAGGGGTTACCCTTGCCGCTCACCTTGCGCTTCAGCGCTTGCTCCTCATCTCTCAGCTGGCAGGTGATCTCAACTCGAGATGCAGCGTGGTAACACTCCTGAATTACTTAGGCATTAGGTTACATTTACATACGGGAACACTAATTCACATTACTCATGGCTTTTTAAGGGTTCAACTTGTTTACCTGAAGGGAGGTAAACCGAGTGAAGCCCATGCCATACCGGAGTCGATGGCTCAATCCGCCGTAGAAGCGGTCGACCAAGACTTGGCCGGTATACCCAAGGTCGGGTAGAAGTCGGAGAAGAGAGGTGAAGGTGCGGTAATATTCATCAACCGTCATCTTCTCGGTCATTTTGAGTGCATCGAGCTCAAGCCTTTTCTTGGTCTTGACATGCTCGGGGTAGTACTTAGATCGGAGGAGAGAGGTGAATGCTTCCCATCCGAAAGCAGGGTCAGCTATGTGCTCGGCCTTAACGAGCTTCCACCAGTCCATAGCCGCGTCTTTGAGGTAGTACGCAGCTATCCTCACTCGAACTCCAGCAGGAGTCTCAAGTGTCTCGAAGGCCGTCTCCATCTCGGAGAGGTAGGCCTCGAGCTTGGCGGGGTCGCTCTCGCCTCTAAAGCATGAGGTCGAAGGTCGGCGACAGCTTTTACCCAATTCGTTTCTCGGGGATGAGGTGGGTCGGGCTGCTGCTGCTGCTGCTGTGTTTGCTGTGTTTGTTACAGCCGTTATTACTTGCGGTAGCATCTGCGCTACCGTGGCGGCGACGATCTCGCTATCGTCTGCGCGCCCGGTCCATCAGATGTCTCTCCTCTAGGTCGGCCTCGACCCCGTCCTGACATCTGAACAAGTGTGGATTACATTAGATGTTGTGATACTATGACCTCATGGTCTTCATTCAAACAATGGTATCGTCTTTGCAGACGTTAGTGGTATCCGTTATTAACGGTAGTTCCTAGTTAGGTTTCTAAATATCCGTCTTAAGACGGTTGAAATCCTAACTCGGTAATCACTACTCTTAAGATCTAATCATCAGAGCGATACTTCGCTCTGATACCACTTTTTGTAACACCCCAACCGCTAATCCTTCCATTATCCTCTAATCCTTCCCATAATTACCTTACTCGCAGCGGAATACTTACCTACTCCCGGCGGGTGATACAATGCCGTTAACCATCCAAGGTTAACAAGGCTACTACTACTTACCGTATCGGTCTGACGATTAGAATGAATACATACTACTTACTTTACAATACCAATACTTATTACATTTGATTACCGAGTGTCTAAGTATATGAATTACATTCCAAGACTACTTCCCAAAAATGAAGAGTTTATACAACTACTCCTTCTATCCAATCAAGATTCAATATCCAAAAAGGTGTACCACATGGTACACCGGCTACACAAAAGGCTTAGCCGTGTACAACTCAGTACACCGTTTCAATCCTACTACTCCAAAAAGAATCACATCTGACCCTTACTTACCTTCACGCCTCGCGGGTACCTGTGGAGTAAAAACATTCCCCCTAGGGGGTCAGCTTACGCTGCATATGATAACCGCATACCCCGCGTACTAGCGAGGGTACGCCAACTATTTGGTCGAGTACATGCGGTTCGTTTCATTCATACATACATACATGCTTTATACAATACAATACAATACATTCATTTTACCAAGCATACATACATACAATACATACAAGGAATACAATACAAGTCATTCATTCATACTTACCATACTCACCGCATCACGGAGATACAATTCTCCAATACATACAAGGTCTTGTTAGCCTTATTACACACCCGGGTTAATCGGGTGTTCAATACTTTTACTCCGGGTCAATGACTTACAATAGTCAAGACCAATACAATACAATACTTCTTACATACTTTACTTCCAGTTAAGTCGGTATGACCTCCGGGCAGGGATTACTACATCCCACCACCGGGCTTTAGGGTGGCTCACTAATCCAGGATGCTACCCATTCAAGGGATTTGGTCCAAGGAAAAGATTATAGCCAGGATTCGGTTCCAACCTCTTGTGGTTCCTTATCCTCACGCGTGGCCGAAACTATATCGGGCTTCTACTCATTCCATTTTACTCATACTCATGTTAGGAGTTAGGTTGTTAGGAATTAGTAGAAGTCCATACTTACTTCCATACATACATACATACACAAGTACTCATACTTACACATACACTTCATTTCCATTCATTCATTTCATGAATTATACAAACTAAATGTTCAAGAGCATAAACAAGAACAATATAGTTCAAACACAATTAAGTGCAATATAAGTCCGATTCGTGCATTTATCTTGTTGGTGATCACATAAGCACACAAATCGGGGTAACCAAGTTAGGATACAGGGCATGAGGAAATCATACCGTTCACCGTCGAATACGTTCTACCGGTTCCTTTGGAGATCAACTATTTGATTCCTATACATACATGAAGTAGTATGATCAATGATCTATTATTGATCTAATTTACTCCCTCATTGATACTTTCAATGTATACTTACTACTTCTTTACATTCATACTTGGTTATAAAACCATTCTTTTCTTTACTACCTCATAAACTTGTTTTCTTACAAATTACTTACTTCCTTACCATTATTACTTCATCAATGGTGTATTACTACATATATATGCATATAGGTATATAGGCATATATATATGTATATATGATTACTATAGTCATATAATTAAAACATTTTTTTTTGTAAGTGTTTGGGCCGTCCGACCCACCGTCCGACCCAACCCTGGGTCGGACCATTCCAGTAGGTTTTCGTCCTCTGAAATTACTCCCGTCCGACCCAGCACTATTCCGTCCGACCCATACCCTCTGGGTCGGACCATTCCAGAAGTTTCGATTTGTCATCCAAGCCATGTCCGACCCACGTCCGACCCAACCTCTGGGTCGGACGAAGTCAGAAACTTCGATGGAGAAAATTTTCGCCCGTCCGACCCACGTCCGACTCACGGCCCTGGGTCGGACCATTCCAGAAAGATTTCTTGTCGATTATCAAGGCCCGTCCGACCCACGTCCGACTCACGGCTCTGGGTCGGACGGTTCCAGAAAGAATTACCGTGTTTTCTCAAGGCCCGTCCGACCCACGTCCGACTCACGGCTCTGGGTCGGACGGTTCCAGAAAGTTTATTTTCGTTTTCAGGCCTGTCCGACCCAGCGTCCGATCCAGCTGTGGGTCGGACAGTAGCAGAACTTGCTACAGGCCTTGTTTTCTTTTCCCAATTTCACCCATTGCTTCCCTATTCTTCCTACATATCCAACATGTTTTAGCACATTTACACACTCTAAATCATGCTAATTCATCCTTAATACATTACACAATCCTATACTTATTTATACCCAATTTCCCAAGTTTCAACTCAACTCCCATTGTTCTTCCTTATACCTTATGCTACAGATTTTAGTTCCACTTATGCTACAGATTTTCCCCTCAACTTCCAATACTCCCTCAACTAATGCATTCTTAGCATCTCAAATACATTAGTCACAACCTAGTTCCATCTCATTCACAACCCATATTCAAATCTGTTACAAGGCTAATATTCCTCCTAAACTCTCCAAACACTTCCTTCTTAACAACTCAAGTCCTCTCCTTTCTACACAAATTTTGACATGGTCTCCCCTATAATTCTTACTTTCTCCACACATTATCTCAGCTCACAATTCACCTTCCACAACCTGTTTACCACACACTATACTCACCATTCAACACTACTACTCACCTAAAATTCCTGCACATACACACACTACCCAAGGTTTTCCCAAGTTTTAAACTCATTTAAAAGACTTCAAAACTGTTTCAATCCATTATTCATCACACTACAATATACTCATTACTCATTACTCAATTCACTACTCATTTTACTACTCCAAAAGCTGTTACAATACCACATACACAAGCTAGTTCAAGGTAAGCACAATTACCTTGTCTTCCTAGTTTTCTTTTCTTTTTTTTCCTTCCTCTTCCTTTCTTCTCCTTGTTCTCGGTTCCAATGAGATTCACACACACACAAGTGCTACAGCACATAACACATACACAACACCATTTAGCATTCATTTTTACTCTAACCCTAGAATTTAAGTTTTAGGGTTTAGACAAGGGTATTACCTTTCAATGGATGGATGGAGTTCTTGACTAGCAAGAGAACAAGATTCCTAGCCCAACAAAAGAGCCAAAATCGGCTCAAGATGAAGAGGAGGTGAAGGTGCTTCTAATGGTGGACTTGAATCTTCAAATGGTGACCACCCACCGAAATGAAAGTTGAGCTTTTCGATTTTTGAAAGGAGGAGAATGTTCTCCTTTGCAAGGGGATTCTAGTGGTGTAATTTTTTGAGTTTGGAGAAGGTTTGAGCACTCAAAGAGAGGAGAGAAGTGAGGAGTTTTGTGAGCTTTCTTCTTTCTCCATGAAAATCGCAAGGTAGAAGAAGAAGGAAGAAAAAAGAGAAAAGAGAGGGGTGTGTACGTGAGGGAGGGTAAGAGAGTAGGAGAGAGAGTCTTCTTTTTTTTTTCTTTCTTTATTTCTTTGTCCTTTTGTGAGTTAAAGGAGTGAAGAGAGTGAGTGAGAGGGGGGGGGGGGAGAAAATCGACTGGCCCCATATACACACACACACTTTCTTATTTTTATTTGCAAAGTGGACACACTTAGTTTGTTTATTTGTACTCTCACCCCACAACTTACCGGTTGTTACAGTTTTTACTAACCGGTACCCGTTTTCCGGAATTTTCTCGTTTAATTAATTTTATTGGTTCTAAAGCTTCACTAATATTTATTAGTGACTATTTAGTTGACCAAAATTTTTACGAGTCTATTTGACCCGCTTAAAGTCGCGTTCTCCCGGTTTCCTCGAAAAACGCGCTTTAAGGTTCGTTTATGCTTTTAACCCATTTTAAAGGTCCGTTTTCTTCGGGATTTGTTCCCTAGTATTTATTTAAGTGTAATTAAGCCTTTAAAAATATAATTAGCCTAATTAATCACTGTTTTTAATTACGGGGTATTTCACAAGACCACAAGTATCATTCACACTTAAAAATCCTAAAAAACCTCCTCAATATGAACAACACTAGATGAAACATCAACATATCGAATAATCAATTATATTTGCCCTGGAATCAGAAGTACAATCAAGAGCATAGAGAAATACTTTGCTTGCTTTATTTTTTAATAATCTATGATTTTATTGCAAAAACAAGCAAAAGTATACACATTTTAGATGTTATGACCTAAATAATGAACAAAGATCTCCACTTGTAGGCCCCACATCTTTATTTATATTTCTTTTCGAAGCTACATGAGCGACAAAGGTACTTAACCAATTCTTCAAACTGCATAGTTAATTGCAGCCGCAATGTAACGAGTATTTCTTAAAGCCTGAAGACAATAAGAAAAAAAATACATTATATAAAACTATTTCAACTAACAAACAACTTTGGAAATTATAAGTGGGACATATTGTAACACCCCTCACATTAACGCGTAATATCACTCTCGTAGCATAGTTAAAGACGTCTTACAATGGAAGTTAAACACTAATAATTCTCACTCGGGTGTCACATGCCATTACTCGCCCATGCGAGTAAAAAAGCAGAAAAGAAATAATAATAAAATAACGACAATAATTAACCGCAGTGTTGAACGAGATATATACTACATCATCCTAAGTTTAAGCTAATACATAAGGTAAGTGAGCATCTAAGGTAATCCCAAGGTTTACATCGTACTGAATATAAACTAATTCTGAAGTGCAGTAAATGAATAAATAACATCGTTGACTGCCCCGAAGTCTCGCACTCCGGCTTCATAGCTCGATCATGTCCTGTAATGTGGTGCCATAAAGGCTCAACCAACTGCTGGTATGCTAAATGTGATCTCAGACCCTTTAGGCCACTTAGGTCGTTTTAGCCATCTTGATTAACATGGGGTTCGTTTCATGCTGTACCATTTACATGCTTATAACATAACTATAAATATGGAATTAACACACACAAAGGTATTCAAACATTCACACATCAAGGCATGCTATTACGACATTTATAATTGAACAATTAAATTCGAATCAACAGTACGGTAAGAGTTAGCTGAAGTCCAATTAGTCTCACTTGTTTATTTCCATCACATGAAGCCCCGCTTCCAACAATCTCACATAAACATACGGGTGTCATGTTAAAGACAAATTCCCGTGTACCCTCACACATTAATATTTTGGACAGTAGTCCGGTTCCATCTATAGTGGGTAGATGGACTCACTTATCTACAGTGGTAGATGTCCATTAGGCCGAAGCCTTGGTATGGTGCCAGCGGTAGCACACTCCAACTAACGATCGTATCCGGCTCGTTAGATAAACAAGAGTAGACCTTAAATGGGTGTTAAACTCTAGTGATCACTATGCGCAACCTGCTGGAACGTATGCAGACCAGGTGAAATACCCCTAACCTTAAAAACATAATTAAATGATCTATTAATGATCTAAGATGGTTAATAAACATCTAAATACCATTGAGGAACAATCTAAAGATCTCAACAAGGCAAAACATGCCTTAAGATCGGTAAAGCCAAAAATGTGCTTTAAGACACCATAGAGATTGTATGACCTCAAATAGGATCCAAAGTGGATTCCTAAGTATTATAATGAAGTAATGAACATTATAAAACCATTCTCATAAGAAACCAAGCTCTAAAACATGTTCTAACACAAAATGTGCTTTAAAATTCCTTAAAGCACATTTTTGAGAAAATTGACTTTCTGAGTGGGTTTTGAGTGGTGTTAGGCATTGGATTAGACCTTGATATACTAATGTCCTATAATGTACCACATTAGAAGGTCAAAATCCAAGATTTCAAAAAAAAATCAAAAATATGGCATTCATTTGTGAATAGTAACCCAAATAGTGCATTTTTAAGCAAAATTGACTAAGTATGGTCAATGGTCAATTAATGACCACCCTTACCCTTTGGAAGTCGGCAGGCATGGAGCATGGAAGACAGATCATTCAACTTTAACTCAAAATATCTAGCTAATTTGGTGAATCACAATTTTACTATTCCATTTTATACTTTTATTCATTTAAACACATTATCTTTCTTTCTCTTGCCTCTTGTCCCATTCCAGCCGATACCTTAGCAGTTCCTAAAAGCTATCAAGCTGTGTTCTTGAGCATTCAAGGCAAATCAAACATTTCCACCTAAGGTAATGGTTTAAGGCATATTTTAGCTTTTTCTTCATCTCTTCATCACCTACACATGGAGCTTATAATCTATCACTTTCTATGGCTTATTCTCAGTGTCTTAACCCTTGAACAAGAGCTAATCTCAGCTGAAGCAACCCATGGGACCAAGGTGGTCAAAATTTCCATTTTAAGGTAAAAACATACCTTAAGGAAGTTCCTTTGACATCGGTTTTCTTCTTCTGTTTTCTATGAGTTTATTCACTCATAATCTTTATTTTACATGTTAATTCAGTTGGTTAACCATTTGGAGCAAGGGTGGCCGAAAATCAAAGGACATATCATTCTTTAAGGCATTTTCCCAAGGTAAAACCTATTACCATAGCAGCTTGTTGTTGTCTAGCTATTTCCTATGTTTATATGGTGAATTTAACACCATGTGGTGTGTTTGATTCAGGCTGAAACCCTTTGGAGACTACCTAGCATTTTTAAGGTGATTTTTGCCTTAAATCTTACATTTATTTGTTCTTTATGGTTAACTCATGCTTGGAGTGTAACCATATCTTATTTTGGTGTATTAAACATGTGTGAGTGTTGTGGTGATTTTTCCTCCTGCAAACGATTATTTTGGTATATTAAAAACTACGAAATTAATAGTAAATTAAAAAAAAAAATAAACCTACGGGTTGCAAAATAATTCCCGGTCGTAGCAGTAAAGTAATATGAGCAACCGGGGTATCGAACCAGGGGACTAAGAAAGTAAATCTAATCCTAGCAAAAGCTGTAAATCGGGGGAAATTGTTGATCAATAAAATTAAGAACAAGCAAAGAGTGACTGATAAAAATATAACGAAAGCGGAACTCCGGGTTCAGGTGGTCTTTCCTAGTTAAGTCTTGCAGTTCTATTACCAGTTGATTGGGGATAGGGTTCGGCAAATTTGCAAGTTTCAAAAGACTAAATCCTAGCCAATTAGAACTCCACTGCGTAGAACGCGACAGATTAAATCATAAACCTATCACTACTAACGCAGAGGGATTAAGCACACGAATTAAAATTGTATCTGAAGGCTAACTCATCAATCAGATTAAGCTATCCACAATTAACAGATTATAACGACCTAGTTGTCAATCACGGATCAGATCTTGACAACTTTCGCAAAGCTAAAAAAAAATAGCAAGTTTCATTGATAGCGCAAACAATATTTATAATTGAAACAAACCCCTGATAGATCCCAAATCAACTAATAATAATTCTGCAAAACTAAACTATTTACAACCACCATTCCCCGGAGTTTAATCCCTTAGCCGAGCATATCAAAAGAGGAAACAACTAGAGGAGAAGGAGTAGAAATCATCTCTATGTCGAATCCCAAAGATTTGCTAGTTGTAGGGTTGAACAAAGTGGAGAAATTGATGCAGAAATTCTCCTTGGTTGCACCTTGGTGTTGCACGGCTGGAGAGGAACTAGGTCGCGGCTCTCTTCTAAATTCTGAATCCTGAATGTTGATTGTGGATGAGTGGATGAGTGATTTTCTCTCCAAAGTCTTCATATTTATAAGTGTAATTGAAGACTCTTTGTTTGCTCCTTGATGACTCATTTTAATTTCCTTCGGTTTCGCGAAGTAAATGGAGGCCCTTCAGTTGATTCAGAATTTAAGTTACTCTTTTCAATTTACTTCCGTCATCAATAAGTTATGGAAAACACTAGAGTTACTATCTTCAATTAACTCCCTTCATCAATAACCTTTGGAGTTACTTTCTTTTATATTTCCAATCTTCCCCTTCTTCTCTCATCCTTTCACGGCAGTCTCGTAAATATATATAAATATATCGCACCGGACACAACTTTGACAGGGTCCAAATTCTTCATATGAGCTCCGATTTGTTCCCCGTTTGCGGCGTTGGAAAGCTTGTGAGGAGATATATGCATTTTCCCATTTCCTGCTTTTAAAATATAAATTTGCATCAGTTTTTGCCCAAGTAAGAGTCATGAAAAGCATACGATAAGTGTGAGAAGGCATAAAAATGCTACATAAAATAAGAATTTAGCACCTATAAATCATATCAATTTCACACTTATCAAATCACCCCACACTTAGCCTTTTGCTTGTCCCAAGCAAAACTCTCAAGCACAAGTAATGCCAAGCTATTGGAACTCAACAGAAAAGGAAGAGCACAGAAAAGGAATTGCTAGCTTTACCAATCAGGGGGCAATTCAAAATTAATTCATTCAAAATGAAGTCATTCGAAGCTAACAATGAGAAACAAAACCATAGAGCCTGCCCTTAACCTTGAGCCAATCCACCTTTTCCTTCACAAACCACAGAAACGACAAGGGGCATGAAGTAAGATCATATTCCATCGTACCTTTCAATGCCACATACTCTTGATCCATAAGAGAAAATAATCTATATTCAGCACAACATTTGCATAAATATTTCAATTAAAGCGCTTTCAATTTCTTTCACCACAGACTTTTCTCTCCACCCATGTAGCGGCTTTGGGTCAACTATCCCAGATCACAAGGACCTTAGGTAGCTAGGTGATGAAGCACCCCAAAGGACTTAATAACCAACGAGGCCTGATTTTGGATCAGAATTAAATTAGCATGCTTAGGATCAGCGGAGTACCTTGCCTTGTTCTTTTCAACCATTTCAACCTCATTCCAAGGCTCAAAGCTAAAAAAAGTTCAGATGGAGAATATTCTGTTTGTTTCAGCATTTCTAGAACAAGACTTCATTCAGCAATTAAAACCATAAAATTTCAAAATTTTGCACCCCAATCAGCTAACCAAATACTTCCTCTATGACTCCTCCAAGTTGAGCAACCACACAAACTTAACAAATGCAAGAGAAAAGAGCTCAAAGACGCACAAAAACAAGCGGCGAAGGAGCTTACCCCACCCCACACTTAGAGTGAAGCAATGTCCTCATTGCTTAGGAAGAATTAACATTGTGCAAGCAATCCAAGGGAAACAAAATCACACACAGCTATACAGAGGGAGCATGAAAATAAAAGAGAAACTAGAATACTCCCCAGAGTCCGCTCAGGGTGTGTAGCAAGGCCAACCCCACACTTGAGTTCAGCTAAGTGACAAAGTAACCAAGCTGAGAAATATAATCTGCATAGCCAGAAGAACTCAAGTGGAACCGGACAAAATCTTTAGTATAAAAATAAGAGCCAAGGCTCTTGCATAAGCATAATAGTAGCTGCCAACACACCACAAACAAATAAAAAAAAGAAAAAAAACAACTAAAGTAAGAAAACAAACAGAAATACAAACCGGTGGGTTGCCTCCCACCAAGCTGCTCTGCTTTAAAGTCTCTAGCTAGACTCATCGACCAGATTCAGAGAGGAGAGGAAGAGGGAAGGGTCCCACAGCATCCTAAAGCCAAGGTGCGTAGCTTCCTGAATTTATGCTTAAGGCGCCATGGAATGGACTTCTTCTTAGGTAGCGCCGACTCCAAAATAGGGGTAGAAGAGTCCTGCTGTACCTGGACAAAAGAAACACCAAGCAAACCAGTAGAAACATCAGTAGGACAAGTATACCTCTTGAGACGGGCCCCATTAACTTTGAAGATTTCACCCTTCTTGTTCTGTAATTCAAAGGCACCGTAAGGAGTCACACCCACAACCCTGAAAGGACCAGCCTAGTGAGACTTGAGCTTCCCAGGGAAAAGCTTCAACCGTGAATTGTAGAGCAGAACCAAGTCTCCTATTTTGAAGTCTCTTTTAAGGAGAAGCTGGTCATGGAACCTCTTGGTCCGCTCCTTGTAAATCTTCGCATTGTGGTAAGCTTGATCCCTCAACTCCTCTAGCTCAGAGAGCTGTAGCTTCCTCTTCTCACCAGCAGTACTTATGTCAAAATTCAGGGCCTTGATAGCCCAATAAGCCTTGTGCTCAAGCTCCACTGGGAGATGACAAGACTTCCCATAAACCAATCGAAATGGTGACATACCAATGGGAGTCTTATAGGCTGTGCGGTAGGCCCAAAGAGCATCATCGAGCTTCAGAGCCCAATCCTTCCTGGAGGAATTAACCGTCTTCTGGAGGATCCATTTCAACTCCCTATTTGACACTTCAGCTTGCCCATTCGTCTGAGGATGGTAAGCAAGGGCAACTTTGTGATGCACCCCGTACTTAGCCATCAGGGCATCAATGCTCCGATTGCAGAAGTGTGTACCTCCATCACTAATGATAGCTCGAGGGACGCCGAAGCGTGTGAAGATGTGCTTCTTTAAGAATTTGACCACCGTCTTAGAATCAGCATGTTGGCAGGGAATCGCTTCAACCCACTTGGACACGTAGTCCACTGCCACAAGAATATATTGGAAACCCTGAGAAGAAGGAAAGGGTCCCATGAAGTCAATACCCCAGCAGTCAAAAAGCTCAACCTCCAAAATGCCATGCTGAGGCATCTCATATCGCCTAGAGGTGTTCCCCATACGCTGGCAACTGTCACAGCGAGCCAAAAATTTTGACAATCCTTATGCAGTGTGGGCCAATAGAATCCGGATTCCAAAACCTTGGCTGCTGTCCTATGAGATCCATGATGGCCTCCAGCTTCCCTTGAATGACAAAACTCCAGCACGCTGTTCACCTCATCATCAGGAAGACACCTGCGAATTAAACCATCTGCACACACTCGAAACAAGTGAGGGTCTTCCCAAATATAATGACGAGAATCAGAAAGGAATTTCTTTTTCTGAGCATAGGAGAAATCATGAGGAACAACACCAGAAACAAGAAAATTGCCAGATCAGCATACCATGGCTCTTGCAGTTTGGAAATACTGAAAACGGTTTCATCAGGAAAGAATTCATTAATAGGAATACCGTCATCAGGAGTTATCATCCTAGAGAGATGGTCAGCAACAACATTGAGTTTCCCACTCTTATCCTCACCTCTATGTCGAATTCCTGTAGAAGAAGAATCCAACAGCAAGCGAGGCTTGGCCTCTTTCTTAGCAAACAAATACTTAAGAGCAGTGTGGTCAGTATGAATAATCACTTTACTTCCCCATAAATAAGATCTGAACTTATCCAAGGAGAAAACCACAGCCAGAAGCTCTTTCTCAGTGGTAGTGTAATTTCTCTGAGCATCATTAAGAGTTTTACTCGCATAAGCAATAACTCTCAAAACTTTGTCTTTCCTTTGGCACAGGGCTGCACCTACTGCAAAGTCACTAGCATCACACATAATCTCAAATGGCAATGACCAGTCAGGAGAAACAACAATAGGGGCAGCTACCAACTTTTGCTTAATTAAATTGAAGGAAGAAAGACATTCTTCAGAAAATAGAAATGGGGCATCTTTCAGAAGCAGATCTGTCAACGGTTTAGCAATTTTTGAAAAATCCTGAATAAACCGACGATAGAATCCTGCATGCCCAAGAAAAGCTCTTACCTCCTTAACACAGGTAGGCGCTGGAAGCTTCTCGATAACTTCCACTTTTGCTCTATCCACCTCTATCCCTTTAGCAGACACCTTGTGGCCCAACACAATCCCATCCTTTACCATAAAATGGCATTTCTCCCAATTGAGAACCAGATGTCTCCTCACATCGGCCTAGGATAAGATCGAGCTGCGCTAAACAAACATCAAAGTCAGAACCATAAACAGTCTAGTCATCCATAAATACCTCTATGCTCTGCTCAATGAAGTCTGCAAAAATAGCCTGCATGCAACGCTGAAAACTGGCTGGGGCATTGCACAACCCAAATGGCACCCGTCGATAAGCAAAGGTTCCATAGGGACAAGTGAAAGTAGTCTTGTCCTGGTCCTCAGGTGCAATGGGGATTTGGAAATACCCTGAAAATCCATCTAGGAAACAGTAATATTCCTGACCAGCCAATCTTTCTAGCATTTGATCAATAAAAGGAAGGGGAAATGATCTTTCCTGGTGGCAGAATTTAAACGTCTGTAATCAATACACATACGCCAACCAGTAATTTTCCTTTGAGGAATAGACTCACCTTGATCATTGATAACAGCCTCAAACCCACCTTTCTTAGGCACAACTTGTACAGGACTTACCCAAGTGCTGTCAGAAATGGGGTAGATGATCCCAGCGTCCAGAAGCTTCAACACCTCCTTCTTTACAACTTCTTTCATATTGGGGTTGAGGCGACGCTGGGGCTGCTTCGATAGGCTTGTAGTCCTCCTCCATATAAATGTGATGAGTGCAGAAGGCTGGATCAATTCCCTTGATATCAGCCAAGGTCCATCCAATGGCTCTCTTATGCCTCTGAGCACCTCTAGCAACCTAGTTTCCTGCCCAGAAGTCAAAGTAGAAGAGACAATGACAGGCAAAGAATTGTTATCAGCAAGAAAGACATATTTGAGATTAGAGGGGAGCTCCTTAAGCTCAAGAACTGGAGGCTGCTCCACAGAAGGAACAGGTCGCTGAATATCTCTATCAAGCCTCTCCAATGGAGGGCGATAAGCTTGAAAACCTGCCTTCCCTCTCTCACGTGAGCTAAAGCTGCATTAACCTCAACATCAGAAGTCTTATCTTCAACAGAAGAGACAAGAACATGCTCCAAAGGTTCAGAGTCAGTAAAAGAAGAAGAAGAAGAAGAAGATAGAGAATAAACCTCGTCATCAGCAGAAAGTTCACATACCTCCCCTTCCTCATCAACGAGACTTACCGACATAACTGAATGAGCGGAAGTGGAACTGAACTTCATCATCTTTTTCATATCAAATTCAATCTTTTCGTCCTCGTACCGCAAGGTGATTTTACCATCATGAACATCTATGACAGCCTTGGCAGTACTCAGAAAAGGACGTCCTAGAATGAGAGGAACCTCCACGTCATCATCCATGTCTAGAACCACAAAGTCTGCTGGGAAGATGAAGCGGTCAACCCCCACCACCAGATCTCGCACAATCCCCATCGGTTTAATTTCAGATCTGTCAGCCAGCTGGAGCTTGAAAGGGACCGGGTGTAGCTCTCCTCCTCTCACCTTAAGAAGGTGGCATAAGGCATAATGTTGATACTCGCACCCAGGTCACACAGACCACTGCCGCAGTCACATCACCGATAAAGCAAGGCACAATGGGATTGCCTGGATCTTTCTGCTTAGGAGGAAGTGCTCGAAGTAAAGCAGCAGAGCACTCCTCAGTCAGGTGGACAGTCTCCTTGTCTTTCTTTTTCTTCTTTTGAGTGAGGAGATCCTTCAGAAATTTTGCATAATTTGGCATCTCCTGTAGAGCATCAATAAGAGGAATATCAAGAGTCAGTTTCTTAAAAATACTTAAAAATTTAGCAAACTGCTCATCTAAGTGCTTCTTCTTCATCCTATTTGGAAATGGAAGTTCTACTTGCTTAGGAGTAGAAGAAGGCACATCAACATGAATATTAGAAGGGGAGGGAGAATGAGGGGAAGATTAGGAGCCTGTATCTCCTCAGAAACTACCACAGGTGGAGCTGTAGACCCTGATGGTACGCCGACAAGGGAGGGTCAACCTCTTCACCAGTTTGGTCTACAACCACTTGGTCTTGATGATTATCTGCCAACTGTTTCCCACTCCTCAACTGCACTGCACACCAAACTCATCTACAGACTGAGCCTCAGAAGATACACCACAATTACAGATCCTCAAGGCCTTGGCCGTCTCCCTCGGGTTTTGCTGAGGTTGAGATGGAAACGAGCCAGACTGCCTTTGCTGCTGCTGATTGGCTAGTATCTGGTTCATCTGTTGTTCAAGATTCTTTGACCAGTGATCAAGGATTGATTGATAACTTTTGATCTTGCATGTGTGCGTTCTGGGTGGTAGCCATAGAAGCTATCAAATCCTGGAGTTGCTCCATCTTTAAGTCAGAAGCTGATTTAGCTGGTGGCTGGTACGAGCTTTGGCCCTGCTGCATCTGTCCCTGAGGACGAGCCTGAGTGTAGGGCTGCCTAGAAAACCTGGGGGACCCTGCACATTTCTCTGTAAAAGATTAGGATTAGAAACATCATTGGAATTACCATACCTGAAGTTCTGGTTTTGATTTCGATTCCATGTCTGTTGGTAATTCCCTTGTCCCACGAAGTTTGCATTTTCAGCACACCGCATTTCCTCCAGTTGAGGACATACTTCAAAAGGGTGGTCTCCACCACAATGAGAGCATAGAATATCAGAAGAAGAAGCTATTACCTTGACCTGCTGAGGGGCTTGACCATTAAGTAAAAAGTCATCAAACCTCTTAACCAAGGAGCTCACTAGAGTCGATTGCTGAGCCTGAGACTCTGCCATTGCTCCATCCAAGGATCCAAATTCTTAGCTCCCTTGGCACTCACAGTCATAGTCCGACTACCCTCAGCTCCCCACTGACGAACCTCCTCGATGTAGGTCTCCATGGCCGCCATAAAATCAGTTCCAGATCGGTTAAGGATGTCTCCACCCAAAGCTGATCTAACCTCTGCCTTATGAATGTGGTGCAACCCATGGAAGAACGTCATGGCAATACACGTGAGGTCTTGCCCGTGGTGAGGACACTGACGGAGCATCTCTTTAAAACGGTCCCACGCCTCACATATCGTCTCATCACCTCTCTGCTTAAAAGCAAGTAAAGCAGCAACCAAATCCATAGTTCTAGAGATAGGATAGTACTTATCGTAGAACCTGGTGGTCATGTCTGTCCATGTGGTGATGATACCGGAAGGAAGGCGGTAGAACCACTTCATTGCTTCACCAGCGAGGCTGCTAGGGAACAACTCATTCTCGCATACTCCAGAAGACCTTCTGAGCACCCTATCTGATCAACATGAATAAGAAATCGGTTGACATGATCAGGGCGTCATTGGGGTCGGAGCCATCAAATGTGCCTGTGGGCAACTCACGAATGACTTTGTTCTGATGTGAAGGCTTCAATCCCTTCCATTCTTCTATAAGGGCAGCGTCAGCGCAGGAAGAGCTACTGGGCTTCTTCTGGGAATAGCTGCTGGCCTGTTGAACTGCCTCATCGCCTGGGCACCATTGCAGGAGCCGCCATTTCTAATTGTCTTTGAAATCTCTGTTGGCGTTGAGCTAGATGAAAGGTGCGCTCGATCTCCGGGTCTAGAACTTTGTCCCAATCAAGGTGAGTGTCTGACCGCGAACGGGTATGCACCATCAACTACCTGCAAAAGGTAAGGAGAAGAAGAAACAAAACAGAATAATAGAGAATTAGAACTAAAATAAATAAATAGAGAAGTAAAATATGTAAAATAACGAAATAACTAAAAATAAAATTAAGCTAATAGATAAAATAAAAATAAAAGAAAAGAAAACATAATAAAATAAAATTAAGGAGACAACTAAAAAAAAGCAAGATAAAATTTTGAAAACAAAACCAAAAAGAAATTAATTTATAATGAAATTAAGACAAGAAAGAAATAACAACAGAATAAACTAAAACCTGAATAAACTAAAATATAAACTAGAATAATATAAAATTAGGAGAATAACTAAAAGAAGAAAAAGAATAAAATAAATTAGTTAAAAACAAAAAAAACAAGATAAACCAAATAATAGAAAATCAAAACAATTAACAACCAAGGCTAAGGACTAGACAAATATCTAGTCCCCGGCAACGGCGCCAATTTGCAAACGGTTTTATTTATATTAAAAACTATGAAATTAATCCTAGAAATTAATAAATAAAATAAACCTACGGGTTGCAAAATAATTCCCGGTCGTAGCAGTAAAGTAATATGAGCAACCGGGGTATCGAACCAGGGGACTAAGAAAGTAAATCTAATCCTAGCAAAAGCTATAAATCGGGGGAAATTGTTGATCAATAAAATTAAGAACAAGCAAAGAGTGACTGATAAAAATAATCGAAAGCGGAACTCCGGGTTCAGGTGGTCTTTCCTAGTTAAGTCTTGCAGTTCTATTACCAGTTGATTAGGGATAGGGTTCGGCAAATTTGACAAGTTTCAAAAGACTAAATCCTAGCCGATTAGAACTCCACTGTGTAGAACGCGACAGATTAAATCATAAACCTATCACTACTAACGCAGAGGGATTAAGCATACAAATTAAAATTGCATCTGAAGGTTAACTCATCAATCAGATTAAGCTATCCACAGATTAACAGATTATAACGACCTAGTTGTCAATCACGGATCAGATCTTGACAACTTTCGCAAAGCTAAAAATAAAATAGCAAGTTTCATTGATAGCGCAAACAATATTTATAATTGAAACAAACCCCTGATAGATCCCAAATCAACTAATAATAATTCTGCAAAACTAACTATTTACAACCACCATTCCCCGGAGTTTAATCCCTTAGCCGAGCATATCAAAAGAGGAAACAACTAGAGGAGAAGGAGTAGAAATCATCTCTATGTCGAATCCCAAAGATTTGCTAGTTGTAGGGTTGAACAAAGTGGAGAAATTGATGCAGAAATTCTCCTTGGTTGCACCTTGGTGTTGCACGGCTGGAAGGAGGAACTAGGTCGCGGCTCTCTTCTAAATTCTGAATCCTGAATGTTGAATGGATGAGTGGATGAGTGTGATTTCTCTCCAAAGTCTTCATATTTATAAGTGTAATTGAAGACTCTTTGTTTGCTCCTTGATGACTCATTTTAATTTCCTTCGGTTTCGCGAAGTAAATGGAGGCCCTTCAGTTGATTCATAATTTAAGTTACTCTTTTCAATTTACTTCCGTCATCAATAAGTTATGGAAAACTAGAGTTACTATCTTCAATTAACTCCCTTCATCAATAACCTTTGGAGTTACTTTCTTTTATATTTCCAATCCCCCTTCTCCTTCTCATCCTTTCACGGCAGTCTCGTAAATATATATATAAATATATCACACCGGACACAACTTTGACAGGGTCTAAATTCTTCATATGAGCTCTGATTTGTTCCCCGCTTGCGGCGTTGGAAAGCTTGTGAGGAGATCTATGCATTTTCCCATCATTTCCTGCTTTTAAAATATAACTTTGCATCAGTTTTTGCCCAAAGTAAGAGTCATAAAAAGCATACGATAAGTGTGAGAAAGCGCATAAAAATGCTACATAAAATAAGAATTTAGCACCTATAAATCATATCAATTTCACACTTATCACCTCCAAGCTGCCTGCAAATGATTTATTTGATGTATTAAAAGCTAAGAAATAATCCTAGAAATCAACAAATCAATAGACCGTCGGGTTGCAAAAATCCCGGTCGTAGTAGTATAGCAATTTAGAAGCGACTAGGTGTCAATCCACGGGACTTGATAAAGTAAGTCTAGCCTAAGACAATGGGTAATTCAAAAGGGGTTGTTTTGTTTTGGGATTTAAATAAATAACAAGAATAAAATAATTAAAATAACATTTAGGAAAATAAATAACAGATAAAATAAAGTGATAGATGAATTGGATGAAAGGGACTCTGGGTTCAGGTTAAAACCGTTTGATCAATTATGTCTACTGGTTAATTAAAAGACAAATTGGCAAAATTCATAATATTTTCTTAGAGCTAAATCATAGTCTCAGAAGAACTCGTTTACCAGAAATGCGGGGTCTAATCCAGACTCAAGCAGAAACACATATAAACGGATTAAGTACGAAGAATAATAATTGCGTCTGTAGGAATAATTAATTAATCCAATCAATAATTCCACAGATATACAGATTAATTTAACCGATCTATTTATCACTTGGTCGGATCAAAATAGATTTAGTAAAGCAATTTAATAAACTCATGACATTTATTAAAGAGCGCAAGAATAACATTAATCGTAACAATCCGCAATTAATTAAAACCAGCAAAAATATAAGTCACATAATTAAAACAAACTGCAATAAACCATCACCTAGAGTAAATATAAACTACTCACTCATTATTTCAAAAACCCAAATAAACACTAAAACAAATATCAAATGTTATGGAATAACTAGGAATATAACAAGAAGTAAATAACATGTAACAACATAAATATAATAAAGTGACTTTAGTAAAAACCCTCTTTAAGCCCGGTCCGGTTCATGAGTGGCCGGTTCACCCTCAGGTCAATTCGCCTGTTTTGCCCGTTTCCTCTTCTTGTCGTTCACAAAACCCGATCTCGCCCCTGTTCTTCCTCCATGTCGATTCTGAAACTTTCGCCCTCGTCTTCTCACGCGTAGCTCGACATCGACAATCTTCGTTCAGTCGACGGCGAAAGGTGATTCCCTTTTTCTCGTGTAGCTCACATGATGGACGTGGTGAAGACGAGAGTGTTTGAGTCTGCGTCTCGGTTTCTCCTCTGATGCGCTTTGGTCTGTGTGTTTTGTTTATCGGCGTGAATGGCGAAAATATGTCGTGAAGATGCCGGTGGTTTCGGGTGCTGTGATCTCCTCTGTTCGATGATGGTGGTGAAGATGATATAAGAACTAGTGCCGTGGGGGGCGAGAAGACGATGGATGTGAAGCGAGGATTCGATGCGGGCGTAAATCTAGATGTGAGTATGGTGTGTTGCAGTAGTAAATGGATGTCGGGGCGGAGGTGATGTTGATGCGACGGTGAATCGATGGTCTCGGTGGTGATGAGGATGATTATGGATGGTGAAGCGAGTCTGGTGTGTGGCGTGAATATGGGTATGCAGGTGAAAGGCGTGTTGCGGTGGCGTCTGATGCCGTGGCGGTGTCGATGCGGTTCGAAGAATGAAGATGAATTGATGGAGGGGAGGATGAAGGTGGTTCGACGTGGTGAAAGTGAATGGAATGCAATACCCCTCTGTTCGACGAAGGTTAGTGATGGGTGAATGGCGTGAGTGTGATGTCGGCGATGATGAAGGTGCGGGCGTGAATGAAGAGATGGTTACGGTGGTGATGCAGTGTGTGGTGAGATGTAGGTGAAGGCGATGGTGAGGCGATGAAGAATGGAATGAATCGTCTGTGTGTGAGATGTGATGCAGATGAGTGATGGTTTGAATGGTGAGGTGCGAAATGATATTGATGCGGGTGTGCGAGGTGCAGTGCGGGTGAGAATGATGAATGGTGGCGATTGTGTGTGCGATGAATGATGATAGATGGTGAGTCGGTGGTGTGAATGATGCGGGTGAGATGGTGGTGGAGGCGATGGCGTGATGAAGGTGAGGTGAAGCGGGCGTGAATCGAAGCGTGCCCAGATCGGTGGTATGAGGATGTTGATATATCCGTGAAGAGTGAAGACGGAGCACAGTAACAGTGCGATGCCAGCTTGTCCAGCGTGTATCCCCTTCATAGCATGGGTTTAAATGTTTATTAAACTTCTGTATTAGTCCCAACAAAGCGTTCTTTTTGTGTATGTGTGCTACTGTACATTCGAATTTCCAACCGAAATAATGCCTGATAGTCGCATATGTACGTAGCCCATAATCAAAGATTTTCCAATGGTGTGATGAAAGTGCATGTATATTTTACATGAATGAATGTTAAAACCATATGTAAATCGGTGGTAGTAAACGAAAATGATGATTAATCATGAATAAATAATTATGAATTAATCATGAGAGAAATTATTTAATTCTAATGCATTTTTACTACATTTGACATATAAAATATGCTAGCTCTCATCTAATACACAATATAGAAAAAGCATATGATAAGTGAGAAATATGGCATGAATTGTTAACAAAATAGGAAGAATTGTAATACTAAAAGTATACATATTTCGTACTTATCACTGCCGAATGGGTATAAGGGCTTTAAGTACATAAATCAAGGTATAAACACCTTAAACTTATGATTTTATGATTTCTTAGCATATATAAATTATGTGCCGAGAGTGGAGGTATTTATATGGGTGATTTTAACCTAAGTATGGGAAAAAAATGACTAAGATAAATTAAGCTAGTCATTTAAGTGGTTTAATTAACATAATGGTCAAATTATGACATTATGTGGAAAAAATAAATAAACTATAGTAAGGCCAAGAGTTTATTTATATTTTGAGCAATTTATGTGTAATTTTATGTTATAAAGCAAAGTTGTAATAAAGCCATGTCATTAGGCCATTTTATTTAAGTTTAAAAGCTTAATTAATTTATTTTATGCACTTACTATTAAGTAAGGGGTCAAAGCCGTAATTAATCAAACATTAGAGGGCTGTAGGTGAATATAGCCGAAAATTGGGATTTAAAATGTATTTAAATAAAAATTATAAGATTTTATAAAGTTTTTGGGTAAAATTGTAAATATTGGAAAGTTTGGGGTAATCTCTGTAATTACCGAGAAAGTGGGGTCAAAATGATGTTTGGAAGTCAAACATTGACCAAGCAAATTTGACCAGATTTGATGATTTATTAATTTAATTATCAAATTATACTAAGTTATGTATTTAAATGTAAAAATTACATAACATATGGGTACATAGGTGATTACCGAAAGTTTGGGGTATAAAATGGTATTTTATACACCTATGGGTCACTAGGAATTTTAAGGAATTTATTTGGTTAAATTTGGAGTTAATATGGATTATATAAGTATAATATATGATATTTTATATCATTGTTACATATAGGTAACATATATGGTGGAAACCGTAAATATTGAAAGTGTAAGGTTAGGAATGATGTTTATAACCTTTTGGTATAGTTTGGTAATTTTTGGAGTTATATATAAGGTTTTATTAAGATATAGGTATAATATATTGTTTTAATGACATAAGGAAACTATATATTATAAATTGGGGAGATTTGGTAATTATACAAAGTTAGGTGGAAGGAATTTAATTAAACAGACCCCAGGGTCTGTTCGGTAATTATAAACCTTTAAAACTATAGGTTATAATTATATTAAGGTTTAAGGATTATAATATAAGGTATATATTATAAGTGTGACAATGGAATATAATTTGGAGTTGATTTGTAAAATCTGAAAGTATGATGAAATCAAATAAAACCGAGAATACTATGGTACACTTGGTATTTTATAACAATTTATAACTATAGGTTATAATTGTTTTAATGACATAAATGTCATAATATTTGTTATATAACCATAATATAACATTATATAAATTATGTGGTGGATTTTGTAAATAATAGAGAACAAGGGTGCTGTTCGGAAATAATGGGATTTTAGAATAAAAATTTATAATATGGTTTTCAATGTTATAAGGTTATAACATTTATAATTTAAGAAATATTCATTAAAAGAGAATGGATATATTATAAAGATTTACCATATAATAATGGTCCCATAATACATATATATATAAGTAAATATATGTTAAGGAGTGGAAAATACAATATGGTTCAAATAACCATATAATATCATAATTAAAATGATATAGAATAAAAAGAAAAGAATTATAAACATTGGATAAGGAAATTCTAATGTTAGATTGTTCATGAAATAAGAAGGAGTTATATATTTCAAGTATTTTCAAATATGAATTATACAAACATTACACTTGGGAAAACTAGCCTTAGGAAATAAATACTAAGGTGAGATGTATAATATATGATTAAGATTGTACATGCAATATAGTGAAAAACTATATAAAAGGGGCATTAAATTACATGCGATAACAAGAGTTTAAAGTTAAGTATATTAATATACTCGACCTAATCACGCATGTAATATAGCGTTCCTCCTAATCCCGAGTTAAACCGAAAACCCGACAGACGTTATCAGTTAGCAACGGGGAATAAACCGGGATGGACTAGTAACGGTACGGGGTGCCGTAGCGTATTGTTAGTATGAGATGCTGATGCATAGTGTGATGCATATTGATAGGTTGTTAGAGGCGTCTCGAGGATTGCCAGAGAATTTAGCTGATTCATACTCCACGGTCTTATAATCCCGGTGCACGGTATGTTATTTATGTGGCTTGATTGTCTCTGAGGGTTTCCTCAGTTCAGACATTGTGTGAAAATCTGTGTTAAGATTGAATGTCTCCTTGTGTGAATTAATATGCTTGAGTTGTGTATTAATGCTGCTTTATTTCTATTACTGTTGAACGATAACAGTACAGTTCATATATATGAACATATTATAAAACGAACTAGCGGCAATGATGCTATCTTATATGAGTAATATAAGGAACGTAAGTAAACGTTGTAGCATTAGGATAATAAGATATATATATATATATATATATATTATACGAGACTTATATACGAAGCATTGACCTTCTTAAAGCCGCTCTTGTATCTGACACTGGATCCCGAGTCGACATACTCAGGATTGGACTAACGACCTTAGTCTGCAGTGTTAAGGAAAAAATAGTAAAACGATGCGATGGTGTAGATAAGTTTATCAAGAGGATGTGGCTCTTGCTGTGAACTGTGATCAATTAACGATACTAGGATACCGTGTGGGTATCCGTAAGTATCAGGTTAAATTTCCAACGAACTACAGATGGTTCGTAGGTCGGAGACTCTACCGCTGGAGTGGCTACTGCCGTGGGTGACCCGCTATAGGGGATGGGTAACTTAGAAACACGTCGTTCTAACGAGACGTTGTCATTAGGCATGACTGAACAATTACGAACGACTATATTAGCTTGTACATTAGGCGAACATTATTTAGGCTTGCATGCCAAAGACGGGAAATTATACTTGTTTATAATTCTCGTTGTTTCTGAAACACCCCTAACAACTACAACACAGAAAAGCATGAATACATATGAGGAGTGTTTAAATAAACTTGACACATTGATAGAATCATGCTATAAATTATAATCTATGCTACTGAGGGACATACATATGCCCGTGGGAGTGAAACCTACTCACATGATAAGACAAGCATTTGTGCTCATTGGTCTTGACGTTAACCAATACAATAGAACAAAATAGACTAGTCCGTGTTAGGACATTTGTACACGAAGCAAGTGTAGCGCAGTATGCAAGCTAGAATAGATCGTGCGTTCGTTAACCTATAATGATCGCACATGTACAAGCCACATTATCGGATCCAAACGAGTACAAGTAGCACTATAACACGATGAAATACCCCAAACCTTAATGTGTTAATTAATTATGTAATTATAATTTTCTAAGGCTAATTAAGTCCTTAAGATCATTGGTAAAGAAATGAAAACCAAAAAGAAAAAGAAAAAGAAATGCGTATAAGTCACAAAAACGTGGAAACGCTTATTTAATTATTTTAGGAGGTACATAACCTTTATTAGGTTTATAAATATATTTTTATACCTTAATTACACATTAAGAACATGTGGGAAAAATTCCGGAAGGAAACGGATTCAAACAATGTGTTAAAACGCTAACAGAGGCTTAAAACGCGTTTTTCGAGGAAACCCGAAAACGTGACTTTAAACAGTTAAACGACCCCGTAAAAAAAATATAATAGTTGATTGTATAACAATAATTAAACATTAATGGGAGTTTAATAGCCATTAAAATTAATGGAATGAGGAAATTCCGGTAAACAGTCCCGGTTAGTGAATAGTACTAAACCGGGCAATTAAACGAGCGTTTTCTGTCAAAAGACGAAAAACACTCCAGCGTGTTTATATTGGTGGGCCGGTTTTATTTATGTAGACAGCCCACTCACATGTGACTAGTTAACTAATTAATTAAGTCAAGAGAGAGCCAAATAACAAAGGGCACAAATACCCCTCACTCTCTCTCTCTTTCCTTATTTCCTTTTCCCCCTCTCTCTCTTCCTCTCTTTCCTCTCTTTCTCTCCCAGCCGGCCTCCCTCCTCTCTCTCTGCCGATGGAACTTCCCAACCAAGCCAACAATGGCTTCCTCCATTCTTCTTCATCCCCAAGCTCCATTTGAGCTCCAATCACAAAAAATAATTATTCTTCTTCTCCCTCATCCCTCTATCATCCTCTCTTTTCAAAATTCCAAAAGGATGAAGTTGACCTCCATGGGTTTTCACCATTTGAGGAGAAAATGGCACCAATGAGAAGCTTGTAGTCTCCTCTTTCTTCTAAGGTAAAAAATTTCCAAGAAAAAGTCATTCCCTCTTCATCTCTTGGTGTAATTGATTTTTCACCATTTTTGATACCTTGTTTTCTCCTTGTTCTTGAGCTCCAAATTTATCCTTCAATGGTGGAGTAGTTTCCTTCTTGATCCAATGGAGAAAATCCCCCTTAAAAGCTTCAAAAGGTAAACCCTAATTCTAGCCCTTTGATTAAATTGAGTTTCTAAGGGTTTAGATAATTAATGGTGTATGTTTGTGTTCTTGGGTGTTGGGATGGAGTTTAGAAACTCCATACCCTCTTAACCGATTTTTGGAGAAGGTTTGGAGCAAGAGGAGAATTTAAGAGACTTGTGAAATTTAAGGTAAGAAGAACTACCTTAAACATTGTTTATAAATTGTTTAAGTGTTTGGGATGGGTAAACAAATTAATGAACCCAAATGGTGGACTGAAATTTATGTTTAAAATGTGTTAAGTTGATTTTGGAGAGGTTTGAGAATTAATGTTGAATTGAGGGCCTTAAGAGCCAAATGTTTTGAGTATGAGACTTACATTGTGGTTGTGGAGAGTTATGGTGGTTATGTTGTTGTTGATGGAATTTGAGGAATTGTAATGTGCTGTTAGGACCCTTGAAAGGGTGTGGCTAGATTAAGGATGAGAGGGATGCATATCGATGAAATGGAGATGTAAAGTTTATGGGGAGGTTATGGCAAAATTTTAATGGAAAATGGGTGCTTGATGATGGGTTGATGGATGAGAGAACTTAGGTGTTGAATTGGGTTGTTTGATGTTGAATAGAGTGGAGTGATGGACTTGTAATGGTGGATAAATAATAGAGATAAGAGAGTGAAAATCTGTAGCATGATGGTGAGGAAACACTTTTGGCATAGTGGTCATCATAATTATGAAACACCACTTAGAGAACTAAAGAGAAAACATTATAAGTGTTAGGGATTTTGGTAAGAAACATTGTAAGTGTTTATGGAGTTATAAATTGAGTCTTATGGTTGTTGCATGAAGGGTAAATGTGCCAAATGATGTTAGAACACATTATGAGGCTTGAGGTGAAGTTTGGAAAAGATTTGGCAATTTTTGGGCAGATTCTGATGGCGTCCGACCCAGCGGTCCGACCCACAGTTGGGTCGGACGGCCTCTGTTTGGTCACCCGTAAATGTTTCTGTAATGGTCCGACCCAGGCTGTTGGGTCGGACATGGGTCGGACGGGAGAGAATTTAACGCCGGAAATGTTTCTGTAATGGTCCGACCCAGGCTGTTGGGTCGGACATGGGTCGGACAAGGTAGAAGTTTTCAGACCCGAAGGTTACTGGAAGGGTCCGACCCAGAGGTGGGTCGGACGGTGGGTCGGACAGACCAAAAACCTACAAAAAAAATTTGAAAAGAAAACGACAAATGTAGTTAACCCTAGGGGGTATAATGAAGGTAATCTAGGGTAAGTTTAGGCATTTAAAACATGTCATGTAATCATGTAAAACTGAAATACCCCAAACCTAGTTATGTTGTTTAAACACCTAAATAGGGTGTAATAAGACTAAAAAGAGTCTTAAACCTTAGTAAACAAATTTAAACAAAAGGAAACACAAATGTGCTTTAAAGTCAATAAGAGCCAAAATGTGCTCTAAGCTTGGGATAAACTTGGGTAAGGCCTAATGAGCTTACCAAGACCTCATTTATACACTAATGAACATATTAAACCAATTACCAAGGAAAACCAACCTTGAAAACAAGTTAAAACACAAAATGTGCTTTAAGAAGTCTTAAAGCACATTTTTGAAAAATTGTCTTGTAAATGAGTTTTGAGTGGCTAAATGTCCATCATTACTCTTAAATATATATGTGTACTATATAGTATCACATTTGGGTGGCTATATTAATGGGAAATCAAAAATTTCACTTCTAAGTGCCTTGTTTAGGTGAATAGTGATTTTTTATAAGCTAGTTTATAACATATGTTGTATTAAGTAATTAAATTGACAAACAAAGACTAAAATACCCTCATACTATAAAGGGGGCCGGTTTTTATAAGTGTGGTGACTCACCACTCTCTAGTTAATGTAATAAGTAAGTAAAGCAAACTAAGTAAACTTACTTTTTACTTTATAAGCATAAATATCTTCTTAAAAGCAAATCCTATCTCATTCTCATTTCTTTCCTTCATTCCCACGGTTTCCAAACACCATCTTCTACCTCTCTTCTTTGCTCTCTCTCGGTAATACCACTACCACCATTAGAACTCCCACTTTGACCTCTTATAAAATCTTGCTCACTTGTCCAAATCAAATTCTAAGACCACCAATCTTCTCCTCATCAAGCTCTTCATTCCTATCTTCTCAAAACTCCAAGAGCCCCATTTCGGTGCCAAGGTGTTCCACCATTGAAGGAGCTTGAGCTTGTCTTTGGACATATTGTTGATCTCCTTTGCTTCTAGGTAAGGAATCTCAAAGAAAAATCATGTTTCCTCCATGTTCTTACCTTGACCGAAAATACACATTGATATAGCTCTTTGTGTGACTTTGTTCTAGCTTCATTTCAACTCTTCATGGACTAGGTGGAGTCCTCTCTTGTTATATATTCAAACTCTCTTCAAAGAGCAAGGTAAAACAACTACATTAATGTTTTTGAAACAATGCAAAATTAGGGTTTACAATGAGATGAAGCTCAAAGCTTGAATATCATTATAATGTTTGTATATTGTCTAGAACTTGACAAGGAATCAAAATACCATACGGTTTTGTAAGGAAACAAGAAGGAAGTGTTTTGGAAAAAGAGGTAAATCTACTAACTTAATGTTGTTTAATGCCTTAGGAGAAATGAGCTTATAAATGCTTATTAAAACTACCTAAAGAGCAAATGGTGAATGACCTAGTAAATGTTCTCAAAGAGACTAGTAAAATAACATATGTCTTGTTGTATGTAATCGCAGGTTAAAGGCATATATATTGTGGAAATTCAGGTTTATGATTTAAGCACTTTAAGGGCCTAAGAGCCATGCATTTTAAGGGCCTAAGTGCCATGCAATTTAAGTTATGCACTATATTGTGATGTAGTGTGAATTTGGTGAAGTTGTGTAAGAAAGTGTTCTTGGTGTTCTTAGTGTTCTAGGATGATTAATGATGAAAATAATGTGCTAAGGTGTAACAAAATGCTAGGAGAAACTATGTCGAAATTTAGGAAATGCATAAGGAGTTCAAGATGTTGTAAAGGGATTTTGATGAACTAGGAAGTGTTCTAGAGTGTAATAAGGACTTAGGCATGATCTTGAGGTTTTAGTATGTACCAAAGTCATTTGGACTTAGATGAAGGCTTAGGCAAACTTTGGTAAAATAAGGAGGAAGTGTAAGCTTAGGAAAAGGGATTTCAAGAATGATTTAAGGAGTTTTAGTTTGTAAGAAATGATGTTAAAGTAATGATGTTGTGTGGAAGAAATATCTAGGAATAATGATTGGAATAGGCAAGGAGTATCACTTAGAAACTTAAGGAGAAGATACTATAAGTGTTGGAGGCTTTGGGGAAATTTGGTTAAGTGTATAAAGGCTTAGAAATTGGAGAATAATGCCTTGTCCGAACTTCCGTCCGGATGTGGAAGTTCGGACAGGCCCTGTTGGGTAAAGAAATTCTCACTCGCGAACAGTGTCCGAACTTGGGAAGTCCGGACACATGTTCGGACGTACCCACCCATCCTTAGAATTATCCTCGAACTGTGTCCGAACTTGGGAAGTCCGGACACATGTTCGGACGCAAGGGTTTCTGTCTAAATTTTTTCTCGGCTCACGTCCGAACTTCCGAAGTCCGGACATAAGTTCGGACGTGTGTCTGTTTTCGGTCTAAAATCACGGCTTGTGTCCGAACTTGGAAGCTCGGACACAAGTTCAGACAGACCATTATGTGGACCAAAAATTATTGTTTTAAGATGGGAATTGTTATCTAAAAATGGTAGTAGGTTAGTAATGATATTATGAGGTTAAGTAAGACATGTTAGGTGGGTTTTAAAGGCAATTAAAAGGATGAAAAGTTGTAATAAGTGTAAAATAAAAATAAACTAGTAGTGTTGAGTAGATAATGTTAACAATGGACTAGTGCGTTAATTAACCGACGTTACTAATGTGTTTAGGATTCTTCCAAGGTGGAAACCAGTCGAGGCAAGGACCGAGGTATGGTTTTCTTGCAGTCTGTTGCCTACCGGTTTACACCGGCTTGTGTGTTGTTTGTTTTTCTGTGTGTTTATAACCTTGTAAGATTAAATCATGTAAAGAGTTTACAGTTGTTAAATATTACTATGTTGTTAAGTATGACTCTCTCTTCCCATGTGTGTGTCTAACAAGACTTGACCTATTATTGTGGATTGTTTGTTGAGTTCAATGATGAACTATTAACAAGGGCTAACGGGGGAAGTGAGGAGTCCGGTCTGTTCCGGCCACGCGTGTGAGTATGGGAGTCGATGTCATAACCGGTTCGATTCTCTCTGTATGTTATGGTTAAGTTTCCAATTTGGTTTCTAACCTTCCCTTTAGCTTAACCAAGGCTATTTTACTGACTCACGTCGGGCCACAGGGGCATACTATGTGTTATTTCGGTGTGCTTGGATCACTATATCCGGGGCACCTTGTGTTAAGTTAACCGTTCAACCTAACCGGACGGTAACGAGTTATGTAACGAGCTAAGTATGAGCATGGCAACATTCTCTAAGCTCTCAATGGGGACTAACTGTGTTGGTTCTCTTCCTAAAAGGAATTGTATGTGTGTGATGTGCGTTATGATTTGTACAATACCCATGTTATGTTATATATGTATGTGTTGTGTGTTTTAAAATAAATACCATGTCATCATGACAAATAGTTGCGCGCATTCCGGTAGTCGATGGGCTGCACGTTAACCATGCCAGCCAAGGGTTGCTGACCCCCTCGGGGGATCCATATTTCTTATACTGCAGGATGAGGATCGAAGAGGCAGAGTGGCTCTAGATCCTAGAGAGTAGTTTACTTTTGGAGTACTTTTGGATGTTTGCCCGGGATGCGCCTGTGCTCCCGTGGCGTATTATATACTTGTTTATGATGGTTTACAGTGAAGTATACAGTGAAGGATTTATGTAAACACTCGGTATTATGTTGATGTATATATATGGTTATTAGTTCTATGCTCGGGAGTCTGATCATCAGACCGGTACAATTGTATTTATTCAGCCTTGTTAGCCACGTGGGTGGTTGACGGCATTGTAGCACCATTCGTTTAGTTACCGTTTAGTTGTTTATTTTCCGCTGCGATTCCAAGTAATGTGTTGTGCGTAGTAGGGGTGTTACAAAAAGTGGTATCAGAGCGAAGTATCGCTCTGATGACTAGAATACCGAGCTTAGGGATATACCGAGTTAGGAAACCTAATTACAGTTACCTAAGTGAACAGTTATGGAAAGGTTAACCACTAACTAAGTGTGGAGATACCTTATTATCGGGAAGCGTTACAATCGTTGGACCGATAAGTGTGCAAGCATAATGCTAATGAGATGTTCATATGAATTCAGATGGCAGGTAGACCACGAGGTAGAGGCCGCGGGCGCGGTACTGGAGATTTGGGTGACCGGGGCGATGATACTACGGCACAGACTATGGCTGAGGCAGTTGCAGCCGCCGTAGCCCAGCTGGTACCCGATTTAGTTGCTGCTATACAGCAAGGGCAACAGCCCGGAGTTCAGCCACCACCACCACCGCCACGAGAGACCAATTGGGTCAAGGCGTTGGCTGATCTGAGGCCGCCCTCATTCAGTGGGGAGACCGATCCCCGTAAGCTCGAGGCGTACATCTCCGAAATGGAGACCGCCTTCGAAACCCTAGCACCACCTGAGCAGGTCAAGGTACGACTTGCTGCTTACTATTTGAAGGGCTCGGCACAAAACTGGTGGAAGCTTGTGCGCGAGGGTAGAGTTGCTGACCCGACGTTTCAGTGGAGGGAGTACACGGCTCTGCTGCGAGCCAAATACTACCCTATACATGTGCAAGAGGCCAAGCGCCTAGAGTTGGACAATCTGAGACAAGGGGATAAGATGACGGTAGATGAGTACTACTCAGCCTTCATCGGACTTATCCATCTGCTACCGGATCTGGGTTACTCAGACCGGATCCTTGTGAACCGTTTCTACAACGGACTGAACTATCGCCTACGCTACGGCATGGGGCCTACTGGATATACCACCTTGCAGGTAAAGGAACTACAGTGTAATGTGAATAAGTGTGTACGATGTGTTAATGTGTTGTGAGTTTATTTGGCGGGGCATAACTGACACCCTAAATATAGGAGTGCTATCATGCCGCTGCTATTGTGGAGATCACCGTCCGTCTGAGGGACGAGGAGAGTGCGCTCAAGCGCAAGGCTCAGAACGAGGGCCAAGGCACGCAAGGGCAGTGGGGAGGGAAGAAGAAGAAGTCATACCCCCAGTCCCAGAAAGGACAGCAACAAGGTGGCAAGGGCCAGACCCAGACCACCACTGCTGAGGAGCCTCTGCAGCTCACCTATGCGTATGCGGCCAAGCCCCTACGTTCTTACCCACCTAAGGGTAATTGTCTAATCCTGTGTGATAAGTTAGAGTATATGTTGATAAGTTGTGGAACAAGTACTGATTGTGTATTGTGATAGCAGCTAGCACGGGCTCTGGACCGGAGCGCCACTATTACTGCAAGTGGTGCAACGGAGACCACCCCGGCAAGGACTGCAAGGGTAACGATGTTCAGTGCCGATACTGTAAGAAGATGGGTCACCGCGATCATGAATGCTGGCAGAACCCAAACAGTAGGAACTACAGGCCCAAGGGGCAATGGAAGGGTAAGGCCACTACGACCACCGATGGCCAGAAGACGGCAAACCAGCCACCCCCAGATCAGAGGTACACAGAGTCCCAGAAGGGGAAGGGGTCGGGGTCCAACAAGGCCACCCTGAATGTGGTGGACCGGTCTGAGGCGCCAGGGCCCTCTTCTAGACCAGGTACCGCCTAAACTGTTAAATGTAATGAGTGTCTGCATGCCGAATTTCATGCATGAGTGTGAGTGAGATTAAATAAACAACCATGTGAGTAAATAAATAAAGTATAGTGTGAGATTTACCTAATTAGAGTACTCTAAACTTAAAGGAAACTTCAATATATGTTATCCAATCCCACCCACACCAAACCCTGAAGAAACCGCCATCAACATCACCGACTTCCCATTGGAGCAATGTCAGGTCATCCAGCCAGGTATGATACTTTTAAATGGATACCTGACACCGGAGGCACAAATCCATATCATCAGACGATGCGACGAACTTGGAGCAAAACCAGGAGGGTTCTACACACCCGAATACCCGAACGGAGCAAGGATGCAATTGAAGATGATGTGCATGGGTAAGGACTGGAACCCTTACACCAAGTCATATCAAGAAGTGCGAGCTGAAGATGGAGCAACAGTACCAAGTATACCAGAGGAGTTCCACGCGGTCGTTAACCACGCCGTGGGAATTGCTCAGCAAGTTGAAACGGAATCAATTCCAAGTGTGAAAGCAGATCTATGTATTGTGAACTTCTACCAGAAAGGTGGACGGTTAGGGATACACCAAGACAAGGACGAGTCACCCGAGTCTCTAAGTAAGGGAGTACCCGTGGTGTCTTGGTCCATTGGTGATACCGCAGTGTTTGTGTATGGCGAGCAGAAGCGTGCTGACCTCGCAAAGAAGCTACTGCTGAAATCGGGAGATGTACTAATCATGGGTGGACAATCAAGGATGCTATACCATGGCATCAGAAAGATCAAACTGAATACCGCACCGTCGGCAGTGATCAATGCCACACACATGAAACCCGGACGTTTGAATCTGACCTTCAGACAGTTTAAGCCTTGTATAATTATGTGATAAACAGTATGTATTAAGGATGTTGTAAGTGTGAATCATGGCGACAGTATAAGCCAATGAATGTTGTAAAAAGAGTGTGTTAATGAATAAAGTGGAGTTGTTTGAAGCATATAAACCGTGTTGTTACCCGATACTTATTAGTTTGCCAATGAATTAGGCTGTGCACTCGGAACGGGAGGTATACTGAGTGTCTGCAGTAAGGCAGAAGCCAGCAAGAGCGGCACAATCCTCACCGGTACCTTTCCAGTGAATGGCGTGGATGCATCGATCTTGTTCGACTCTGGAGCCTCACACACATTCATTTCGCTATCATTTGCGAAGAGGCTGGGGTTAGACGGTGAAGAGATGCCAGACTTCGTGGTCACTCTCCCGTCGAAAGAGCGGATCAGATGTACCCGCTACTACCGAGATGCTATTGTTCGAATCAGGGGTGAAGAGTTCCCGATCGACTTGATAGAGTTTGACGGGCTAGGCTTTGATGTGATTGTCGGGATGAACTGGTTGGAGCGGTACAAGGAGCAGCAGAATCCTGTGTGCCGAGCATCGACTGCTTCTTCGAGTCCATCTGGGGTTACCATATCTTACCGCCAGAGGCCCAGGGAGCCTTCGACTCAGATCATCACCGCCATGGCTATGTATCACGAGTTACGACGAGAGGAGTGATTATACCTCTGCTATGTCCAGGACATAGAGAGAGACCCTGAGTTCAGCCCAGATGTGCCAGTAGTGTCGGAGTTTCCTGATGTATTTCCTAAGGAACTGCCGGGCATGCCGCCAGCACGAGAGGTTGAGTTTGAGATTGATCTAGTTCCGGGCACCGGACCCATTGCGAAAGCACCTTACCGTATGGCTCCAGCAGAAATGACAGAGCTCAAGGAGCAGCTGAGAGACCTACTCGACAAGGGCTTATATCCGCCCTAGTGTTTCACCATGGGGAGCGCCGGTCCTCTTCGTGAAGAAGAAGGACGGTAGCCTCCGCCTATGTATTGATATCGGGAGCTGAATGCTGTTACGGTGAAGAACCGTTACCCCTTACCACGCATCGACGATCTATTTGATCAGCTGAGGGGAGCATCAGTATTCTCCAAGATAGACCTACGTTCCGGATACCACCAGATTGCCATCGTGACAGTGATATCGAAAGACAGCTTTCAGAACTAGGTATGGGCATTATGAGTTCACAGTTATGCCGTTTGGCTTGTCAAATGCACCAGCAAAGTTCATGGACTTAATGAACCGTTTGTTCCAAGATCAGTTGGACAAATCGTGGTAGTCTTCATCGATGACATACTTGTGTATTCGAAATCGAGAGGTGAGCATGAAAGCCACCTGAGAGATGTATTGCAGACATTGAGAAAGAATCAGCTGTATGCTAAATTTTCTAAGTGTGAATTTTGGTTGAACCAAGTATCTTTCCTTGGACATGTGATTTCTGAGGCCGGGATCGCTGTTGATCTGGCAAAGATAGATGCAGTGCGCACCTGGCCTAGGCCGAAGACAGTTACCGATATCAGAGCTTCCTCGGTCTGGCAGGTTATTATAGGAGGTTTGTGAAGGACTTCTCCAGTGTCTCGAAGCCGATGACTTCCTTGATGAAGAAGGATGCACCATTCGAGTGGACAGTCGACTGTGAGAGTTCTTTCGCGAGTCTCAAGGATGCTCTGACATCTGCACCGGTTCTGACATTACCAGACGGTCCAGATGGGTTTTGAGGTCTATTGTGCGACGCTCAGGCAGGGGTATGGGTTTGTGTGTTGATGCAACACGGGAAGGTCGTGGCTTACGCCTCCCGACAGCTGAAGAAGCATGAGGAGAACTACCCTACCCACGACTTAGAATTGGGGGCCATTGTCTTCGCACTGAAGATATGGCGACATCACTTATATGGGGTAAGTGTGACGATTTATTCAGACCACAAGAGCTTGAAGTACTTGTTCACTCAAAAGAGTTGAACATGAGAAAAGAAGGTGGGTTGAATTTCTGAATGATTATGACATCAATTTACAGTACAAGGAGGGTAAGGCAAATGTGGTAGCTGACGCATTGAGTCGCCGAGCACACTCTCTCCATTCGCTAGTCTCTCATACTGGCTTGGTGAAGAGGTGCGGAGTGCTCAGATGACGGATCAGTACATGATGGAGATTAGGCAGAAGCTTATTGATGGCACATTCGAGGGTCAGAAGTATGACTTCAGACTCACGATGATGATGACCTGATTAGGCTTAATGGCCGGTTGTGTATACCCAGGGGTAGCGCTGAGTTGAAGGAGCGCATATTGAGTGAGTCCCATTGTTCTATACTTCGATTCACCCCGGAGCTTCAAAGATGTATAAAGGTGTGAAAAGATTTTCTGGTGGGCTGGAATGAAAAAGGATGTGAATGACTATGTGTTGAGGTGTCTCACTTGTCAAAGGTCAGTTTGAGCACCGACGGCCTGGTGGTATGCTGCAGCCAATGCCAGTGCCGGAGTGGAAGTTCCATGACATATCTATGGACTTTGTGGTAGGGCTTCCGCCTACAAGGGGAGGTCTGAATATGATTTGGGTTGTGTGTAGACCGACTGACCAAGGTGTCTCGATTCATTCCGATGAAGGCACCTGGAAAGTGGCAAGATTGGCAGAACTATTCGATAAGGAAATTGTAAGACATCATGGTGTACCAAAGACGATTGTATCTGACAGAGATACCAGATTCTTATCCAGATATTGGAAGTCTACACGAGAGGCATTGGGTACTGAACTGAAATTGAGTACGGCGTTCACCCACAGACCGATGGTCAGAGTGAGCGCACCATACAGACACTTGAGGATATGCTACGTGCATGTGCACTTGACTTTCAGACCAGCTGGATTGATAAGTTACATCTGATCGAGTTTAGTTACAACAAAGTTATCATGCATCGATCAAGATGTCTCCCTTCCAGGCATTGTACGGTAGACCATGCCGCACGCCATTATGCTGGGATGAGTCGAGTGAGACGGTCATTATAGGACCAGAGTATCTTGAGCAAGTCAGGCAGAAGTTCGCCAGATCAGGGCTAATATGAAAGTAGCTCAGGATAGACAGAAGTCGTACGCAGATGTGCGCCGACGTGACCTGGAGTTCGCCGTGGGCGATCAGGTATTTTGAGAGTATCCCCCATGAAGGAAGTGTTTCGTTTTGGCCAGAAAGGCAAGTTAAGCCCAAAATATGTGGGGCCTTATGTTGTGACGGAGCGGATCGGCCCGGTAGCTTATGACTTGACTTACCCGCCGAGCTGGGCAAGGTACATGATGTATTTCATGTGTCCCAGTTGAAGAAGTATATGTCTCATCCGTCTCATGTGCTTCAGCCTGAAAGGCTAACTTTAGAGCCGACCATGCGATCAGTGGAGACTCCGGTACGGATCTGGACACTAAGACTCGAGACACTCGCCATAAGTCTGTGAGACTGGTGAAGGTTCTCTAGTCTAACCAGGACGTTGAGGAGGCCACTTAGGAGCTGGAAGATAAGATGAAGGCGAAGTACCCGTCGTTGTTTACTTCTTAGTGTTTGTATGTATAGGGTACGGGGCGTACCCTATTTAAGGGGGGTAGAGCCGTTTCGGTTATGTATATGACATGTATTTGAATACATTGTCTGTTGTGTGTCATGTTGTTAATGTTACAGACCGCTGAGTCTGAATGATGTTTGTGATGTTTCGTTGTTTGGACCATGTGTCCGATATGATGTAAAGATGTTATTAGTGTGTTATGGAAGTGTGGTTGATATGTGTTCTCATGTTCTAATATTTAAGATATGTGGGAAGTATGAACTTTGGGGACAAAGTTCTTTTAAGGGGGTAGATTGAAATACCCCAAACCTAGTTATGTTGTTTAAACACCTAAATAGGGTGTAATAAGACTAAAAAGAGTCTTAGAAACCTTAGTAAACAAATTTAAACAAAAGGAAACACAAATGTGCTTTAAAGTCAATAAGAGCCAAAATGTGCTCTAAGCTTGGATAAACTTGGGTAAGGCCTAATGAGCTTACCAAGACCTCATTTATACACTAATGAACATATTAAACCAATTACCAAGGAAAACCAACCTTGAAAACAAGTTAAAACACAAAATGTGTTTAAGAAGTCTTAAAGCACATTTTTGAAAAATTGTCTTGTAAATGAGTTTGAGTGGCTAAATGTCCATCATTACTCTTAAATATATATGTGTACTATATAGTATCACATTTGGGTGGCTATATTAATGGGAAATCAAAAATTTCACTTCTAAGTGCCTTGTTTAGGTGAATAGTGATTTTTTATAAGCTAGTTTATAACAGTATGTATTAAGTAATTAAATTGACAAACAAAGACTAAAATACCCTCATACTAATAAAGGGGGCCGGTTTTTATAAGTGTGGTGACTCACCACTCTCTAGTAATGTAATAAGTAAGTAAAGCAAACTAAGTAAACTTACTTTTACTTTATAAGCATAAATATTCTTAAAAGCAAATCCTATCTCATTCTCATTTCTTTCCTTCATTCCCACGGTTCCAAACACCATCTTCTACCTCTCTTTTGCTCTCTCTCGGTAATACCACTACCACCATTAGAACTCCCACTTTGACCTCTTATAAAATCTTGCTCACTTGTCCAAATCAAATTCTAAGACCACCAATCTCTTCCTCTCATCAAGCTCTTCATTCCTATTCTCAAAACTCCAAGAGCCCCATTTCGGTGCCAAGTGTTCCACCATTGAAGGAGCTTGAGCTTGTCTTTGGACATATTGTTGATCTCCTTTGCTTCTAGGTAAGGAATCTCAAAGAAAAATCATGTTTCCTCCATGTTCTTACCTTGACCGAAAATACACATTGATATAGCTCTTTGTGTGACTTTGTTCTAGCTTCATTTCAACTCTTCATGGACTAGGTTGAGTCCTCTTTGTTATATATTCAAACTCTCTTCAAAGAGCAAGGTAAAACAACTACATTAATGTTTTTGAAACAATGCAAAATTAGGGTTTACAATGAGATGAAGCTCAAAGCTTGAATACTCATTATAATGTTTGTATATTGTCTAGAACTTGACAAGGAATCAAAATACCATACGGTTTTGTAAGGAAACAAGAAGGAAGTGTTTTGGAAAAAGAGGTAAATCTACTAACTTAATGTTGTTTAATGCCTTAGGAGAAATGAGCTTATAATGCTTATTAAAACTACCTAAAGAGCAAATGGTGAATGACCTAGTAAATGTTCTCAAAGAGACTAGTAAAATAACATATGTCTTGTTGTATGTAATCGCAGGTTAAAGGCATATATATTGTGGAAATTCAGTGTTTATGATTTAAGCACTTTAAGGGCCTAAGAGCCATGCATTTTAAGGGCCTAAGTGCCATGCAATTTAAGTTATGCACTATATTGTGATGTAGTGTGAATTTGGTGAAGTTGTGTAAGAAAGTGTTCTTGGTGTTCTTAGTGTTCTAGGATGATTAATGATGAAAATAATGTGCTAAGGTGTAACAAATGCTAGGAGAAACTATGTCGAAATTTAGGAAATGCATAAGGAGTTCAAGATGTTGTAAAGGGATTTTGATGAACTAGGAAGTGTTCTAGAGTGTAATAAGGACTTAGGCATGATCTTGAGGTTTTAGTATGTACCAAAGTCATTTTGGACTTAGATGAAGGCTTAGGCAAACTTTGGTAAAATAAGGAGGAAGTGTAAGCTTAGGAAAAGGGATTTCAAGATGATTTAAGGAGTTTTAGTTTGTAAGAAATGATGTTAAAGTAATGATGTTGTGTGGAAGAAATATCTAGGAATAATGATTGGAATAGGCAAGGAGTATCACTTAGAAACTTAAGGAGAAGATACTATAAGTGTTGGAGGCTTTGGGGAAATTTGGTTAAGTGTATAAAGGCTTAGAAATTGGAGAATAATGCCTTGTCCGAACTTCCGTCCGGATGTGGAAGTTCGGACAGGCCCTGTTGGGTAAAGAAATTCTCACTCGCGAACAGTGTCCGAACTTGGGAAGTCCGGACACATGTTCGGACGTACCCACCCATCCTTAGAATTATCCTCGAACTGTGTCCGAACTTGGGAAGTCCGGACACATGTTCGGACGCAAGGGTTTCTGTCTAAATTTTTCTCGGCTCACGTCCGAACTTCCGAAGTCCGGACATAAGTTCGGACGTGTGTCTGTTTTCTGTCTAAAATCACGGCTTGTGTCCGAACTTGGAAGCTCGGACACAAGTTCGGACAGGCCATTATGTGGACCAAAAATTATTGTTTTAAGATGGGAATTGTTATCTAAAAATGGTAGTAGGTTAGTAATGATATTATGAGGTTAAGTAAGACATGTTAGGTGGGTTTTAAAGGCAATTAAAAGGATGAAAAGTTGTAATAAGTGTAAAATAAAAATAAACTAGTAGTGTTGAGTAGATAATGTTAACAATGGACTAGTGCGTTAATTAACCGACGTTACTAATGTGTTTAGGATTCTTCCAAGGTGGAAACCAGTCGAGGCAAGGACCGAGGTATGGTTTTCTTGCAGTCTGTTGCCTACCGGTTTACACCGGCTTGTGTGTTTTTGTTTTCTGTGTGTTTATAACCTTGTAAGATTAAATCATGTAAAGAGTTTACAGTTGTTAAATATTACTATGTTGTTAAGTATGACTCTCTCTTCCCATGTGTGTGTCTAACAAGACTTGACCTATTATTGTGGATTGTTTGTTGAGTTCAATGATGAACTATTAACAAGGGCTAACGGGGGAAGTGAGGAGTCCGGTCTGTTCCGGCCACGCGTGTGAGTATGGGAGTCGATGTCATAACCGGTTCGATTCTCTCTGTATGTTATGGTTAAGTTTCCAATTTGGTTTCTAACCTTCCCTTTAGCTTAACCAAGGCTATTTTACTGACTCACGTCGGGCCACAGGGGCATACTATGTGTTATTTCGGTGTGCTTGGATCACTATATCCGAGGCACCTTGTGTTAAGTTAACCGTTCAACCTAACAGGACGGTAACGAGTTATGTAACGAGCTAAGTATGAGCATGGCAACATTCTCTAAGCTCTCAATGGGGACTAACTGTGTTGGTTCTCTTCCTAAAAGGAATTGTATGTGTGTGATGTGCGTTATGATGTGTACAATACCCATGTTATGTTATATATGTATGTGTTGTGTGTTTTAAAATAAATACCATGTCATCATGACAAATAGTTGCGCGCATTCCGGTAGTCGATGGGCTGCGCGTTAACCATGCCAGCCAAGGGTTGCTGACCCCCTCGGGGGATCCATATTTCTTATACTGCAGGATGAGGATCGAAGAGGCAGAGTGGCTCTAGATCCTAGAGAGTAGTTTACTTTTGGAGTACTTTTGGATGTTTGCCCGGGATGCGCCTGTGCTCCCGTGGCGTATTATATACTTGTTATGATGGTTTACAGTGAAGTATACAGTGAAGGATTTATGTAAACACTCGGTATTATGTTGATGTATATATATGGTTATTAGTTCTATGCTCGGGAGTCTGATCATCAGACCGGTACAATTGTATTTATTCAGCCTTGTTAGCCACGTGGGTGGTTGACGGCATTGTAGCACCATTCGTTTAGTTACCGTTTAGTTGTTTAATTTCCGCTGCGATTCCAAGTAATGTGTTGTGCGTAGTAGGGGTGTTACAAAAACACTTAGCAAGCTTGAAGTTAAGTGAATAAATTAACCGACATTATTAATCATGTCTAGGAGTTACGTTGGCGGGACTCGTACGCAGCAAGGACCAAGGTATGGTTTTCTTGCAACCTGTGTCCTACCGGATTACCCTGCTTGTATGCCAATGTGTTTTTCTGTGTGTTTGCCACCTTGCAAGATAAAGCATGAAATGAGTTTACAGTAATTCATTATTGTGGCGTAATTAGTTCCGATACCGCTTAACCATAGTTATGTGTTAAATAATAGTTAACCGACTTTAGGTTCACATAAGAGATCGGTATTCGGAATAAACGTCCCAACCCATGGGGACGTTCTAACTACGGCTATCAGTGCGATAGTGTATGTTGTTATTATGAGTGATGTATGTGACTTGTTGGATATGTTTTTGTGTTATTGTTACAGTTATACATGTTTGTTAAAAAGGGATATTACTCCCCATATGTGTCTAACCGAGTTAGTAACACTATGTGATGTATGTATGTGGTAAGTTCCATAAGGGAACCTCTAACTAATAAGTATATGTTATGTATGGAGAGGAATCCGGTTGTCCCGGTCGCCCGTATTGTTTGGGAGTTAATATATATATATGTGAATTAACTCCCATCCTGTTATGTTAGGGTTGTTTTCCTTCATTGGATTTCGACCTCCCACTAGCTTAGCCAAAGCTTACCTACCTGACCTCCACATCGGGCTAGGAGGGAAATCATGTATAATGTTGGTAGGGTGTCGATGCCTAAGTTCGCTTCGACTCCCTCTTTGTTATGTTACGGTTGTTCTTCCTCCTGGAATTACAACCACCCACAAGCTTAACCAAGGCTTACCTACCTCATCACTATTGGTGTTAGGGGGAAATTATGTATGTTGTGATCGGTCCTATATGAGGCCGCCACTCAAGTAAAGGAAATGTAGGTATGTTGTGCTCGGGCTTATATCACCCCGGCATTCCCTAAGTAAAGTTATATCCTCTCAGAGGAGAGAAATTAGGTTGAGTATGTTATAAAGTGAAGTGTGTTGTTATTGAGTGTGTGTGCTAATTTATGTTTGTGCCCTATTAATGGATGTTTGCTTATAAGCATGATATGTGTGTGAGTTGTGCATGTTTGAAATAAATCAACCGCATGCTAAGACGACAAATAGTTGTGCGTAACCCGGTAGCATGCGGGCTGCGGGATTACCATACCAGCAAAGGTGCTGACCCCCTTTGGGGGCTCCCATACTTTTCAGGTACAAGGAACTGGAAGCCGTTCGAGAGTAGGACGGGGTAGTGTTTGTATGTGGTAGTCATGAAAATTGGGGATGTGTTGTAAGTGTAGTAAGACCGAAATTGTATCAGCGTTAGTTGGTAATTACTCGGTACAGTTGTAATGTAAGTGTATAATGAATGTTGAACATGAAACGGGATTAATGTGTAGTTGCTCGGGAGTTTAGTCCATCAGACCGGTACGATGTATGTATGTTAGCCTTGTTAGCCACGTGGGTGGCTAACGGCGTGTAACACCAAAGAGTTGAGTTATGTTGCGAGTTGTGATTTCCGCTGCGATATGTTGTTAAGTGTGTTGTTAGTAGTCGGGGTGTTACAAAAAGTGGTATCAGAGCGAAGTATCGCTCTGATGACTGAAATACCGAGCTTAGGAAGTACCGAGTTAAGAGTTTAGTACTTTGGGTTAAGGGTTGAGTGATAGCGTGAGAAGTACGCTAGTTAGGGAAATATCAGTGTGTACTGGATACCTACAGTATCCATCCCGCCCTCCACAAACCCTATTTTATAACTTGGGAAAGAACGCCAGAGAGATGAGAGTCATCTCTTACTCGGGAAAACCCGATCTGGCAGTTGATATTTACCCCTGTAAGTACGGAGGACCTGTCATACGGTAGATCCCGAAAGGTGTGATCCCGAAGACGGTCTCCATTTTAACAATATTAACCGCTCATGTTAACGAAAAGTGAAGAATCTTATGCACAAGAGAATGGAATTTCCAGCACCTTGGGTCGACATGCGGAGCAGTCGAGGACAACCAGCTTGCAACGCACCAAGCGTGCAACAGGCAAGGAGTGAGATAATGAAACCCGAGACGAGTGTCTACGGGACTACAGATGTTAACTAATACACCAACGGTATACCAACCAATTAAGGAACCACAATATAGTACGAGGAGGATACAATACTAAGTAAAAAGGGGTCTCCCAGAATGGGAAACACCCTAGTTAATGGTTATCATGTGAAGACAGTGAGAAGTACCCCGAGGATTGTTATTAGGACTGCAAGATCAAGTAAGGACCAGCAAGCCCATTGATGTTGGTGCGGAACTAAACAATACCGCAACCAGTGTGTATTGAACCGAAAACCAGTAAGCATGGCGCACTTTCCATGGCAAGTGCTGCTACAACAAGGTTGTACGGGAAATTTTAAAACAACTACCAGTACTTAGTAAAGTACCATGAAGTTAAGTGGGGTTATCATAACCGTGGAAAGGCTTAATAGCCTGACCTCAGTGCTTGGAAATACACCAGTCAGCAAGAAGCTAGACTTGGTTAAGGCAAGGAAACATTGTAAAACCACGAAAATTTTTTCTTTCAACCTAAATTTATTTTCAAAACCTTTTTCAAAACCAAAATTTTCTTTCAAACCCCTTTTATTTCCAACCTTCTTTTAAACCAAACCAGAAGACCTACACCGGCCTCAGCGTCATATGTAGGTAAGTTTTACCCAGTTACTTTTAATTAACCGGATGGAAACCGGTAAACCCAAGGGTAACAACCCGAGGGAATGGACTGAGTTCATAATAATACAACAGTGGATACATTTCCCTTGATTAAGTTCGGGAAGCATGGAATGCATATTATCACAGGATAATATAAGAGGAGTGGACAACAGAATACTTCACCTAGGCGTGTGACGGACACTACGAGTATACCAACTGTAATGTGGGACGGCCGCACTCCGATAGGAGCTTGTGGGCCTGACAAACCTTCTTATAGGTTAATCGGGTAAGTAGCAATGTATCAGTAGGGTACCCCACGTATGTATACGAGTAGAGTCTGGAACACGGGAAGTAGTCGACTCCATACTACGGTCCGAAGTAAAAGTCAAGCAAGAGAATGAGTTACCAAGAATGGTGGAAGTAAAGGAACCCAGTTAAGTCAACGAGACTAAGAGAATCAGTAAATTCATTTTAAGGAAATGTTTAAAGGTGAACAAGTGCGGAGCGCACTGGTTGGTAAGTGAAGACATGGAATAGGTCATAAGGAACCTGAAGGACGAAACATATAGCTGGAGTAAGTACCCAGCCTAAATATGGTGAGGCAGATGCCTACTATGGATACGTTGATGTGCGATGATCGGGGTGAAACTTCCGAGATGAGCACTAGAGATAGCAATCTCACTAAAGAAGATATTCAACCCAGCAAAGACCGCAGAGGGAAGTAGTTGATTAAACGTACTCATAAGAAAAGCCAGACGTAATGGCACAACCTAGTAACACCCAGGAACTATCCTTAGAAGGGTGGTTGGATCAACAATGGTTGAACGAGATAACGTGACAGAAACGCAAGGGTTGAAACTAACACCCAGTTACACATAAGTCGTCAGGACGAAGTCTGACACCCTTGAAGGAGCATCCCATGAAGGAACAACGACCTTATCAGGGAGCCTGATGCAATCTATAAACCGTGTAATATGTACGGAGAAATAAATGTGTCAATGAGGCTTATAAGCCACAAGTGTAATGTGTTAAGGAAATGTTATGGATCACGGAAGTTTATGTTATATAAGTAAGCGGATAACGAACCACTGATTAAAGTGTGGGGATACCTCTTGATATGGGAGACCGCAACAGCGGTAGTTATGTGAACTAAGTTCAGGGAATGTGTTAAGAGTTGACTATGTTGCTATTACCCAAGAATGATGTGAGTAGGAATGAATCGAAAAGAAGTATTTGTACCAGTTGTGGAGATTAGATGAGTAAAAAGTCAAATAGCAACCACTATAGGTGTGGAATGCTAAATGTGTAATGAACAACGCTCAAGGAGCATAAGGACTCGAAGAATAGAGTATTCAGCAGTCAGCCGAGTGAGTGGCAAAACATAGTGTAATGGCGGAAGCTAATATAACAACGGATGCAGTGTAAGTTAATGTTATACAATGAGTAACCGCACGGGGCGCAGTAAGCGACCGTTGCAGAAGTAGTGTTAAATAATAATGTGGCAAATAAGACCAGTGATAAGTGCAAAACATATAGGCTTTTTAGGGTTTAATCACCTTATTAATTGTAGTAATTTTAGTAATGTTTCTCACTTATCTAGGGTTTTTCCTATAAATATGTTGTTATATTTACTGATGTATTTTATGTGTTAAATTGTAGGAAAAATACCTAAAACATACATATGTTTATAAGGGATTAAAGATGGTCACGTGAGGAAGAACGTGCATGAATTGCATGCAACCGCCCAATAAGGGGCGGACCACACTGAATATAGGCAACCGCCTCATATCATGCGGTCAAGATAGAGAGTACCGCCTGATAATAGGCGGACAAAACAGAGGCGACCGCCTCATACGAGGCGGACAAGAGACAGAGTGTACCGCCAGATATCAAGCGGACGCCACACACGAGACCGCCTATTAACATGCGGTTGAGACAGAGGAGACCGCTCCTTATCTAGCGGACACGTGTAAATCAACGGATAATCTTCTTCGCCGACTCGCTCTGCAACTTGACTCGCCTTATCGTTTTAGCAGACGGCGCCTACCAGAAATCACGCACGCGTTCCAGCCCTGTCCCCTGCGCAATCAATGGGGAGCTGCAATCAACGAGCTCAATCAATGAGCTGCTCCTCTGCTGATTCTTCTTCCTCTATAAATACAACGCTCAGCTTACCTTCTTAATTGTCCTTCCAGAGGTTCCGTCCGTGGTTCCTCCTGGAGTTCCAATTCACACCATCATTCCATCTTCGTACCACTTCACCTTCACTCACTCGTTCATTCCATTTCTAATCTCCCGCTTCTCCATTTGTTTTCTTTTCATCTCATTAATCTCACCTCTAGTCTCACGTATTTAAATAGCAGATCTCTATTTAATATGTTAGGCTGGTTACGCTTACTCTGCGAATAATTATTATGTATCTGTATTAATTTTGCAATATGTTTTACTGGTTTTAGTTTTAATAAAGTTTGTTACGGTTAAAGGTTTTCTCGCCATCTTTTTAATAAACCTCATGAATTTATTAAAATGCTTTACTAAGTCTGTTTTTGATTTCATCGGTTGGAAACAGATGGGTTGATTAAGCCGTAAAACTGGGGGAAACTTATTTTCATCGTTTAAGTTAGTACTCAGTTGCAAATGTAATCCCTCAACACTCCTCTGCCGTTTGCAGGCTTTTGCTTGAGTTTTCATCGGACCTTGCATTACAGGTGAACGAGTTCTTATGAGTTTTCATCGGACCTTAAGAAAATATCAGGAATCTTGCCAAACAGTTATAATTAAACCAGTAGACCTAGCATGAAAGAGCAGACATTATATTAATGTGAACCAGAGTCCCGTTTAGTTTATCTGTTAATTTAGTCATTTTATCTTTCCTTTTATTTATATAAACAAGTCAATTAATCCCCCCTCTTGTGACACGCTTAGGTACTATAATATGTACATTAGTCCCGTGGTTCGATATCCGGTCGCTTACATTTCACTATACTACTGCGACCGGGATTTGTTTGCAGCCCGACGTTTATTTTGAGTTTTTAATTTCTTTTCTTTTAATTTTACACCAGTTTAACCACTCAGATTACAACGTCTGCAAAATGGCGCCGTTGCCGGGGACTAGATTTATTCTAGTTCCTAAGCCCCGGATTATTCACCTGTTAATTATAAATATTTTGTTCTCTTATTTCTGTTAGTATTATGTCTATAATATTTTGTTTATTGTTAATATTAATTTTCTACTTTATTTTGTTAATATTAATTATCTAATAATCTGTTAATATTAATTGGACATATGACATCGGACATCTAACTTCTGACATCTAACTTCTAACTCTTATTAACATTTAATTTCCATTGTCTCTAACATTTTATTTCCATTGTCTCTAACATTTAATTTCCATTGTCCTTAACATTTAATTTCCATTGTCCTTAACATTTAATTTTATGTAATTAACCGCTAACTTATAATTTATGTAATCTATAATTCTTAATTTTTGTGTACTAATGTTTCATTTGTTTATTTCTTATTCGTTGTTACATTTAAATAAAAAAAAAAAGGAACCGCCTAATAATAGGCGGTCTACACAGAGACAACCGCCTAAAAGGAGGCGGACTACACAGCCGGAACCGCCTATTATCAGGCGGTCGTCACACACAAAACCGCCTAAAAGGAGGCGGTTATATACACACAAAACCGCCTAAAAGGCGGTTATATACACACTGAACCGCCCGAAACAAAGCGGTCGTGCTTCAGAATAGAAAAAAAATAGAGCTAAACGCCGCGTTTTGCAATCTGTTCTTCCCCAAATTAGAGAATTCGAGCCCGATACAGAGAAGAACAACAAGCAGGCTCGCGAATCACCCCCTCCCCTTCAAATCGACACAACTTTTTCAATTCTACACCAAATCACGCAAGGTTAGTACCCAAATCTTCGTTTTTCAATTCTCTACGTTTCTATAGCTTCAAATCCACAAATGATGAACTACACTAGGAGAAATAAGAGACTGAACTTTCGAAAACCTAGGTCGACGGGTTGAGAATTTTCGAGGTTAATTTGCAAATTTGTCTCGAAATCTTCTTCTATTAATCATAATATACATACACAAGGTTAAATCTACACTGATTATACTTAAATTTGTTGTTTTGGATGAATTTCAAATTTGGGTACATGTAGATACGCGACTTGCTATGTTAAAATAGCATTCTCCAATTGTATTATGCCTTGTTTTATTAAACGAATGAATTTATGATTATAGGTTGTTATATGTGGATTTATGCTGATAACAGTATTAAAATACCTTGCGTGTGACTGAATTAATTGTGGAGAATCGTAGAATTTTAGGGGAGGTTCTGTCGATTTTTCGACAGAATTTATGTTGTATATTCTGTTACTTGTTCTTCTTGTTTTCTATTTTTGTTAATATTACTAAAATGTTTATGTCAAATATTAATGCTTTGTTAATAATATTAATTTTTATGTTGTTTTTAATATTAATATTTATGTTGCTATTAATATTAGTTTTTATGTTGCTTTTTGTTTATTAATATTTGTTAACTCTTAATGTTTTTATTTTATGTAGTACTTTATTATGTTGTTTACTAACATTTTGTAGACTATTACTGTTTAAACCTTGTGCTAACATTTGATATATTCAAGAAGGTAACAGTGTGGTTTACTTTATGTTTTTATTTTATGAGTTTTTATTTATGTTTTTTATTTTATGATTTTCTTTTGGTTCAATTGGAGTTCTGCTGGCTATATATGATTTTCTTCTCAGAACAAATTCTATATCGAATATATAGCTGAACTCACCTTTGGAAAGCAACCTCAGTTGCTTTGGAATTTCAATATTTTCGGTTGAACACTTGCGCGAACTCAAGTGTGAGGAACATCTCACCCCTGCCAAAGCTCTAAGTATGAGGAAGGATACCTTCCTCAATCTACGATACAAGGGGAGTTTCAATTCCTCATTTATTATATTAATGTTCAACCTACATGCGTTTAATCCTTTATGAGTCTGTCATATTTTGAAAGGTCTTTTTCTTGACTTTAATTCTGAACAATGAGGACATTGCTCCTCTTAAGTGTGAGGAAGGAGAGACCTTTCCCTGAAAATATGATAGTTGTTCGTTAATGCCACACTCGCTTTTTGCTACTCTAAACTGCCTAAATTAAAAATTGCAAAAATGAGATAAAATAATTGTAGAAGTGTCTGAAATTATGTCAAGTGACAACTGAAAGATGGTTTTATTTAAAGGAGTTTGTATAAAATTATTTTCCATCAAAATACTCTATTTCCACTCAAAATATGATAGATCTACTAATTGTAGAAACCAATTTAGTTTAGCTTGGGATTATGGAAATATGTGGAAAGTCAAGGAAAGAAAAGGATAAAGACAAGGTACTCCACTGTTTATGAATTTTTCTAAACCAAAACAGGCCTCGTCTATCTGGTTATTAAGTTCTTTTGGGGTGCTTTAACACCTATCTACCTAAGGTCTCGTGACCTGGGATAGAAGACCCAACACCGTTACAAGGATAGAGAAAAGTCTGGGGTACAGAAAAAAATAATGCAATTCAAAAAATTTTTATAAAAATAATATGTGCTTTGTATATACAATTTGCACATTCAAAAAAAAAGAAAAAGTAATAATAAATTGCAATTTATTTATGAACATGAGTACGTGGTGTTGAAAGGTATTGCGGGATAAGGCATTACTTCACACCCCTTGTCATTCCAGGTTAGAGAATGAATTGTGTTGGAAATCCCAGGTTAATCTAACTTGTTTTCTGCAGTCTAGTTTTTCTATGCTTTTTATTAAATTGTTCTTCTTCACTGTTTATAAAAACCTACTTCTAAGAGCAGAATATTCTTTCAAGTTGTCACTTTGTCTAAATTCCCTTCTACACTTATTTAATCTTGTTTTATTATTTTGGCTTAGAGATAATTTTATTCCTTATTTGCTTGAGGACAAGCAAAAGTCAAGTGTGAGGAAGTTTGATAAGTGCAAAACATATAGGCTTTTTAGGGTTTAATCACCTTATTAATTGTAGCAATTTTAGTAATGTTTCTCACTTATCTAGGGTTTTTCCTATAAATATGTTGTTATATTTACTGATGATTTTATGTGTTAAATTGTAGGAAAAATACCTAACAACATATGTTTATAAGGGATTAAAGATGGTCACGTGAGGAAGAATGTGCATGAATTGCATGCAACCGCCCAATAAGGGGCGGACCACACTGAATATAGGCAACCGCCTCATATCATGCGGTCAAGATAGAGAGTATCGCCTGATAATAGGCGGACAAAACAGAGGCGACCGCCTCATACGAGGCGGACAAGAGACAGAGTGTAGCCAGATATCAAGCGGACGCACACACGAGACCGCCTATTAACATGCGGTTGAGACAGAGGAGACCGCTCCTTATCTAGCGGACACGTGTAAATCAACGGATAATCTTCTTCGCCGACTCGCTCTGCAACTTGACTCGCCTTATCGTTTTAGCAGACAGCGCCTACCAGAAATCACGCACGCGTTCCAGCCCTGTCCCCTGCGCAATCAATGAGCTGCAATCAATGGGGAGCTGCAATCAACGAGCTCAATCAATGAGCTGCTCCTCTGCTGATTCTTCTTCCTCTATAAATACAACGCTCAGCTTACCTTCTTAATTGTCCTTCCAGAGGTTCCGTCCGTGGTTCCTCCTGGAGTTCCAATTCCCACCATCATTCCATCTTCGTACCACTTCACCTTCACTCACTCGTTCATTCCATTTCTAATCTCCCGCTTCTCCATTTGTTTTCTTTTCATCTCATTAATCTCACCTCTAGTCTCACGTATTTAAATAGCAGATCTCTATTTAATATGTTAGGCTGGTTACGCTTACTCTGCGAATAATTATTATGTATCTGTATTAATTTTGCAATATGTTTTACTGGTTTTAGTTTTAATAAAGTTTGTTACGGTTAAAGGTTTTCTCGCCATCTTTTTAATAAACCTCATGAATTTATTAAAATGCTTTACTAAGTCTGTTTTTGATTTCATCGGTTGGAAACAGATGGGTTGATTAAGCCGTAAAACTGGGGGAAACTTATTTTCATCGTTTAAGTTAGTACTCAGTTGCAAATGTAATCCCTCAACACTCCTCTGCCGTTCGCAGGCTTTTGCTTGAGTTTTCATCGGACCTTGCATTACAGGTGAACGAGTTCTTATGAGTTTTCATCGGACCTTAAGAAAATATCAGGAATCTTGCCAAACAGTTATAATTAAACCAGTAGACCTAGCATGAAAGAGCAGATATTATATTAATGTGAACCAGAGTCCCGTTTAGTTTATCTGTTAATTTAGTCATTTTATCTTTCCTTTTATTTATAAACAAGTCAATTAATCCCCCCTCTTGTGACACGCTTAGGTACTATAATATGTACATTAGTCCCGTGGTTCGATATCCGGTCGCTTACATTTCACTATACTACTGCGACCGGGATTTGTTTGCAGCCCGACGTTTATTTTGAGTTTTTAATTTCTTTTCTTTTAATTTTACACCAGTTTAACCACTCAGATTAACCAGTTACGGGTGAAACTCAATGGACATACAAGTACGTGATGATAGACAGACTGAGCAATAAGCCAGTGGTTGATACGATGTGATAAGGAAAAACAGTATAAATTCCTATTGCAATCGCATAAGAGATTTACTGTCAAGAGTTTACGCCTCTGCACTCTGTATGACTGAGTGTTTTGGTATTGCGCTTGCGCGGTAATGATCGAGTGAGATAGCTAGGAAGTTTTGGCAAATGTTAAATGTGATAGAAGAACAAGACTCATGGTGTGATAAAACCGATGCATAAGACAAGCACGGTCGTACCAATCAGAAGGTACTTGGTTGGCATAAGTGACTTCAGTAACACGATTATTAAATATCGGTATGGAATATACCTCAAGTGTTGGAAATAACCAGCAGAGTACTACACAATACGTAGTAGCTCAAACCCAACCGACAATTAGTCGGAAGTAGTCAAGTTAAACACTGTGAAATACATAGCAATACATACAGTAAATTATCATGAAGATGAATAGAAAGGTTGTAACTCACCGAGTTCGCTCATGGTAAGTGATACCACGCGTCGGCTGAGAAACCGTTATTACCAAGATGAAGGTGATAATCGGGGATATACAATACAGTAAGAATAATGTATGGAGGCAAACTAAGCCCTAAAGTTATTAAGAGTTGCGCAGCAGAAACTGGTGAACCAGTGATGCAAATGTTGAATGCCAATAGTGAACAGGAGTGAATGGCAAATTAATGATGCCTAAAAGCCTCACAGGCCAGAATCGAAACCAGTTAAGAGTCAAAGTAAACTCTAGTGAGAATTCTTGGTTAGGGACTAAACCGCCAATATGGCTAAGATCCTCAAACCAGAACATGTTGTATGATAAACCGCGTGGAGGTAAAACACTTCACGACGGTAAAATGTCCAAAACCAATGATTAAGTGATTGATTACGTGGGCGTAATCCCTTTTAAGGGGGGTAGAGCGCAGAACCACTTAGTGTCTTTTACCGTACAAGTGTACGTGAACTATGATGTGCATAGCACAAAATGATTTGTTTGATGATTGGTGCGCGTGTTACATAAACATACGCATTCAGTCATGGTTTAATTATGGTAATTGCGCACTGAAGATGCGAATACCATTGTGATAAGTGTGTTATTTTGTTAAGAGATGTGTGAAAGTATATGTATAAGGGAGTAGAAAACTCCCGGGGAACTAAACCCCGACTATGTATGTTCATATGATTCCAAAAGTAATATTGTGTATTATATTTTGATAAAAATATATATATGGATATATGTATATATATACAGTATTATGATTTATGAAGAGGTATGACACCAATGTAGAACCTAGTGAGAATTAAATTCCCTAGGTAACTGGATTTAAAATAAATCGGGAAGATGATTGATGAACATAGTTCTATCCCTTGGAGATGTATGATTATGACTAGAAGGATTAAAAGATAGGAAATTGGAAATGAATGTGTTATCTGTTGTTTGAAAAATGAAGTGGGAGGTGAAACTTGATTGTCATGAGATCAAGGGAAGCTGAACACAAATTGGGGTGGAAAGATAGTTCAACTCTGATGCTGATCACATTAGGGTTGGATGATTCTTGAAACTCCCTATAAGTGGTCACAAATAATCACATCAAGAATAAGATGCAGTTAGCAATAATTGGACTTGGAGTTGTATTGACTTTTCAAAAGAATTTTTAATTGGGTTTGAAATTTTTCAATTGGTATTTTCAAGACTTCAATAAATATTTTTAAGATTCTTAAGTGGTATTTTCAAAGGAAGGACTACCTTTATGTGACCTCGTAGAGGATTTTCAACTTGTATCCTTCCAATAAAGGATTTCATTATACTTAACCTCATAGAGGGTACTTTCCTACTACTTGCTCACGAGCTGAGGATGTATGAGCCTTTGTCTTAGGACCGGTGACATGAGAAGTATATATTAAAGATGTATGCAATTGTTTTGATCTCCCAAAGGAACGGGGACCTGAGTGTCCATCGCGACCGGTTCTGCGGGATCACAGTGTATATGTACTCTACATGGGTCTCGAACTCATGAAGAGATGGAAAAGGAATTTCTGGTTGATATACATGCTAAGACATGTTGTGTGGTATGTGTAATAATTATTATTTTGGACCTTGAGTCCTAATGTGGTTAAGTTCAGAAGGTGTTATATTACCCAGACCTATGTGTCTGAAGGTTGTTATGTTATCAAGACCTACGAGTCTAAATGTTGTTATGTACCCAGACCTAAGAGTCTAAAGGTTGTTATGTATGTATAATGTTGTTAAGGTACCCGGACCATTAAGTCCGAGGATACTATGTAAGTATGTTATGTATGTATGGATGTGTTACCCGGACCATCAAGTCCGAGGTTGTGACGTAAAGTATGTAGTTATAGAAGTTGTATGTTGCAAGTAATCCCCGTATTCTAACCAATGATGTGTGGGAAGTGTGAACTTCGAGGACGAAGTTCTTTTAAGGGGGGTAGATTGAAATACCCCAAACCTTAATGTGTTAATTAATTATGTAATTATAATTTTCTAAGGCTAATTAAGTCCTTAAGATCATTGGTGAAGAAATGAAAACCAAAAAGAAAAAGAAAAAGAAAATGCGTATAAGTCACAAAAACGTGGAAACGCGTATTTAATTATTTTAGGAGGTACATAACCTTTATTAGGGTTATAAATATATTTTTATACCTTAATTACACATTAAGAACAAGTGGGAAAAATTCCGGAAGGAAACGGATTCAAACAATGCGTTAAAACGCTAACAGAGGCTTAAAACGCGTTTTTCGAGGAAACCCGAAAACGTGACTTTAAACAGTTAAACGACCCCGTAAAAAAAATATAATAGTTGATTGTATAACAATAATTAAACATTAATGGGAGTTTAATAGCCATTAAAATTAATGGAATGAGGAAATTCCGGTAAACAGTCCCGGTTAGTGAATAGTACTAAACCGGGCAATTAAACGAGCGTTTTCTGTCAAAAGACGAAAAACGCTCCAGCGTGTTTATATTGGTGGGCCGGTTTTATTTATGTAGACAGCCCACTCACATGTGACTAGTTAACTAATTAATTAAGTCAAGAGAGAGCCAAATAATAAAGGGCACAAATACCCCTCACTCTCTCTCTCTTTCCTTATTTCCTTTTTCCCCCTCTCTCTCTTCCTCTCTTTCCTCTCTTTCTCTCTCTCAGCCGGCCTCCCTCCTCTCTCTCTCTCTCGCCGCCGATGGAACTTCCCAACCAAGCCAACAATGGCTTCCCCTCCATTCTTCTTCATCCCCAAGCTCCATTTGAGCTCCAATCACAAAAATAATTACATATTCTTCTTCCTCTCCTCTCATCCTCCTCTATCATCCTCTCTTTTCAAATTCCAAAGGATGAAGTTGACCTCCATGGGTTTTCACCATTTGAGGAGAAAATGGCACCAATGAGAAGCTTGGAGTCTCCTCTTTCTTTCTAAGGTAAAAAATTTCCAAGAAAAAGTTCATTCCCTCTTCATCTCTTGGTGTAATTGATTTTTCACACCATTTTACCATTTTTGATACCTTGTTTTCCTCTTGTTCTTGAGCTCCAAATTTATCCTTCAATGGTGGAGTAGTTTCCTTCTTGATCCAATGGAGAAAACCCCCTTAAAAGCTTCAAAAGGTAAACCCTAATTCTAGCCCTTTGATTAAATTGAGTTTCTAAGGGTTTAGATATAATTATGGTGTATTTTGTGTTCTTGGTGTTGGGATGGAGTTTAGAAACTCCATACCCTCTTAAAAACCGATTTTTTGGAGAAGGTTTGGCAGAAGGGATTTAAGAGACTTGTGAAATTTAAGGTAAGAAGAACTACCTTAAACATTGTTTATAATATTGTTTAGTGTTTGGGATGGGTAAAAACATTAATGACCCAATGGTGGACTGAAATTTATGTTTAAAATGTGTTAAGAGTTGATTTTGGAGAGGTTTGAGAATACTGTTGAATTGATTGGGGCCTTAAGCCAAATGTTTGAGTATGAGACTTACATTGTGGTTGTGGAGAGTTTATGGTGGTTATGTTTTTGTTTGATGAATTTGAGGAATTGTAATGTGCTGTTAGGACCCTTGAAAGGGTGTGGCTAGATTAAGGATGAGAGGGAGCTCATCGATGAAATGGAGATGTAAAGTTTCGGGGAGGTTATGGCCAAATTTTTAATGGAAATGGGTGCTTGATGTGGGTTTGATGATGAAGAATTAGGTGTTGAATTGGGGTGTTTGATGTTGAATAGAGTGGAGTGATGGACTTGTAATGGTGGATAAATAATAGAGATAAGAGAGTGCAAAATCTGTAGCATGATGGTGAGGAAACACTTTTGGCATAGTGGTCATCATAATTATGAAACACCACTTAGAGAACTAAAGAGAAAACATTATAAGTGTTAAGGATTTTGGTAAGAAACATTGTAAGTGTTTATGGAGTTATAAATTGAGTCTTATGGTTGTTGCATGAAGGGTAAATGTGCCAAATGATGTTAGAACACATTATGAGGCTTGAGGTGAAGTTTGGAAAAGATTTGGCAATTTTTGGGCAGATTCTGATGGCGTCCGACCCAGGGGTCCGACCCACAGTTGGGTCGGACGGCCTCTATTTGGTCACCCGTAAATGTTTCTGTAATGGTCCGACCCAGGCTGTTGGGTCGGACATGGGTCGGACGGGAGAGAATTAAACGCCGGAAATGTTTCTGTAATGGTCCGACCCAGGCTATTGGGTCGGACATGGGTCGGACAAGGTAGAAGTTTTCAGACCCGAAGGTTACTGGAAGGGTCCGACCTAGAGGTGGGTCGGACAGACCAAAAACCTACAAAAAAAATTTGAAAAGAAAACGACAAATGTAGTTAACCCTAGGGGGTATAATGAAGGTAATCTAGGGTAAGTTTAGGCATTTAAAACATGTCATGTAATCATGTAAAACACTTAGGAAGCTTGAAGTTAAGTGAATAAATTAACCGACATTATTAATCATGTCTAGGAGCTACGTTGGCGGGACTCGTACGCAGCAAGGACCAAGGTATGGTTTTCTTGCAACCTGTGTCCTAACGGATTACACCGGCTTGTATGCCAATGTGTTTTTCTGTGTGTTTGCCACCTTGCAAGATAAAGCATGAAATGAGTTTACTGTAATTCATTATTGTGGCGTAATTAGTTCCGATACCGCTTAACCATAGTTATGTGTTAAATAATAGTTAACCGACTTTAGGTTCACATAAGAGATCGGTATTCGGAATAAACGTCCCAACCCATGGGGACGTTCTAACTACGGCTATCAGTGCGATAGTGTATGTTGTTATTATGAGTGATGTATGTGACTTGTTGGATATGTTGTTGTTGTTATTGGTTACAGTTATACATGTTTGTTAAAAAGGGATATTACTCCCCATATGTGTCTAACCGAGTTAGTAACACTATGTGATGTATGTATGTGGTAAGTTCCATAAGGGAACCTCTAACTAATAAGTATATGTTATGTATGGAGAGGAATCCGGTTGTCCCGGTCGCGCGTATTGTTTGGGAGTTATATATATATATGTGAATTAACTCCCATCCTATTATGTTAGGGTTGTTTTCCTTCATTGGATTTCGACCTCCCACTAGCTTAGCCAAAGCTTACCTACCTGACCTCCACATCGGGCTAGGAGGGAAATCATGTATAATGTTGGTAGGGTGTCGATGCCTAAGTTCGCTTCGACTCCCTCTTTGTTATGTTACGGTTGTTCTTCCTCCTGGAATTACAACCACCCACAAGCTTAACCAAGGCTTACCTACCTCATCACTATTGGAGTTAGGGGGAAATTATGTATGTTGTGATCGGTCCTATATGAGGCCGCCACTCAAGTAAAGGAAATGTAGGTATGTTGTGCTCGGGCTTATATCACCCCGGCATTCCCTAAGTAAAGTTATATCCTCTCAGAGGAGAGAAATTAGGTTGAGTATGTTATAAAGTGAAGTGTGTTGTTATTGAGTGTGTGTGCTAATTTATGTTTGTGCCCTATTAATGGATGTTTGCTTATAAGCATGATATGTGTGTGAGTTGTGCATGTTTGAAATAAATCAACCGCATGCTAAGACGACAAATAGTTGTGCGTGGCCCGGTAGCATGCGGGCTGCAGGATTACCATACCAGCAAAGGTGCTGACCCCCTTTGGGGGCTCCCATACTTTTCAGGTACAAGGAACTGGAAGCCGTTCGAGAGTAGGACGGGGTAGTGTTTGTATGTGGTAGTCATGAAAATTGGGGATGTGTTGTAGGTGTAGTAAGACCGAAATTGTATCGGCGTTAGTTGGTAATTACTCGGTACAGTTGTAATGTAAGTGTATAATGAATGTTGAACATGAAACGGGATTAATGTGTAGTTGCTCGGGAGTTTAGTCCATCAGACCGGTACGATGTATGTATGTTAGCCTTGTTAGCCACGTGGGTGGCTAACGGCGTGTAACACCAAAGAGTTGAGTTATGTTGCGAGTTGTGATTTCCGCTGCGATATGTTGTTAAGTGTGTTGTTAGTAGTCGGGGTGTTACACACGAGGACTTGTATTCATCGATCTATACCCCCTTGACCTGAATGTTAAACTAATTATCTATGTACTACTAAATTCTATTATAAGACTATAACAAACTCAGCCCCGTTTTGTGATGTCCGGAAACTTGCAAACTTACTAACAACAATTTAATTACCGGAGAATTTTGGCAAGTTTCACTAATGAAAGACACACTAAAACTAAGACTCACTCATTATGTCCGGTAATCTTCAATTCGACTAACCCATAATTTATTTCCTAGATTTCTATAAGTTCCATCCAGTTAGAAACAATAGTCACCTATCCCCTGTAGCACATTAACGTTATGTCACGAATATACTCTTTGAACTCCTCAACAAGTAAACCACTCTAGCCCCACCTTTTTTTTCCAGTTGCACGCTGGTGCCTGTGCAGAGAAAGAGGACAGACAGCTCCTCCAACCCCTGCGCATGGTGAGGTCTTCCTCCTCCCGATGTACTCTTCGAATTCCAAGTTTTGTTCCGGTTAAAGTGACATGCATTAACCCACTCAATCCCCTCGTTTCCTCTCATTGACCTCATGCCTGGTACAAGTCCAGAGGGGGCCTTCCGATTCTCGTAATGCACGGTAAGTCTCCCCCCTCCTCTCCTAGTGATTCCCGAGTTGCTGCTTGGTTAATCAGTCCCTCTTGGCGATCCATGTCTACAATTCCACCATAACCCAAACTCTTCTCTTGTGCTAGTGCATGTCCCGACCCTGAGCTCAAGTTCCTTGAAGAAACCAGAGCAGCTCTAGGCTAACTAACGAGGTAAAAATTCCACCGCACTCCCTGTGATTCTTCATCTCTTCTGTGCTCTGGTCTTGAGAATCTGGAACATCCCAATCCAACACCAAGGTAAATGTTACGGTTTATATATATATATATCCTCCACTCCTTCCACCTTGCCCTTGTTCTGTTGCTGCCGAAACTCCTTGCTCAAGCCTTTAAATTTTCTGCATTGTCAAGCCTGGATCTTGCATGCAAACCTACGGGTGGATATTGGAAGTTCTGGAGCAAGAATCCCCCATGCCTACTCATGTTCTTGCGCAAGGTAAAATACCACCGGTTCTGTTTTGCTACCTCTCCTTCTGTTTCCTGTCGTGTCGGCTTAATTCTGTCTGCAAGAAACATTGCACAAAGTCCTCTAACCTTCCGTTTTCTTCACTCGAGATAACCCGTATACAACCGCCTGGTGGGATCGCTGGAAATCTGTGAGTAGGATCCTCCTTAAAGCCCTTGAAGGTAAGCGCAAGTACCGGTAATGTTGCTGTGCAGATTCTTCCCATCTTCTCTGATTGTTGTCTGAAAATTTAGAAGCTCATAACTCCTTTAAGTCACAAGTTAATGGTCAGACTTGACAACCACCGTTGTGTTATAAAAAAAACACCATCCATTTAATATTTTCATATTCGAAAACTCCATGTGTCTAACCCATCATTTTTCTTTCCCGCACTTTCCTTGCATGCATGGTATCTTCCATGAACCCCACTTAAGCCGTGAGTAGAAGGAAGAGATTCCCTCTATTCTAGCCCAGGTAAAACACCAAACTTCAGTCTTTGAGGTACCTTTCATGTCATAATAAATCTGATGAGGTTACAATCTGCTAATCTGTTGGGATAAAACTACACTATAATAAATATAGATTTATATCAAACTATTAGGCAAGTGTACCTATTCGGAATAGTATAACAAGTGTCGTATTCATAGAGAGATTGTTCAGTTATCCTAGTCTTGGTAGTTAATTAAAAACTGTAAAAAGGGGTTTAGCCGGAGGCAAGCTTGATTTGTTGTTGGATTAGTACAGAAATAATAAAAACAGTAAAAACAGTTTGTGAATTAAGTGGATGGAAAATGTGCTAAGGAAGGTGAAATAGCCCTATTATAACTCAGATGTTAAATATAATCCTAGTTTGCTCTTATTTGTCTGTTAAGAATTTTATCTTGTGGCCTTTCTAAATCATAGATAAGGACAACTCTTAATTAATTCAGTAGACTTTTTACAATCAGAAAAAGTCTAAAATCATTAATTAGCTTTAAGCGAGAATTCTTTTTATAACAGCGATGGATTTTATCTGCTAATCAAGGAGATAATATCTAACGTTTGTCTCTCTTTGTGGTCTATTCTCTAATTTACAAAATCATTGAAATTAGAGAAACCCTAAATGCGTAAAAATGATCAGTTCTTAAACATTTAATTATAGAGAGAGACAAAACAAATATTTATAAGCAAACTCGGTATTATAAATACGTCTGAGTTATTTTGGGTTAAACACCAATCCTAAGCACAAATATAGAATTACTCAGACATCGACAGAAATAAAAACAGAGTAGAGATTGAAATAGTCATTATTTAGGAACTGCCTGCGAAGAACGGATCTGCACTCGCCTGTCTCTTTTCTCTCTTTGTAAACTGCTGCTTCTGTTTGAGTACGTGAGTGAATGTGGTGAAGTGGTGGAAATAAATAAAAGATGGAGTGTTCTGGTGTTACGAGAGGAATTAAATGGAAGAGAATGGAGTGTGGTGTTTGTGTGGTTTCTTCAGCCTCTCGTCGTATGTCGTGTTGTATTGTGTAGTTATGGTGCTGGGTTTATATAGAGGTTTGGAGGAGGCAGATCCGTACGTAAGAATTGATTGCAGGTTGATTGCTCTCATTGATTTGCCTCATTAATTGCAGGGGACAGAGAGCTGGAATGCGTGAGAGATTTAAGGTAGGCGGTGTGGAGTAGATGGATACGGCAGAGGCAAGTTGCAGACGGCGAAGATGGGCGAAGAAGAAAACTGGCGCGCGACTGATTCTTAGTCACGACCGCCTCCTGTCCGCGTCCAATTAGGCGGTTGCTGTTGGTGTCCGCCTCCTTGACCACCCCAATATAGGCGGTTGCCTATTCCTTCCGCCTCCTTGACCGCCCCAATATAGGCGGTTGCCTATTCCTTCCGCCTCATTGACCGTGACCTATTCTCCTTCAAATTTTGACCGGCTCTAGATTCTTCGTTTGGACCCCGTTTTCTGAGCCGTTTGCGTCTATGTGTTTGTCTCCTTGTCTACTTTACTCCCAGCTTGGTTTTCCTCATGTTAAACCAATAAATTTGTGAGATAAACAATAAAACATAAACTAGAGGAAAACTAACCGAAGTGGAGAAATGAGCAAGAAAAGTGCTAATAATATATATGAAATACACCTATAAAACATGCTCATTTGGACACTTATCACACCCCCACACTTATCTTTTTGCTTGTCCTCAAGCAAAACCATGTACCCAAACAAGTAGGGAATGCTCAATATTAACAAATACTATTATGAAGGGTAAGATAAAGAAGTCAATGGTACATGATCTTAAACTTTTTAGAGGAGTGTGATCCATCACCTACTGGTGGCATAGGTGTACTCAGGGCAAAAATAAAAATTAGAGTTTCGGGGTATGATCCAGAGTACTTCAATGCTTCTTGATTTAAGGTGACTTTGAGAACTTTTACCATGGCCAACTTCTCTCAAGAATGGGCATTGAGGAGAAAACAAAAGGAAAAATAGAATTAAGCATTTGTTTCACTTTTGCATAAGAGATGAGAAGAAAAAAATGTAGGTATTAAGCCTTTGTATTTAAGAACACTCAACTCTCTTTGTTGGTTACCAATGGTGTCTCGCAAGTCCCTTATTTATTATATATTTTCCTTTTTGATAGAGAAGCACCCCTTAGCAATCCCTAAGAAAGAAGACAGAAGGAACCCCTGAGTAATAAAAATCCATCCATTTCAGATCATTTGGTCACACCGCATAAAAATGCTCCTCAAAAGTAATCAAAATTTTAAAATTTTAAAATTTGTACCATTTATCCCATTTATCCCACAATTCATAACAGTATTTATTCTTAAAGAGAACAACCCACAAATAGAGGGTCCATGATATTGAATTTGAACAAACGCAAGATAAGCAGAGAGATTAAGCATTTTAGCATAAAATGTCATCGAAAAGGGCACACTCCCCCACACTGAAATTGAACAATGTCCTCATTGTTCAGCAGAAGAAACAAGGGAAAGTTGCAGAAGACCTTTTCGGTAAGTAGATAAAATAGAGTGAACACAAAGCTCATGAATAATCATTTAAGCACATAAACTTTCCTCTGCATATTTTATTGAAATAAAAGCATAATTAAAGAAACTGGTACTCCCCTGAGATTATTTTTGCTAGCGTTATAGGAGTTCCCCCACACTTGAGCTTCAGCCTCAAGTAGCGTAGCTTGGTTGCGGTGTAGACATGAAATTGCACCTGCATAAAACACTAGAAGCAACCATACTACAAATGGGGTTAATAGTTAGCAAAAACAAAAATGGAAAGAGAACCTGATAATTAAAAGAGCATAAAAGCATATAAAAGATAAGTTCGTCCGGGTTGCCACCCGGAAAGCTGCCCTTCTTTAACGTCTTTGGCTAGACGCTTTCATCATGAAGTCAGCCGGGATCGATTATGAACGTTGAAGTCGGCTTCAACGGTTGGGTAGGACGGTCATCATGAATTTTTAAAATTTGTTGAGTGGAATGCTCTAATGGTTCTGGTGGTGGGTAGCGTGGTTTGGTATATAATTTTCTTTTATCCAGAGCTGCTACCATTTTGATTGTGTCAGGGTGTATTAGTTGGTTATCACAGGATTCAACTAAAGCATTTTCAAGAGCATCATTACGAATAATAGCAGATAAATTATCCTGCACAATAGAGTCGACAATGTCTATGGAAAAGGTATCTTCTATATGAGCGGGTTTCTTTATAACCTTGGACATGTCGTATTCTAAAGTTTCGTTATGCAGCCTTAAAATGATTTTTCCTTTTTCAACATCGATTAGTGCTCTAGCAGTTCTCATGAAAGGTCGTCCTAAGATTAAGGGCACCCTAGTGTCTTCTTCCATGTCAATTACAATAAAATCAGCGGGGAACACAAAAGTTCCTACAGTTACAATCAAATCTTCTATTATCCCTTTTGGGAATACTAAAGATCTATCTACTAATTGTAATTGAATAGAAGTAGGCATGCATTTACAAATCTTAAGTTTGTTGAAAGTTGAGAGTGGCATTAAATTGATACTAGCTCCTAGATCACATAGCCCACTACCACAATCAACATTATCAATGGAACATGGAATAATTGGCAAACTTGGGTCTCCAAGTTTTGGAGGGAGACTCTTGAGAAGTACTGCTGACACTTCCTGTGTAAGGTGTACAGTTTCCACTTCCTGCAACGATCTTTTGTTGGTGATGATATCCTTCATGAACTTTGCGTATATTGGCATTTGTTTTAAAGCATCTGCAAAAGGAATATTAATCGTTAGTTTCTTGAAGTGAGTTAGAAACTTTCCAAACTATTCATCTAAATTTTTCTTTCTTATTCTGTTTGGAAAAGGAAGTGGGGGAAGAATTTTAGTGAGAGAGGGAGGAGTAGATTCAGGAGGCTCCTTCTCCTCGGAAATAATTTTCGTAGGAGGTGGGGCGTCTTCAGCATCTTCCTGTTCTTCTTCTAGATTTTTGTGAGCTTGCTGCTCTTGATTATCAGTATCATCTCGGGGAAGAGATGAGTTGAGCGGCCTACCACTTCTCAACGTCACTGCCTTGGCCTGTTCCCTTGGATTTGGATTTGGCTGACTAGGGAAGGCACCAGGTGGCCTTTGTGCAAGCTGCTGGCTGATTTGCTCCAACTGTTGGTTGGTTTGTTGTATCTGGGATTCAACCCTTCTATTAGTGGCTTCTTGATCCACGAGTCTGGTATGGGTCGTAGTCATGAATCTTTTCATTAAGTTCCTGAATTCCTCATTTGGATCAGAAGAGGTCGAGGGTGGTTGTTGTTGTTGCTGGAAACCTGAAGGGGCACCTTGTGCTCTATAACCTATATTAGAGTTTGGTTGGGGTCTGTTTCCCTGATAGGTATTGGAACTGTTGTTCTGCCCTCCTTGGTTCTGATCATTATTTTTCCATGAGAAATTCGGGTGATTTCTCCACGGGTAGTTGTTGTTGAAATTGTTGTTGTAGGAATTACCGGGGCGGTTTCCTATGAAGTTTACATCCTCGTTTTTTTTTCCTTCGCACTGATGGGTTTCATGAGGACCCGCGCATATGACACATCCTTCTGTAGGTGGAACTGGTGGAGAACTTGTAGGTGGGGAAGCTATTGTTTTTACGATTTCGTTTTGTGATGTTGTTAGCTTTTCCACCATCTTTGCAAGGGACGAGATCTGGGCTGATAAATGATCCGTAGGCTCAACGTGGAGTAGGCCTGCTGCTCGTGGCATTCTTCCCTTGGATCTCGTCCACTGTCTTGTATTGCTCGTCATGGTTTCGAGAAGGTCCATTCCTTCTTTAGGAGGTTTCATCAAGAAACTTCCTCCTGCAGAGGAATTTACGAGTAGTCGGTTCCCATCATCCAGACCGTTGAGAATGACAGGCAGAGGGATTGATCGTCGAGACCATGGTGGGAACATTTCATTAGCATATCCTTGAATCTGTCCCATGCGTCGTACAATGTTCTCCCGGCTCCTGACAGAAAAGTGTTGATTTCACACGATCAATCATTGCCTCGTTCTACTGGTTGGGTAGTATTTGGCAAGGGATTTTTGGGCCATTTGCAGCCATGTGTGATTGATCGGGAGGGAAGGCTCGGTACCACCTGTTTGCTGAATCCGACAACGAGTGAGGAAATAGTTGTAGACGGATTCTTTCTTTGACGTTGCCGGTCTGACCAAAGGAATTGCAGAAGTCTAGGAAGAGACTCAGATGATTTGGGGCTTCATCTGGGTTCGATCCACTAAACTTGCCTAAATCCCGGACGGCGGTGATGTAGTGAGTTTTGAAAACCCATCGTCCGGTTTCTAGCGGTGTTAGTTTGGGGAGAACTATGGCTGATGCTCTTCCTTCGGTATTAGGTTGGTGGTAGTCAGAGAGAGCACGGTGTTCTGGTTGATTTGCATGGTCCATTTCATTTATAACTTCGTTGTTGGCCATGGCTTGATTTCTCAGGTTTCTTTGTGCTTGTAATAAAGTGCGCTAGGGTTCGGGGCTCGGACTGATTGGTGGAGAGCCTCGAGTTCGAGTGTTTGGCATGCACAGAAGATAACTTGGGTGCATCAGAAACTGCGAAATTAATTAGTAAATAGATAAAGAAAGACAGAGATATTGGTTAGGCTGATAAACGTTAGTTAAACAACACTGATATATATATTTTTTTTGTATTTTTTTTAACAAGAATAAAATGACAGAAAATTAAATGACAAGGGAAATTAAATGACAGAAATTAAAGTTAGTAGTTAGAGACAAAAATTATAAGTTAGTAGTTAGAGACAATGGAAAGAAATGACAGAAAATTAAAGTTAGGAGTTAGTATACTGGAAATTATAAGTTAGTAGTTAGTATACAGAAATTTGAAGGACAATGGAAATTAAATGTTAAGGACAATGGAAAGAAATGACAGGAAATTTTAAGTTAGTAGTTAGGGACAATGGAAAGAAATGACAATGGAAATTAAATGACAGAAATAATGACAATAATATTAAGATGCCCAAAGTCAGATGTCCGAAGTTAGATGTCTAATTCAGATGTCCAAGTCAGATGTCCAAGTCAGATGTCCGAGATTAACAATTTAATAGTATTAACAGGTTATTATAATATAGCAAGTGAACTACCGGAAACTAGGGAAATTGATGGAATCAATCTCCCCGACAACGGCGCCAAAAACTTGTTGGGATAAAACTACACTATAATAAATATAGATTTATAGCAAACTATTAGGCAAGTGTACCTATTCGGAATAGTATAACAAGTGTCGTATCCACAAAGAGATTGTTCAGTTATCCTAGTCTTGGTAGTTAATTAAAAACTGTAAAAAGGGGTTTAGCCGGAGGCAAGCTTGATTTGTTGTTGGATTAGTGCAGAAATAATAAAAACAGTAAAAACAATTGTGAATTAAGTGGATGGAAAATGTGCTAAGGAAGGTGAAATCGCCCTATTATAACTCAGATGTTAAATATAATCCTAGTTTGCTCTTATTTGTCTGTTAAGAATTTTATCTTGTGGCCTTTCTAAATCATAGATAAGGACAACTCTTAATTAATTCAGTAGACTTTTTACAATCAGAAAAAGTCTAAAATCATTAATTAGCTTTAAGCGAGAATTCTTTTTATAACAGCGATGGATTTTATCTGCTAATCAAGGAGATAATATCTAACGTTTGTCTCTCTTTGTGGTCTATTCTCTAATTTACAAAATCATTGAAATTAGAGAAACCCTAAATACGTAAAAATGATCAGTTCTTAAACATTTAATTATAGAGAGAGACAAAACAATATTTATAAGCAAACTCGGTATTATAAATACGTCTGAGTTATTTTGGGTTAAACACCAATCCTAAGCACAAATATAGAATTACTCAGATATCGACAGAAATAAAAACAGAGTAGAGATTGAAATAGTCATTATTTAGGAACTGCCTGCGAAGAACCAATCTGCACTCGCCTGCCTCTTTTCTCTCTTTGTAAACTGCTGCTTCTGTTTGAGTACGTGAGTGAATGTGGTGAAGTGGTGGAAATAAATAAAAGATGGAGTGTTCTGGTGTTACGAGAGGAATTAAATGGAAGAGAATGGAGTGTGGTGTTTGTGTGGTTTCTTCAGCCTCTCGTCGTATGTCGTGTTGTATTGTGCAGTTATGGTGTTGGGTTATATAGAGGTTTGGAGGAGGCAGATCCGTACGTAAGAATTGATTACAGGTTGATTGCTCTCATTGATTTGCCTCAATAATTGCAGGGGACAGAGAGCTGGAACTCGTGAGAGATTTAAGGTAGGCGGTGCGGAGTAGATGGATACGGCAGAGGCAAGTTGCAGACGGCGAAGACGGGCGAAGAAGAAAACTGGCGCGCGACTGATTCTTAGTCACGACCGCCTCCTGTCCGCGTCCAATTAGGCGGTTGCTGTTGGTGTCCGCCTCCTTGACCGCCTCAATATAGGCGGTTGCCTATTCCTTCCACCTCCTTGACCGCCCCAATATAGGCGGTTGCCTATTCCTTCCGCCTCCTTGACCGTGACCTATTCTCCTTCAAATTTTGACCGGCTCTAGATTCTTCGTTTGGACCCCGTTTTCTGAGCCGTTTGCGTCTATGCGTTTGTCTCCTTGTCTACTTTACTCCCAGCTTGGTTTTCCTCATGTTAAACCAATAAATTTGTGAGATAAACATTAAAACATAAACTAGAGGAAAACTAACCGAAGTGGAGAAATAAGCAAGAAAAGTGCTAATAATATATATGAAATACACCTATAAAACATGCTCATTTGGACACTTATCATAATCCAACCATTTTCATGTCCTGTCACATGGCCGAATGAAGCCTTGAACATCCACCAATTCGCCCAGAAAGTTCATGGGAAAACTGAGAGAAAACATTCCCTTACTCAAGGTAAAACTCCACCGTGAGTTCTTGGATATTACCCATTACTTTAGCTTGCAAAAAAAAAGTCATATTCAGTACAATACAAACTAACCCTTGGTCCCTCCATAACCAGGACTGAGAGTTGTCCAAGGAAAACAAGGAAAACAGCAAAGGAATTCAGCTGAATACCCAAGATTGTAATTTGAAACTCTTACCTAAACCATGCTCCAAACTTGTGTATAAATTTGGTCTGAAAGTGTCATTGTGAATCGTGTGTGATGTCAATCTGGTATACTAACTGTCCAGTAGGCTGAACAACAAGTTTTAGGGAGTTAAAATCATGCATGAATCCTGTCAAAACCTTGTAAGGGTAACCCATAGATAATAAGCTAGCGAGTTGCTTAGGAAAAACTGGGTATAATCTGCTTTTGTAAGACAGCAGAGAAGCTATTATATTTGAGCTGAAAACTTGTGTTTCCTAGTGCCGAAATTGTATGGTATTACACTAGGATAATAACCGGTGAATTCTGAAGCATTAAGTAACTGATGTGTTAGCTACTTATGAGTTAAATAACAAGCTAAGATTGGTCAGGAGATTCTGTATGAATCAATGTATGAACTAGTGCAGACAATCTAAAACCTGCAACTAATATACATCTTTATAACCGAGTTTCAGAAGTAATATAGGTGTTGTATTGGCTGGATGATAAGCTTAAACACTTGCTAACACATTAGACTAAAGGTAAATAAGCTGGGGAGTACTAGAGAAAATCAGATAGCGCAGTGAAAAGAGAAAGAAGAAGTGGTGGAGTGCAGAAACCTAGTGCAGTTTTCTGCAGATTTCTACCGGTTTTGTGTAAGGAAATTCTTAGGGAGTTAACAGGGATTGTGGTGAATTGCCAATGAAGCTGAAACACCTATATATATCTTAGTATGGTTGTAAGTGCATTGGGTAAACCAGAAAACAAATTAAAAGGCAGCTGAGTAAATCATGTCGTAGATAACTAGGGGAAAATCTGTTGAAGTAACGAATTAAGGGGTAGATCTTAAGGGTGATCAACCTATCAAAACAGACCGAAAGGGCGTGGTATTGTTCTGGAGAGTTGAGTGCTTATGACATAGGAATAAGGTCAAGAGGAACATGGTCTAATTCCACTGATTCACCGAGGAGTACTATCTAGTCAAAACAAAAAAAAATGCCGAAGTGGTAATGCTGAAGACTTGTAAAACTGATGCCGACAACTTTGTTAAATTAATACTGGGGGCTCGGTTAGATTAAGGTGGAGAAATTTAGGGTGTTTCCTGTATAACTTTGACAGAAGCTAGATTTGGATCAGAAGTAAGACTTGGCAATTTTAATGCTTAGGGATGTACTAGAATAATGACTAAGGCTAAGGCTTATAATTTGTAAACCCGTGGCATGGGCGTCTTAAGAGCCAAATACAATAATAGAGACAAGGGCGTGAATCTGAGAGGTGATGCTCTGAGTGATATCTTGAGGAGATAAGTTAGGAGAGTTAACGCTAAGTAACGAATTGGAGTTTTGTCTAGGATAAGGTAGTAAGTTAGTAACGGGGAACGATGTAGACTGAAATACCCCAAACCTTAGTATGTTGTTTAAACATTTAAATATGGCATATTAAGACTAAAAAAGAGTCTTAGAAACATTAGTAAACAATTTAAACTATAGAAAACACAAATAAATGCCTTAAAGTCAATTAGGGCTAAAATGTGTTATAAGCTTGGGTAAGACCTAATGAGCTTAACAAGACCTTATTTATATACTAATGAACATATTAAATCAATTACCAAAGAAAACCGAGCTTGAAAACAAGTTAAAACACAAAATGTGCTTTAAGGAGTCTTAAAGCACATTTTTGAAAAATTGTCTTGTAAATGAGTTTTGAATGGCTAAATGTCCATCATTACTCTTTAATTAACATGTGTACTATATAGTATCACATTTGGAAGTCTATATCAATGGGAAATCAAAATTTTCACATCTATGTGCCTTGTTTTAGTGAATAGTAACTAAAATAAGCTAGTTTGTAACATATGTTTGTATAAGTAATTAAATTGGCCAACAAAGACTAAAATACCCTTAGTAACATTAAGGGGGCTGGTTTTTATGGTAATGAGTCACCACTCATGTTAGTTTATTAAGAAACAAATAATGACTAATAGTTACTATTTACTTTAATGTATAAATATCTTCTAAAAAGCAAAACCAATCTTCATTCTCTCATTTCGCTTCATTTCACACGCCTCCAAGCTCTCTTCTATCTCTTCTTCATTCTCCATTCACGGTTTGCAATAGTACACACACCAAACTCCATCTTTGACCACTTATATCTCCTAGCTCATTTTGCCAAATCAAATTCTAAGACCACCATTCTCTTCCTCTCATCAAGCTCTTCAATTCTATCCTTTCAAAATCTCAAGAGCTCCATTTTGGCGCCAAGAAGAATCTCCATGGGAGGAGCCTGAGCTCACCTTTTCACATATTATTGTTCTCCTTTGCTTCAAGGTAAGGAAACTCAAAGAAAAATGATGTTTCCTTCATGTTTTTGTGTTGTCCAAAAATCACTCTTAATGGTGTCCTTATGTTGCTTTGTTCTAGCTTCATTCCAACCTTTCATGGACTAGGTGGAGTCCTCTCTTGATATATATTCAAACTCTCTTCAAGTTCTAAGGTAAAACAACCATCTTAATGTTTTTTTTAAAACAATGTATAATCTAGGGTTTACAATGAGATGAAGCATAAAGCTTGTATACTCATTTTATCATTTGTATAATGTTTAGAAGTTGACAAGCAACTAAAAAGCCTTGCCGATTTAGTCAAGGAAACAAGAAAGAAGTTGTGAGGAAAAAAGGTAAATGTGCTAACCTAATGTGGTTTAAAGTCTTAGGAGAAATGAGCTTATGTTGTTTATTAAAATGATCTAAGGAGCCAATGGTGAATGACTTAGTAAAATGTTCTCAAAGGCTTAGTAAAAGGCATATATGTTGTTGAGTGTATTTGCAGGTCAAAGGCAAATATAATGTGGGAAATTCAGTGTTTATGATTTATGCATCTTAAGGGCCTAAGAGCCATGTTATTTAAGGGCCTAAGTGCCAAGCAATTTAAATTATGCACTATATTGTGATGTAGTGCTAAATGAGTGAAGTTTGTGTATAAGAATGTGTTTGATGGATTTTAGTGTTCTTGGTTGTTTAATGGTGAAAACATTGTGTTTTGGTTTAGTAATGTTCTAGGAGAGTTCATGTCAAAATTTAGGTAACAAACAAGGAGTTCTAAGGGTTTTAAATGAGTTTGGTAAGTTAGGAAATTTTAGGATGGATAAGTGCTTTCCTAGTGAAAGAAACATGCATTAAGGGGTTTAAAGATGTAAAAAGGCTTAGGCAATGTTCTAGAGGATTTAGAATACAAAAGAATGTTTTGGGACATTTCAAGATCATGGTGAGATAGTGTTTAGGACATGTGCAATGTTGATGTGTAAGGAAGAAGTAATGTATTGCATGAAGAAGCTATAAACTTGTAAAGATGTTCAAGGAGTTGTTTAGGAAGAAAAGATGCTTGGGAGATGATGTAGTAGTGGTGAGGAAACATTATTGGCATAGTGGTTATCATAGGTATGAAACACCACTTAGAAAACCAGGAGAAAATATCATAAGTGTTAGGAATTTTGGTATGAGATGAGTAAGTGTTTAAGGAGATAGGAAATGAGTTTCATGGATGTTGTATGAGGGTGTAAGTGTACCAAATGATGTTAGAACACAATAGGAGGCTTTAGGAGAAGTTTGGTGAAGATTTAACAATTTTTGGACATGTTCTGGTGGCGTCCGACCCAGGGGTTGGGTCGGACGTCCTTTGTTAGACGTCAGTAAGTGGTTCTGGAACGGTCCGACCCAAAGGACATGGGTCAGACATGGGTCGGACGTGTGTGTTTTAAAGGACGGTAAGTGTTCTGGAATGGTCCGACCCAGTTGGTTAAGTCGGACATGGGTCGGACAAGTAGAGTTTTCAAACCCGAAAGTCACTGGAAGGGTCCGACCCAGTTGGTGGGTCGGACGGTGGGTCGGACAGACCAAAACTTATAAATAAAACAGTAAAGAATGTGGCAAATGTAGTTAACCCTAGGGGGTATAATGGAGGTAACCAAGGTTATGTTGGGCATTTAAACATGTCATATAGTCATGTAAAATACTTAGTAAATTTGAAGTTAAGTAAGTAATTAACCGACATTCTTAAACGTGTATAGGAGTGACCTACGGTGGAAATCAATCGAAGCAAGGACCAAGGTATGGTTTTCTTGCAGTCTGTTGCCTACCGGTTTACACCGGCTTGTGTGTTGTTTGTTTTTCTGTATGTTTCCAACCTTATAAGAGTTAATCATGTAATGAGTTTACAGTTGTTCATATTATTGTGATGTTATGATGTGACTCATTTCCCTTGTGTGCGTCTAACATGACTTACCACTTGTTGTGAATTGTTTGTTATTCCACTGTTGAACTTCTAACAAGACTACTGGGAAGTGAGGAATCCGGTTGTCCGGTCATGCTGTAAGTTAAGTAGATATCTATTAAGAGTCGACTCTATCAGATTGTTGTTAAGATTGTTCTCCTTATTTGGCGTTCGATCTCCCGCTAGCTTCCTCCAAAGCTTACCTATTCTGACTTAAGATCGGTTTAGGGGGAACATGTGTTTGTGTGGTGTGTTCGGGTCACTATATCCGAACCATCTGTGACTTAAGTTACTCGTTCGAATAACAGAACGGTAATGAGTGTGTGTAATGAGCTTAAAATGAGAGTGAACCATTCTCTAGGCTTCTTATGTTGTTTAACCTTCTTGGTTTGTTATTGTGGAAAGTAAATCCACTGTGTATGTGTTATATGTTAAAATGAATGCCATGTCATCATGACAATTAGTTGCGCGTATCACGGTAGCCGATGGGCTGCGCGTTAACCATACCAGCCAAGGGTTGCTGACCCCCTCGGGGGCTCCATATTTTTACTGCAGGATGAGGATCAAAGAAGCGGAATGGCTGTAGGTTCTAGGCTGCAGATGTACTTTTGGTTATTTTGGATGTTGAGCCCGGGATGCGCCTGTACTCCCGTGGCATTATATTTTGATTCCGTTGATACTACTGTGGTGGTATATTGGCAGTTTTCAGTGAAGGAATGTAATTAAATACTCGGTATTGTATATGATGTATTTATGGTTTTAGTTCTATGCTCGGGAGTCTGATCATCAGACCGTTACACTTGTATTTATTCTGCCTTGTTAACCACGTGGGTGGTTGACGGCGTTGTAGCACCAAAGCGTTTAGTTAATGTTTAGTTGTTTATTTCCGCTGCGATTTCAATTAGTTGTGAAGTACGATGTAGGGGTGTTACAAAAAGTGGTATCAGAGTAAAGTATCGCTCTAATGACTAGAATACCGAGCTTAGGAATATACCGAGTTAGGAAACCTAACTACAATTACCTAAGTGAGCAGTTCTGGAAAGGTTAACCACTAACCAAGTGTGGAGATGCCTTATTGTCGGGAAACGTTACAACCGTTGGGACCGATAAGTGTGTAAGCACAATGCTAATAATGTTCGTGTGAATTCAGATGTCAGGTAGACCACGAGGTCGAGGCCGCAGGCGCGGCATTGGTGATATTGGGAACCAGGGAGAGAACCCTACGGCACAAGCCATGGCCGATGCTGTAGCGGCCGCCGTAGCCCAAATGGTCCCACAACTAGTAGCTGCAATTCAGCAGGGGCAACAACCCGAAGTTCAACCACCACCGCCACCGCCACGAGAGACCAACTGGGTCAAGGCATTGGCAGACTTGAGACCCCCGTCGTTTCATGGGGAGACCGACCCACGTAAGCTGGAGGCGTACATCTCCGAGTTGGAGACCGCCTACGAGATCTTGGATGTGCCTGCTGGGGCCAAGGTCCGTCTAGCCGCTTACTACTTGAAGGGATCGGCACAAAGCTGGTGGAAGCTTGTGAGAGAGGATCGGATGGTGGATCCTCAGTTTGGTTGGAGGGAGTACACGGCTCTGCTGCGAGCCAAGTATTACCCTGTACATGTTCAAGAGGCTAAGCGCCTGGAGCTGGATAGTCTGAGGCAGGGGGATAAGATGTCGGTCGACGAGTACTATACTGCATTCACTGGTCTTATCCACCTGTTACCGGACCTAGGATACTCGAACCGGGTGCTGGTAAACCGTTTCTACAACGGTCTCATCCACCGTCTTAGCTATGGGATAGGGCCAGCTGAGTATACTACCTTGCAGGTAATTAGAATACAGTGTGATGTGAATAAGTGTAATCCATAAGTGAGTATTAATGTGAGTTTGTGAGTATGTTTTGCGGGGCATGACTGACATCCTAAATTCAGGAGTGCTATCATGCCGCTGCTAAGGTTGAGATTACCGTCCGACTGAGGGACAAGGAGAACGCGCACAAGCGCAAGGCCACGAGCGAGGGCCAGAGTCTGCAGGGGTACGGGGGAGGAAAGAAGAAGAAGAAGCCTTATCCCCAGCCCCCGAAGAGTCAGCACTAGGGTGACAAGGGCCAAGCCCAGAGCACCACAGCTGAGGAGCCACTGAAGCTCACATATGCATACGCGGCGAAACCCCTACGCTCTTACCCGCCTAAGGGTAATTAATTAATCATGTGTGACAAGTTGAAGTGTATGTTGTTAAGTTGTGAAGTAAGTATTGATCGTGTACTGTGATAGCAGCTAGCACGGGTTCTGGACCAGAGCGCCACTACTACTGTAAGTGGTGTAACGGAGACCCCCACCCCGACAAGGACTGCAAAGGAAATGAAGTGCTGTGTCGTTACTGCGCGAGAAGTGGGGTCACCATGACTACGAGTGTTACCGGAACCCCAACAGCAGAGTCAACAAGCCCAAGGGGCAGTGGAAGGGTAAGGCCACAACGACTATCGATGGCCCGAAGACGGCTAACCAGCCACCCACAGATCAGAGGAGTACTGATTCCCAGAAGGGGAAGGGGTCGGGACCTAGCAAGGCCACCCTGCATGTGGTGGACCGGTCTGAGGCGCCAGGGCCCTCTACTAGACCAGGTACCGCCTAAACTGTTGAGTGAAATAAGTGATTGCATATCGCATTTCATGCATGTGTGTGTTAGTGAGTCCAAGTGTACTACCATGTGAGTAAATAATTAAAGTACAATGTGAAAGTCACCTAATTAGATAATTCCAAACTTAAAGGAGCCTTCAATATATGTTATCCAATCCCACCCACACCAAACCTGAAGAAACCACCATCAACATCACCGACTTTCCAATGGAGCAATGTCAGGTCATCCAGCCAGGTATGATACTCTTAAATGGATACATGACACCGGAAGCACAAATCCACATCATCAGACGATGCAATGAACTTGGAGCAAAACCTGGAGGTTTCTACACACCCGAATACCCGAGCGGATCAAGAATGAAATTGAAGATGATGTGTATGGGTAAGGACTGGAATCCTTACACCAAGACATATCAAGAAGTGCGAGCTGAAGGCGGAGCAATTGTACCAAGTACACCTGAGGAGTTCCTTGCGGTCGTTAACACGCCATGGGAATTGCTCAGCAAGTGGAAGCGGATACAATTCCAAGTGTTAAAGCAGATTTGTGTATTGTGAACTTCTACCAGAAAGGTGGACGATTAGGTTTACACCAAGATAAGGACGAGTCACCCGAGTCTCTAAGTAAGGGAGTACCCGTGGTGTCTTGGTCCATTGGTGATACCGCAGTGTTTATTTATGGCGAGCAGAAGCGTGCTGGTCTCGCAAAGAAGTTAGTGTTGCAATCAGGAGATGTACTAATCATGGGTGGGCAGTCAAGGATGCTATATCGTGGCATCAGGAAGATCAAACTGAATACCGCACCGTCAGCAGTGATCAATGCCACACACATGAAACCCGGACGTTTGAATTTGACCTTCAGACAGTTTTAAAGCCTTGTATAATTATGTAATGTGTTAAGCCAGTGTATGTTAAGGATGTTATATATGTGTTAGTTATGTCAACAAGTGTAAACCAACGTATGTTGTAAAGAGTGCGTTAATGAATAAAGTGGAGTTCTTGAAGTATATCAACCGTGTTGTTACCCAATACTTATTAGTTTGCCAATGAATTAGGCTGTGCACTCGGAACGGGAGGTACACTGAGTGTCTGCAATGAGGCAGAAGCCGGCAAGAGCGGCACGATCCTCACTGGTACCTTTCCAGTCAATGGCGTGGACGCTTCGATCTTGTTCGACTCTGGAGCCTCACACACTTTATTTCGCTATCCTTTGCGAAGAGGCTGGGGTTAGTGTGAGCCTCGATTTTAAACCCTATCCTATGTGGATTAAGTTGATTAGGATCTAATCGGTTTTTAGGTCCACTTATAACCTAAGGTTAATAACTATGTCATATAACAATAATTATTAAAACCTAAGCTAGCTCACTGGAACCTATTATGAGTCGCCACCTAATTTTAACCTAGAGTAAATCAGGAAAGGAAGTAGAGTTCGGGTTCGGGGGCTTGGTATTCGACTTATTTAGGGTTCAATTACTTTCATTACCCCTAGAAGTCGTATTTCCTCTACTTAGTTAATTACGGCTTATTACGAGTCGTTTTAACGTAAGTGCGTGAGCTTCTGTTTTTTTTTTTTTTTAGCATTTTTTTGACAGAAAATTAAAGTGAAAGTTGAAATTACCTAAACTAGGGTTTCGGAGGCAGAATTAGGTCAAATTTTGTTTCCGTCCGTAGCCACGGGCTAATGTCCGTAACCACGGACCCTAGTTAATCTATGTGAAAATAAAAGTCGAAATAAACAGAAAAAAAAAATTTGAAAAGTCCGGGGCCACGGACAGGACGTCCGTAGGCCCGGACATACTTTAGCAAAACCTAAATTTTTAAAATTTTAAAATCCCGCCGCCGTCCGTGGGTGTCCGTGGCCACGAACAACCCGTCCGTGGTCCCGGACCATAGGTCCGAGATCCCGGACCACCCACGGACAGGGGTTTTATGGTGGTTCCTGAAGGTGTTTTCGGCTCAAAATTTATGCACGTGTAGCTGCTGAAAGGTATACATTCGTTAGTAATTGAAGGATTGCAGTTTGAAGTCGAACTATGTACGAAACTTGACGAACAAGTAACAAGGCAGAAACAGAAGTAATTAGCAATACAGAAGCGTAAAAAGGTTAGTTTGAACCCAAAATTTGACAGAGAGTTAATAAGGTTGTGGAGAGTTAGAAAAGTAGAATTGCAACCTGTTTTACCTTCGAATTCAGGAGGATTCTTCACGTCGAGATTCTTCGGAGGCTCCGATGGTGCCGGTTCAGGATTGAGGTCGACCCGAACTTCTGGTTGTTGATTGTTGAAGGTGTTCTTCACGTTTTGGAGGTGGTTTGGTTGATGTTTGATGATTGTGATGTGTTGGGAGTTGAAAAATGTGTTTAGATGGTGATTTCGGGGGATTTTTGATGTGATTTTGGTGTTTGGATGTGTAAAAACGTGAAGGGAATGAGATGGCTGCCTTCTTTGAGGGTTTAGGGCTCTTGAGGTTCTGATTTGATCATGGGATAAGGTTCCTTATATAGGCCTCCTTAAAGATAGAAAAATCCGGTAAAAACCGAGATTTACAGACGTTTTAGCACAAGGGCTTCCAAAAGGAATTTGATTATGAAATTTTACACATGGGTAAAGGATGATATTTCTGATCTTTCTAAAGTGGAATCAAATTTTTTGGATATTGGAATATTTTTAAATTCAATTTCTCGTCAGATTCAATCAGAAATTGCTAGAAAATTATTGGAAATTCGAAAAATCAGAATTCTGACGCCATTACGCTTCAAATGTCATCCTCTATCATGGGTTAAAATTTCAAAGCATTTTGAACTGGTTTGACCCTTATTTGGAGGAGAGAGAAAGCCTATAGGGGGCTTAGGAGCCTTGAAAAATCACGAAAATGCCCCTGGAGATGACTAAGCTGTCCCTAGTACTCTGAAATATGTTGATCGAACTGGTAACCCGCGCTACTAGCCTATTAGTAGAGACTCTCTTCGGGGGGGTTGAAATTTTGGGTATAACAGATTGCCCCCCGTCAACTAGACTTTGTTATGAAATTATCAAAAAAAAAGTAGAGTTTGTAATGGAAATGAAAAGGCTAGTTGATGCTTGAGTGATACCCTAAAATTTTGGATCTTAAAAGACCCCACATGCAATTGGAATCCGATAAGTTGTGTCGAGCTATTCTAAGGCACTGACTACCTATGAGTAAAGTGGAAGGATGATACAATGTCAAGCTATTCAAAGGCGTTGACAACCTATAATGAATGAAATGATGTCAAGCTATTCTAAGGCGTTGACTACCTAAAATGTGAAATTGAGATAATGTCAAGCGATTCTAAGGCGTTGACGACCTAACAAGTGAAGATTGGGTGGTATGCAAATGCAAGGATGTTGAAATGCTAATAATGTTGATGATGCTGATGATGCTGACGATGCTGATGATGCTGACGATGCTGATGATGCTGATGATGCTCAGATGCTTCTGGGAACCGAAACCCGTTCCAATGCTCCTGGTTGGCATACTATGGGGACTTATTGCCTCTGCCCACCAACTGGGGTGCTGGGATAACTTCTAGATTACCAAGGGGACTTATTGCCACTGCCCACTAGTTGTTTCTCCCAAGAAGTTGACATGAAGATGGGGACTTATTGCCTCTGCCCCGCCAACTTAGATCACGCTCTGTCTCGTACTTGTCTCGCACTGAAGATGATACTAGGTCTCATATTGGTCTCGCACTGGATGATGATGCTCGGTCTCGCACTGATGAAGATGCATGGTCTCGCACTGAAGAAAATGATGGGCCTCGTACTGATGAAGATGGTGGGTCTCGCACTGGTGAATAAGATGGGTCTCGCACTGAAGTCTCATACTAAATGGATGAAGAAAAAGCTGGATCTCGCACTGATTCTAGGTCTCGCACTGAATGAGGAAACTGCAGGGCCTCGCATAAATTTTGGGTCTCGAACTAAAAATAAGTTAGGAAGATAATGGTCTCGTGCAAAAGATGAAAACTGATTACTGGAGTGCCAAACATGGCAATGATGATAAGATGTATGCAATCAAAATATATGAAAGATACTCGTTCAAAACAAAAAATTGTTGGAAAAGGTGCCAAACATGGCAATGTTGAGGTGTTATGTAAAATGCAACTAGAGTGTTTGTTGGAAGCTTGCCCAAAACAAGGAACTGTTGAAAAATGTGTGAAACATGGCAATGCTTGAGAAAGACTCTGCTGAAAAAGGAAAGTGAAATGATCATTTCCTGACTAAATATTTCATATCTGCAATTTGTTTCTTGAGAAAATGAACATACCGTTGGTGGACGTGTGTGGTGTTTGTTGTGGTGCTAAAGGCTTTTGCCAGTGTTCAGGATTAGTGATAGACCTGGGATTAGGCTGTGATTTTAGATGGTGGTCACGGTTATGACGGGCCTGATGTTTTTGCGGAGGTAAGGCCAATAACGGGCTTGAGAGTGTGTGTGTGGTGGTTAGGGCTTATGTGTGCCTGTGGTGGGATGGTGGCGCTCAAGCTTTGGGTTTTAATTGGTTTTGTCATGGCAATTGTTGGAACTAACAATTGCCCCCAGTATTTTTCCTTAGGACAATCTGAGCTAGAGTTCATGGCAATCGATCGAAATGATCGATTGCCCCCAGTATTTTCTTTGATTAAGCGCGCGAACGAGTCTCGTCCTCACAGGGTCACGGCTTATGTTTCGATGTGGTGCTTCCTAACCTACACTCAGCGTGTATGATGCTTGTACTTGTTTTCAGCTCACGGTCACAACTTCTAGACCATTGAATTTGACATTTGGTGGATTTACGCATTCGATCTGTTACTTTCACGTGATTAGATACACAACTATCAAGTCGGAAGTCTTTAAAGCTTATAACGTGGCCATAGGGTGTGTGATGAAAGACGACGGGATCCTGGAGGGATATTTGACGTATGTGGAGCTTAAATGGGTGACCAAAGCTGCAACTTGCGTCTTCTCTCAGATTCATCTTCCTTGTCTTGAAGTCGTCTAACTGCTTCATGTTGATGTTGTTTTCGAGCTTCTGGACTTGAACTTTTGAAGTTGTCCTTTACACCATTTCTTCTCTTTTTGTCATTCGGATTTCCTCGAGGCATTTCGGGTTTACCTCTTTGTTTTATCCTTTCTTGACTTTGCCTTCGGGGTTCTTGTGTTTCCCGGTTTTGGGCTTCGAGAGCGGTTTTGATGTGAGCTCTTTGGATCCTGTGTCACTTTGGGACCATTTGCGGATCACCTTGTCATGCTGATAGCGGCTTTGCTTCTCTGGACTGATGAAAACGTTATCTAAGAGTCAGGCTCCTCGCTTCCTTTGGTCACCGGGTTGGTTATTCATCACGGGCTGGCTTGTTCTGTGGAGTTTGGCAACATCGAAAAGGGATATATGAAAGGCTCAGCGGGGGTGCCTAGGGTTTAATGTTAGGGTTCACAAGCTTTTGGCTATATGGTGTTGTACCTAGGCGCTTCGTCATTCCTGATAGTTGTGTATCCGCTCTTTGTTACTTTTCGCAGGTCTAAGAGTAAATTTACAAATTATCTCCTTCGGTCGGAGTTATGCCATTTACCTTACCTTTGAAAGTGCTCTCACCGGAGTCGTGTAAAAATGACACGCTCGTTCACTCATGGTTTTTCAACTCAAGACACTCTCGTGAGATTTTCACTCGGAAACTCGTTCGCACATTTAAACAAAAGATAAAAGATGACGAACTTAAACTTAGATTGCCCCCAATATTAATTTTGGGGTTTGTGACAACAATTCGATGGATGTGGACCTTGAACCTCTTTGTGGTTTGTTGGGATATTATGGGGTGAGTTATGGTGTTTAACATGGCATGTTCAACTTTTAGAAACAAGAGACAAATCATTCTACTCCATAGTCGGGAAATGATTACTCCGTGATTCCTTTTCCTTGAGAAACATTTTTGTTTTTTCTTTTCAATGAATGAAAAATTGTTTGTACACAAATTGTGAAAATGGAACTATGATTTTATTTATGAATCATGAAAGAAACGTAAAGATTACAATCTGAGGTGACTGAAAACTAACTAAGAAATAAGCTACTAGGAAAATTTGAAGATGCAAGAAAACATAAATAAAATGATCTGCATACTTAGAAAAATTGGACTCCTTGCTCGAGGAGGTCTTGAATCTTATGCTTCAATGCTCGGCAATTGTCAGCATAATGGCCAGGCAACTGATGGTAGTGGCAGAATTGATTAAGATGTCTCCCCAAATGAGTGGTTCCTGGCCAAGGGGCCAGGGGCTGTAGTAGGTTTCTCTTCTGAAGCTCTTCAAATGCCTGACTTGGTGCTCGGCCAATGTTGGTGAATTCCCTTTGCGATGAGTCTCGGCGTGGTAAGGGTACCGTCCTAAGGTTTTGATGCGGAGCTCTAGGTCGTTGAACCACATTCACTTCTGGGAAACTGCTTTGAGCGCAAGCTACTGTCTGAAGATAAGCCTTTTCTGGTCCTGGCTTAGATAATTTGGTGCCGCTGCCGGAGTTTCTTGAGCACTCGAGCTCCATACCTTCCTTATGAATCCTTTCCTCTAGAATACCGACTTGTCCCATCAACATGTCCAAAACTCGGAAAGTACATAAATTTTAGCTCAAGGTTGTGTTGTTTTCGCATGTTCTCAATTATCATACGGATTTGCTCCTGCTCGTCCATTCTGGTAGGCATGGCTGCAGCCTTTCTCCTCCAACGCTTGATGAAGTCAGACATGGACTCACCGTCTTTCTGTTGAGTTCCTGCCAGATCGATTCTGGTGACCTCGAGGTTCTTAGCATACTCGAAATGATTTAGGAAAGCCTCGCAAACCTCCTTGTAGGTTTTGGTATTCATCTTCTGAGTGAGATACCAACGGTGAGGAGTTTCGTCTAGATAGAGTGCGAAAACTTTGGCTTTTTGCATGTCGTTGAGCCCCAAGATGGACATTTCCCGGTCGAACATAGCCAAGTGAATCTGTGGATCCGAGGAACCCTTGTACAATGCGAGTGTAGGCAGCTTCAGCTTTAGGGGAAGATCAACTTCGGGATACGACGCCGTGGAGAAATAATCGAAGCCAGCTGGTTTGTTGGCTTTCTCTATGCGCTCAATCCTTTTAAAAACTCTTTTAACCTCCGCTGCTAGCTGATTGTCAGGAACATCCTTCCCCACACGTGTTTGAGGATCTTGGGCCCTAACAGAGTCAATCTCGATGTCACTACGGTTAAGATTTTCATCCACAAGTTTTTCCAGAGTGTGCCGATTTGTCTCCTGGAGATTAGTCTTACTCCTCAATTCCTCGACAATGGACTCCAACACCTTGCACCTTTGCTGCACAGCGGCCAACTGGGCATACGTGTTGATCAGATTTCCTTCTTCTGCCATATCTGGATTCGGGCTTGCCTTCCAAGAAGTCCATTATTAGCTAAAGAGGAAGTGGGTTGAAAGACACTAAGGTGAGAATGACATTTCACAAGGGTAGATCGAGACAGGCTTAGGGTGAAAGCAAGTGGGCCAGGATACCCAGAAAATGAGGTGTTTGGGCTGAAGTATCTTTCAGACTATGAACTGGAATTTGGACTGAAATCTAAACAGTTGGCTTTGATTGGGCCTAAGAGGTGACACCTAGATCTAGGGTTTTGGGTTAGGGTCATGAAAATAAGTCTACCTAGACTAGAATGAGCCCTTGGGCCGGAATGTGTTTGGGCCTGGAGTAAAGCACATGGGCTGGAATGGTCCCTAAATCACAAATGGGCCTAACTTTCTTTGGGCCAGAGAAGATGGTTGCTAAGCCAAAAAGATTTTATTTTTAGGCCTTGTGAGTTATTTCAAGTTCAGGTGGATTTCTTTTTTTATGGGCCTAGAACTAATTGGATAATTCAAATTGGGCTAGAAGAGAAATCACCTAAACCTAAGCTTTTGGGCCGAAGCCCGAACAAATAACCCACACATTCAAGTCAAGCAAGGCCTTTGGGCCGTAAACAATAAAGCCGCGATATCGGGTTGGGCTGAGGTGATGTAGGAAAGTTCCTATCAATTCCTAGGCTGGGTAATGGGCCGATCATACAAGCAAACAAGGCCTACCCAAATTCAGCATGTCCTCACTGGACGTTTAAATCCAACCGGGTATGGATCGATCCGGAGAGGGTGCTAGGGGCATGGGCCCAGGTCACCTCAAAGGAATAGGGCTTGCACGCTATTCTCTTTGGGCTTCCCCACTTTTTTCACATCACCTGAAGGTGTGCGTCTACGGTCGGGTCTTTGACTAACCAAACAATGGGCTAGGTAAGGACACTGCCAGGAAAACGCTTGGGGGCTAAGGCCCAGGTATTAAGGGGTGTGGTTAGACGACACCCTCCTCTTTCCCCCGCTTATTCACATCACCTAGAAGGTGTGAGTCCCTGACAGGGGACCCTCAAATGGGTCTCGGGGTGAAATCGGTTTATGTGGACCCTCGCTCTCATATGATGCAAAAGTACAGAAATTTAAACTGCGCACAAAAGTAAACAAACAATGTAATAAAGCCATAAATAAACATCTTCGAGTTAAGCCCTCTTTCTTAAAATTAAACAAGTTAAAATTAAGAAGTTGTCCCCAGCAGAGTCGCCAGTCTGTGAGCCTCGATTTTAAACCCTATCCTATGTGGATTAAGTTGATTAGGATCTAATCGGTTTTTTGGTCCACTTATAACCTAAGGTTAATAACTATGTCATATAACAATAATTATTAAAACCTAAGCTAGCTAACTGGAACCTATTATGAGTCGCCACCTAATTTTAACCTAGAGTAAATCAGGAAAGGTAGAGTTCGGGTTCGGGGGCTTGGTATTCGACTTATTTAGGATTCAATTACTTTCATTACCCCTGAAATACCCCAAATCTAAATAATATTATTTAATCATTATTTATTGGAATATAATCCAAATATAAATCATTTCACGTACGCATGCAAACCATGCATGAAAACGTTACGTAAAAACAGTCGTTTCACCATAAACGCTAAAACGCCTTAGAAGCATATGGTCAAACATGACCTTGTATGACCCTCTAATATTCAAACTGAATGGTCATAAATTATTATATGAATATACAAATATATTCCCTAAGCTATATTCAGTCAAATACGCAAAATGCTCGGGAGTGCTCACACCCGCTCCTTAAAGCACGAAAAGTCCGGAGGAGTGCCGAGGTGGCACGAACTCCTATAAAATTAATTCCTAGAGTTCCTAACATCATTATTTATCATTCTAAAGAGAACCACGAAGTGGTTTCTCAAAATTCAGCAAAAACCAAAGGAGGATTTCTTAGCGCTCCTTTTTGGCCCGGGAGTGTCCCGATGGCCCGTAAATTATGTCACGGGTTGATATAACCCCATATAACTCAATGTAACATCTTAGTATATGTTTATTTACTATAATAAGTGTTTACAAACACTTGGAACTCATAAGAACAATTGGTTTCCCAAATTTCCTTAGAACACAAAAAAACACCTTCGGGTGTCACGAAAATGCGTTTTACGCAATTACCTTGTAGTTTTTGACATGCCACGAATTGGTAATCTTAAATGGGGTTAAAATGAACTTCTAAATAAGTTGGTGTGACTAGCCAACAAGGCTCTCTATAGGGGCCGATTTTAAGGGCAAAAACTAGTATAAAAATTGCATTAAAAATTTATAAAAAGCATAGAACATGGTGACTCACCTTCCCATGTGTTATATTACTTAATGTCTAAGTATGTAGGTCTCATTTGACCAGCAAGCTGTCGAAATTATGCAGAAGAATAAGGCCATGTGAGCTAGGAAGAAAACAAAATGTAAAAAGGCAAAAAGTAGATCTAGATTCCTTTCTTTTGATTCTTATAATTCAATGACCTAACATGCTTGGTCTTAGCTCATTAATGCCGATCAACATGCTCCATTCAGTCCCTAAAATCGTCCATATACAAGAGAGGAAGAAGACAAGTTATAACATTGAAAAATCAAAGGAATATCCTTACCTTTTCTCACCTTGTCTTCTAGTTTGCATTATTTTTGCTCCACCTTGCCATGTTCTCCATTATGGCCGATTTCAATGCTGGAAAGGAGGGCATTTATTGAGCCAATAACTCATTGAATAAACTAAGGAAAAGTATAGTCATTTGACATTAAGAATTAAGAAAACAAAAATCAATTCCAAGTCACTCCTTCCTTGCATTTACGTGAGCTAGGTCTCACTTTCTTCCTTGCCCTCTTCATCCACGGTTTAGGTAAGCTCCCTCCTCTCTCTTCTAGCTTCATCTTCTTCCTTTGAAGCTCTTAAGTCCATTAATGGAGTTTTAACTTCTATCTTCATCTTAAGGTAATTTCCTAGCATTTCTTGGCAAGTCTTGAAGCAAAACTCTTCCTAGCATATCAAGGTGGGTTCGGCCACATTTAGTTCTCCAAGGAGATTGTCCAAACCAACATTAAACCAAGGAGCATCTCAAGGTAGGTTTTAAAGCTTGAAAATCCTTAAAGCACATTTTTATGTGTAACCAAGTTCTACCTCTTCTAAGTCTCTTTTCTTCTTCATTTTGATGAAGGGAAAAACTTGTTCTTCACCTACCTTGGGAGTGCCGAAATTATAAGGAGCAAAGTCTAAGGTAAAGTCTTATAAACTACTTCCAAATCTACTTAAGATCTTTATTCAAGATCTAACTCCTAAACACCTTCACCTCTTGCATAAAACCGAAGAGGAGCATCAAGTTTACCTAGGAGGAAGCTTGGAGATTCAAGAAGAAGTTCAAGCACTTAACCACCTTTGTTAAGAAGTAAGTTTACTAAGTAAATCCTTATATTATAAGCTTTGTTAAGCTTCTAAAAATTGTACAAAAATTATGTACACCTCTTAGGTATATTAATACCGAAACTATATGGTTTTATATGCCAAAAATATAAACTATAACATATATAGAAAATATTTACCTTAAGACACATTTTTGTGTCACAAAATTCATTTATGTTACAAATAAATTTAGGCCGAAAAGTCTTAGGCAAAAATGCTTTATTTGAGCTTAGAATTTATATAAGACATTACAATAATTTATACATGAGTTATATAACTCCTATGAATTTATTTATAATTATTTAGACATATAAATCCACTTTTATATACCATATGGTCACCAAATATTTATGGCCGAATACTCTAATTGAAAAATAGGTTTTAATGACCTACTTAGGTATAAACTTATACTATAAAGTTTGGTGAGTTAAAAAATATCTTATTAGAGCTTAAATGGCTAATTAATTAAGTTATGTGGCTTAAATGTAATTTTTACAAAGTATAGTGCAAATATTGTGAAAGCCGAGAGCTTAAGGTGTATTTAGTGTAATTATGATATAAAATAAGGTTAGGAATTAAGTTTAATGATTTTAGATAATTTAAACAAGTTTTAAAATAACTTGTTATAAAGTTTTGGGCTATTATGTAATTTATAAAAGTTGTTATGAAAGTTTAGAATATAAAATGGGGCGAATTCATAATTAAGGAAATTATTAGGTTCGCTTTTGAATTTTAGAAGAATTAAATACTTAAACTATAGTTTATAAGTTATTAAATAACTATTATTAAGTTTTTGGGGTGAAAATGTAATTAATGGAAAGTTCAATGACAAAGCCGAATTGTTTTGGGGTTAGTTTGGTAATTTAAGAATTATATATTTATATTCAGCATTTATGGAGAATAAAAATTAAAACTATAGTTTATAAGACTTTATGTAAAGATTATAAGATTTTGTGGTTAGATTGCAAATATAAGAAGTATACATATACATGCCGAGATTTTGAGGGGCTAAGATGTAATTTCCGAAAGTTATAATATTTATAAGTTATGTCCAAAAGTATTAGTGGTAGTTTTGTAATTTAATTGAATAAGGAATTAAAATTATGTTATATAAAGAGATTAGAATTTAAATGTAAAGTTTGTGAATTAATGTGGTTGTTTTGTAAATAACCGAAATATAAGTTTAAGAATTTAGATTTAAATAAATATAGGTCCTATATGGATATTTGGAGGATTTAGAAGAAAGAATTTTGATTAAAAGGAATTATGGACTTAGAACTATGGCTTATATAGTTATAAGGCATCTAAAGGTACCCAATAAATATTTTTTGTTAAAAGAAGAATAATAGAAACTATAAGAATTTTAATGTCCATGTATGACATATAAAATAAGTCAAGATATTACAAGTTGTTATATCACCTAGACAATTGGAATAAACAACAAATATAGTACATGAAATATAAATACATATATTTCCATTAAAGGATTTTATAAATCAATCAAAAAAGGAACAAAAAAAAACATAACAAAACAGTTATACCTAAAATCATGAGGTAATTAAAAGAAAATAAGACCTCACAGAAATAACAAATACGAGATTTGTTAAAAGATTCCAAAGAATCATATATAAGGGTAACATAATTAACCCTCTCAGTAATCCTATTCTAGGACTTTGTTTGACCAGACGTTGACCGGAATTTACAAGTACAGTCTACGGTGAACGGTATGGGATTCTTGCAACCTGTTTTCTAACGGATTACACCGGCTTGTGTGGCTATCTGTTGTTTGAAATAACGACCAAGATAATTAATGTAAACTGTTGTTTTACTCTTGCACACTGTGGTATTATTTTATGTGCGTGATTGTTGCTGACTACAACGTGTATGTCCCACGCATACAAACACTACTATACCCAGTGGATTAAATACCTGCGTTTCAGTATACCGAGGACTTGTACTCAAGTCTCTCAACTAACTTCACTTTATAACAACGTCATTATCCTAACGTGATAATTGACAATACACATTGTGTTCTTGTTTAACGTCTTTATATGACACTTAACAATTATATACTTCGAGATTGAGGAGCCCAGTTGGATCTGGCCATGCATGCTACGGGAGTTGTACCTGTCTCAGGTCGTCTCCTACTACGTCGCGACGGAACATTCAGTTGGGAGGAAGACTTTATTCCTTCCGGGATTCAAATGCCCTTCAGTTCGAGGAAGACTTTATTCCTCTAGTGGGTTCTTATTCCCACGCCATTCAGTTCAGGGTTGACTACGTCATCTCCTGGGGTTTTTATACCCACCTTTCTTTATAACGAGGTCACTATACCTCCACTATTTCAGATATTCAGTTATAACTGTCAGTCCCATTGTGTGGACCCGACTATCAGTAAAGAATTTCAGTTCAGCTAACTCGACCTTCTGTGTCTTGTTCTATGTGACATTATTGTCCTTGTATGGATACTTGTTATTATCAGACTATGCTTGTTTACAGCTTTATAAAATGAACTGCATGTATTCGACAAAGTAGTTGGTGTGGCCCGGTAGACGATGGGCTGCACGTTTTCCATACCAGCATTGTTTGCTGAGCCCCTTTGGGGGCACCCCCATTTTTCAGGTACCTGAAGATTGAGAAGTTCACCACACACTGAGTGTAGGTGGGGTAGACCAAGCTTTGGGAGTCTACTATTAGTTATTTGTTTTTTTTTTGTATTGTACTTTGAGTTTGATTCCTAGTATCTCGGGTTGTATCTGTATTCCAGACCGTGACATTTGAGGATTGTATTTGGACTAGCCTTGTTGGTCACAGGGTGGCCAACGGCATTGTAATACCGCCCGGTTGTTGTATTTATTTCCGCTGCAGTTGTATTTTATTTGGGAGTGATCGCCGTTCAGTTTATTGGATTTCGGGTTGGGGTATTACAAAAATGGTATCAGAGCGTAGTTACGCTCTGGATACAAGGATACACCGAGATTAGGATATCTAATACCTTAGGTTAAGGGTTGAGAGATAGTATTGAAAGGAGTTTAAGTTAGTTTTACTTAGACTACTATCCAAGACCAAGATATTGACCTCAGTGTCTAATATACCTCAACATCCTGCAGATGTCAGGAAGAGGAGGACGACGTGGACAGGCCGATGAGGGGCCATCCATCAGGCTGGCAGACATTGCCACCTTAATTGCTCAGGCATTCGCACACAGGCGGGGGTTGGACAGCAGCAGCAGCTACCTCCACCACCACCACCCAGAGGAGAGATTGGGTGAAGAGTTTGGCTGATCTAAGGCCACTGCATTCAAGGGGCAGACTGACCCTGGTCACTTGGAGACCTACATCATGGAGATGGAGACAGCGTTCGAGACGCTTGCAGTCCCAGCTAGGGAAAAAGTAAGACTTGCTGCCTTTTATCTGAAGGATGCAGCTAGAGATTGGTGGAACATGGTGAAAGCCGACCACCTGGATGACCCAGCTTTTACTTGGGGACATTACACTGCACTACTTAGGGGCAAATACTACCCGGCCCACACCAGGATGGTGAAGACTAGGGAGTTTGATGCATTGGAGCAGACGGGAAAGATGACCGTTGATGAGTATTATGCTAAGTTACTTCACTACTCCCGACTACTACCCGGCATAGGATACTCGGACCAGTGTTGGTCGACCGATTCTACGGGGGACTGAGCCCTCGACTTCAGTTTGGGATGGGACCAATCATCCCCACCATTTGCAGGTAAAACAGGAAACATAAATCAGTTGAAATCTTATTACATACTATACCCCATCAGGGGAGAATTGGAGATTAATATCTTGAGATTTCAGGAATGCTACATGCTGCTCCGTAGTGGAGATCACTTGTAAGAGAAGGGATGCTTTGAGCTCCCAAAAGAGGAAGGACGGACCTGGTGGCGAAGATGCCAAGCAGGGGAACTCCAACAGAAGGAACAAACCTTATCAGAAGGGACAGGGGTCCTACCAAGGGAAGGGGACCCAAACTACTGGGAACCCCCAGTCGGGAACCCACGGAGCAGCAACTACACAGAAAACCTACCCATCTAAGGGTAGGAACTCTAAGTTAAATTTTGAGACTTTTGTGATTACTTCAGTACCTTTGGGATGATAATTGACCTTGATTGTGTTAGGTTCCGGACATGGCTCAAACACGGGCCAGAAGTATGTCCGCCGTTTCAACTGTAAGCAATGCGGAAAGGACCACCCCGGCGTTGACTGCCAAGGGGAGAAAGTCATTGCCGCTACTGTCAGATACTCGGGCACGTGCCTTCGAGTGTATCCGGAACCCGGAGAGCAGGAACTACCACTACCGGGAGCAAAGCCAAACACCGCCCTAAGAATGGAGCTAGCGATACTCGCCCTCCACCAACAAACCAGGCTCAGGGGTATAAGGGCAAAGGCCCAGCATCGGGACCCGCCCTACATGTCATGGACCGCTCAGATGAGGCTGGTCCTTCTTCTAACCCAGGTATTTCTAAACCATGTGAACCGTTATTGAGCAATGAATGATGTGAATGAGTGCTTGCATGCCTTGATTGCCTAGTTGCATAGGAAGGAATTAGTAAGACTCACTAGTAAAAATTTAAACCACGTAGGAAGCTATAAGATATGCTTTCCTATCCCCTCACCGCCCTCCCTGGAAGAAAACATTATCAAAGTACAAGAACCAGGGAACGAACAATGTAAGGTTATCCAACCAGGTTTGATATTACTCAAAGGATACCTAACACCGGAGACACAAATTGCAATCATTAGAAAATGTCAAGAATTGGGAGCAGGACCAGGAGGGTTCTACACTCCAGAATTTCCAGGAGGATCAAAAATGAAGCTGAAAATGATGTGCTTGGGAAAGGATTGGAATCCTTATACCAGAATTACCAAGATACAAGAAATGGAGATGGAGCACAAGTGCCAAAATCCCAGAAGAATTTTTACAAATTGTGGAACAAGCAGTTACTACAGCTCAGCAGCTAGAAGAAGATCCAGTTCCCAACTTAAGGGCTGATCTATGTATCATCAACTTCTATGAAAAGGAGGCCGCTTAGGACTACACCAGGATAGGATGAAAACACAAGGTCCCTCGATCAGGGATACCAGTATTGTCTTTGTCAATTGGAGACGACGCAGAGTTCCTTTATGGCGAGCAGAAGCGTGTGGACCTTGCAAAGAAAATCATATTGAATTCAGGAGATGTTTTAATAATGGGTGGAAAGTCAAGGTTGCTATACCATGGAATTAAGAGGATTAAATTAAACACAGCACCTTCGACAGTGATAAACACCACTCACATGAGACCAGGAAGATTAAGTTTAACTTTTAGAAAGTACTAGTGTTGTAATTGTTTTTGGACCTCAGAAAGGAGATCATCTCATCAATGAAGCATTATTGTTTGTGAAAGTGAATGTCTTTAGACCCCATCATGTATCAAAGTACTTACTCAGATTCTGTTATTAGGTTGTGCTAAGGAGACGAGAGGTGCCTTAAGTATACTTACTGAGGAGGAGGCCCGCAAGGGCGGCTCGATTCTCACTGGTACCTTTCCGGTTAATGGAGTGGATGCATTAGTACTGTTGACTCCGGAGCCTCACATACTTTCGTTTCGCCTACGCTTGCGGGGAAGTTGGGGCTAGACGCTGTAGAGTTACCTGATTTTAAGGTGGCACTCCCGTCTAAGGAGAAGATCAGTTGCACTCGTCTTTATAGAGGAGCCACTATCAGTATTAAGGAGGAGAAATTTCCTATTGACCTTATTGAGTTCAGAGGTCTAGGATTCGATGTTATAGCCGGGATGGACTGGCTGGGGCGGCACAGAGGCCGCATTCTTTGTGCAGAGCGCAGACTGTTGCTTAAGAGCCCATCAGGAGTGACAGTATCTTACCGTCAGAGCCCTAGAGCGCCATCGATAAAAGTTATATCTGCTATGTCCATGTACAAGCACGTCAGGAAGCAGAAGGAGGTATATCTATGTTATGTTCAGAATGTAGAGCATGACCCTGATTTTGATCCAGTATGCCAGTGGTGTCGGATTTTCCAGATATTTTTCCAAAGGAACTTCCAGGCTTACCGCCATCCAGAGAGGTAGAGTTCTCCATCGAATTACTACCAGGTACCGGTCCCATAGCTAAGGCACCGTACCGTATGGCACCAGCAGAGATGGCAGAGTTGAAGGAGCAGTTGAAAGATTTATTGGACAAGGGATACATACGACCTAGCGTATCTCCTTGGGGCACCAGTGCTTTTGTGAAAAAGAAGGATGGAAGCCTTCGTTTATGTATTGATTACAGGGAGCTTAATGCAGTATCAGTGAAGAATAAATATCCACTACCACGGATCGATGATTTGTTTGATCAGCTGAGAGGAGCAAAAGTGTTTTCGAAGATCGATTTGAGATCAGGCTACCATCAGATACCCATCAGGGAGCAAGACATAGAAAAGACAGCATTCAGAACACGGTATGGCCACTATGAGTTTACAGTTATGCCTTTGGCTTGTCAAATGCACCTGCAGTCTTCATGGATTTGATGAACAGATTATTCAGAGAGCAGTTAGATAAGACCGTGGTTGTATTCATCGATGACATCCTCATTTATTCAAAGTCTAAGGAAGAGCACGCGAGTCACCTCCGACATGTACTTGAGATCTTAAGGGAGAACCAGCTTTATGCTAAGTTCTCCAAATGTGAGTTTTGGTTGGACAGAGTTTCCTTTCTAGGACATGTTATCTCTGATGCTGGGATCGCAGTGGATCGGCAAAGATAGAAGCAGTTCGCACTTGGCCTAGGCCAAAGACAGTTACGGACATCAGGAGTTTCCTTGGTTTAGCAGGATACTACAGAAGGTTTGTCAGAGACTTCTCCAAAATAGCCAAACCTATGACCAGCTTAATGAAGAAGGACGCACCCTTCACATGGACTACTGAATGTGAGACCTCATTCGAGCTTTTGAAGAATGCTTTGACATCAGCACCAGTTTTGACTATACCTGAAGGCACAGAGGGTTATGAAGTTTACTGTGATGCATCAGGCAGAGGATTAGGGTGTGTACTCATGCAGAATGGGAAGGTAGTCGCCTACGCTTCCCGACAGTTGAAGAAACATGAGGAAAATTATCCCACACATGACTTGGAGCTTGGAGCTATTGTTTTTGCATTGAAGATCTGGCGCCACTACCTGTATGGTGTCCAGATGACCGTATATTCGGATCACAAGAGTTTGAAGTATGTATTCACCCAGAAGGAGTTAAACATGAGACAAAGAAGATGGGTTGAATTCTTAAGGACTATGACATTGATTTGCAGTACAAGAAGGGAAAGCTAATGTTGTAGCAGACGCACTGAGTCGACGAGCACATTCTCTAAATGCCATTGTGGCTAGCTCGAGTCTTATAGACGACATACGCAGAGCACAGCAGAGTGATCAGCGAATGATGGAGATCAGTCAGAAGTTGTCTGACGGTACGTTTGAGAGTGGTAAATATGAGTTTCAGCTACATGATGATGGACTCATCAGATTGAAGGGAGATTGTGTATTCCCAGAGACAGCACAGATATAAAGGAGCATATTCTTCGAGAGTCCCACACTTCTACCACATCTGTCCATCCAGGAGCTTCTAAGATGTACAAAGATCTAAAGAGGTATTTCTGGTGGAGTGGTATGAAGGGCGACGTGACAGAGTATGTGATTCGATGTCTCACTTGTCAGAAAGTGAAATTCGAACATAGACGACCTGGAGGTATGGTACAGTCTATGCCAGTTCCAGAGTGGAAGTTTTATGATATCTCCATGGACTTCGTGGTGGGACTACCACCTACGAGAGGAGGCCTAAAACATGATTTGGGTTGTTGTTGACCGACTGACTAAAGTTGCTAGGTTTATTCCGATGAAGGATACTTGGAAAGTGCCAAAGTTAGCAGAGCTATTTGAGAAAGAGATTATCAGACATCATGGAGTTCCAAAGACTATTGTTTCAGATCGAGATACTAGATTTCTCTCACGATACTGGCGAGCTACTCGCGAGGCACTTGGCACTGAGTTGAAGCTTAGCACAGCATTTCATCCTCAGACAGATGGTCAGTCAGAGAGGACTATTCAGACCTTAGAGGACATGCTACGAGCATGTGCCTTGGATTTTCAGGGCAGCTGGATAGATAGATTACATCTCATCGAGTTTGCTTACAATAACAGCTATCACGCCTCTATACAGATGTCACCTTTTCAGGCTTTATATGGCAGACCATGCCGCACACCTTTGTGCTGGGACGAGTCTAGTGAGACCGTCATCATTGGGCCTGAGTACTTGGAGCAAGTCCAGGCAGAAGTTCAGCAGATCAGAAACAATATGAAAGCAGCACAGGACAGACAGAAATCATATGCTGATGAGAGGCGACGAGACCTTGAGTTCGCAGTTGGCGACCAGGTATTTCTACGAGTTTCACCCATAGAAGGGTGTATTCAGATTTGGTCAGAAGGGCAAGCTAAGCCCGAAATTTGTAGGACCCTACGCTATCATAGAGCGGGTGGGCCTAGTGGCATATCGACTTGATTTGCCAGCCGAGTTGGGCAAAGTACACAATGTTTTTCACGTGTCTCAGCTAAGAAATACATGCCTCATCCTTCTCATGTTCTACAACCAGAGACACTCTCTTTAGAACCAACAATGCGGTATGTGGAAACACCGCAAAGAATCTTAGATAGGAAGACACGAGAGACTCGAAACAAGTCTGTGAGCCTCGTGAAGGTTCTTTGGTCGAACCACGATGTGGAAGAGGCCACATGGGAACTCGAAGCTGATATGCGAGCGAAGTTTCCCTCATTATTTACCGACTAGGCACTTTAGTCTAGGGTACGGGGGCGTACCCTTCTTTTTGGGGGGTAGAGCCTTTTTCATTTTGAGTTTAGTGTGCACTTTGTTGCACCTTTGCATTGCATTTGTTGCTTTTGTGCATTTCAGTTGTTGCACTTTTGTGCATTTCAGTTGTTGCACTTTTGTGCATTTCAGTTGTTGCACTTTGGTGCATTTCAGTTGTTGCACTTTTGTGCATTTCAGTTGTTGCACCTTTTGTGCATTTCAGTGACACCTTGTCTTGTATGTGTTCTTGTGTAACACTGTGTTTGAATGTACCTTGTACTTCTACTTGATTGTGTGTACTTCATTACACTACAATGGAAATATTATATGCACTACGTTGCACCATTTGAAATGAAAAGTGATTGTGTTCACTACCTTGCGTACACTGCAAGTATATGTTATGACATTCAAGTATTTCTGTTGTACTTGATATACACTATGAACTTAGGGATATAGAGACTTGGGACTTGATCCCTAAAAATTAGATTGAGTTGTGGATACTTAGTGGAACTTGATTCCCCCACAACCTTATACTTTAAATATGAGACTTCGGGGCGAAGTCCTTTTTAAGGGGGGTAGATTGAAATACCCCAAATCTAAATAATATTATTTAATCATTATTTATTGGAATATAATCCAAATATAAATCATTTCACGTACGCATGCAAACCCATGCATGAAAACGTTACGTAAAAACAGTCGTTTCACCATAAACGCTAAAACGCCTTAGAAGCATATGGTCAAACATGACCTTGTATGACCCTCTAATATTCAAACTAATGGTCATACAATTATTATATGAATATACAAATATATCCCTAAGCTATATTCAGTCAATACGCAAAATGCTCGGGAGTGCTCACACCCGCTCCTTAAAGCACGAAAGTCCGGAGGAGTGCCGAGGTGGCACGAACTCCTATAAAATTAATTCCTAGAGTTCCTAACATCATTATTTCATTCTAAAGAGAACCACGAAGTGGTTTCTCAAATTCAGCAAAAACCAAAGGAGGATTTCTTAGCGCTCCTTTTTGGCCCGGGAGTGTCCCGATGGCCCGTAAATTATGTCACGGGTTGATATAACCCCATATAACTCAATGTAACATCTTAGTATATGTTTATTTACTATAATAAGTGTTTACAAACACTTGGAACTCATAAGAACAATTGTTTCCCAAATTTCCTTAGAACACAAAAACACACCTTCGGGTGTCACGAAAATGCGTTTACGCAATTACCTTGTAGTTTTTGACATGCCACGAATTGGTAATCTTAAATGGGGTTAAAATGACCTTCTAAATAAGTTGGTGTGACTAGCCAACAAGGCTCTCTATAGGGGCCGATTTTAAGGGCAAAAACTAGTATAAAAATTGCATTAAAAATTTATAAAAAGCATAGAACATGGTGACTCACCTTCCCATGTGTTATATTACTTAATGTCTAAGTATGTAGGTCTCATTTGACCAGCAAGCTGTCGAAATTATGCAGAAGAATAAGGCCATGTGAGCTAGGAAGAAAACAAAATGTAAAAAGGCAAAAAAGTAGATCTAGATTCCTTTTCTTTTGATTCTTATAATTCAATGACCTAACATGCTTGGTCTTAGCTCATTAATGCCGATCAACATGCTCCATTCAGTCCCTAAAATCGTCCATATACAAGAGAGGAAGAAGACAAGTTATACATTGAAAATCAAAGGAATATCCTTACCTTTTCTCACCTTGTCTTCTAGTTTGCATTATTTTTGCTCCACCTTGCCATGTTCTCCATTATGGCCGATTTCAATGCTGGAAAGGAGGGCATTTATTGAGCCAATAACTCATTGAATAAACTAAGGAAAAGTATAGTCATTTGACATTAAGAATTAAGAAAACAAAAATCAATTCCAAGTCACTCCTTCCTTGCATTTACGTGAGCTAGGTCTCACTCTTCCTTGCCCTCTTCATCCACGGTTTAGGTAAGCTCCCTCCTCTCTCTTCTAGCTTCATCTTCTTCCTTTGAAGCTCTTAAGTCCATTAATGGAGTTTTAACTTCTATCTTCATCTTAAGGTAATTTCCTAGCATTTCTTGGCAAGTCTTGAAGCAAAACTCTTCCTAGCATATCAAGGTGGGTTCGGCCACATTTAGTTCTCCAAGGAGATTGTCCAAACCAACATTAAACCAAGGAGCATCTCAAGGTAGGTTTTTAAAGCTTGAAAATCCTTAAAGCACATTTTTATGTGTAACCAAGTTCTACCTCTTCTAAGTCTCTTTTCTTCTTCATTTTGATGAAGGAAAAACTTGTTCTTCACCTACCTTAGGAGTGCCGAAATTATAAGGAGCAAAGTCTAAGGTAAAGTCTTATAAAACTACTTCCAAATCTACTTAAGATCTTTATTCAAGATCTAACTCCTAAACACCTTCACCTCTTGCATAAAACCGAAGAGGAGCATCAAGTTTACCTAGGAGGAAGCTTGGAGATTCAAGAAGAAGTTCAAGCACTTAACCACCTTTGTTAAGAAGTAAGTTTACTAAGTAAATCCTTATATTATAAGCTTTGTTAAGCTTCTAAAAATTGTACAAAAATTGTACACCTCTTAGGTATATTAATACCGAAACTATATGGTTTTATATGCCAAAAATATAAACTATAACATATATAGAAAATATTTTACCTTAAGACACATTTTTGTGTCACAAAATTCATTTATGTTACAAATAAATTTAGGCCGAAAAGTCTTAGGCAAAAATGCTTATTTTTGAGCTTAGAATTTATATAAGACATTACAATAATTTATACATGAGTTATATAACTCCTATGAATTTATTTATAATTATTTAGACATATAAATCCACTTTTATATACATATGGTCACCAAATTTATGGCCGAATACCTAATTGAAAAATAGGTTTTAATGACCTACTTAGGTATATAAACTTATACTATAAAGTTTGGTGAGTAAAAATATCTTATTAGAGCTTAAATGGCTAATTAATTAAGTATGTGGCTTAAATGTATTTTTACAAAGTATAGTGCAAATATGTGAAAGCCGAGAGCTTAAGGGTGTATTTAGTGTAATTATGATATAAAATAAGGTTAGGAATTAAGTTTAATGATTTTAGATAATTTAAACAAGTTTTAAAATAACTTGTTATAAAGTTTTGGGCTATTATGTAATTTATAAAAGTTGTTATGAAGTTTAGAATAAAATGGGGCGAATTCATAATTAAGGAAATTATTAGGTTCGCTTTTGAATTTTAGAAGAATTAAATACTTAAAACTATAGTTTATAAGTTATTAAATAACTATTATTAAGTTTTGGGGTGAAAATGTAATTAATGGAAAGTTCAATGACAAAGCCGAATTGTTTTGGGTTAGTTTGGTAATTTAAGAATTTATATATTTTATTCAGCATTTATGGAGAATAAAAATTAAAACTATAGTTTATAAGACTTTATGTAAAGATTATAAGATTTTGTGGTTAGATTGCAAATATAAGAAGTATACATATACATGCCGAGATTTTGAGGGGCTAAGATGTAATTTCCGAAGTTATAATATTTATAAGTTATGTCCAAAAGTATTAGTGGTAGTTTTGTAATTTAATTGAATAAGGAATTAAAATTATGTATATAAAGAGATTAGAATTTAAATGTAAAGTTTTGTGAATTAATGTGGTTGTTTTGTAAATAACCGAAATATATTTAAGAATTTAGATTTAAATAAATATAGGTCCTATATGGATATTTGGAGGATTTAGAAGAAAGAATTTTGATTAAGGAATTATGGAATTAGAACTATGGCTTATATAGTTATAAGGAATCTAAAGGTAACCAATAAATATTATTTATGGTTAAAAGAAGAATAATAGAAACTATAAGAATTTTAATGTCCATGTATGACATATAAAATATAGTCAAGATATTACAAGTTGTTATATCACCTAGACAATTGGAATAAACAACAAATATAGTACATGAAATATAAATACATATATGTACATTAAAGGATTTATAAATAAATCAAAAAGGAATAACAAAACAGTTATACATAAAATCATGAGGTAATTAAAAGAAATAAGACCTCACATGAAATAACAAATACGAGATTTGTTAAAAAATTCAAAAGAATCATTATATAAGGGTAACATAATTTAACCCTCTCAGTTAATCCTATTCTAGGACTTTGTTTGACCAGACGTTGACCGGGAACTTACAAGTACAGTCTACGGTGAACGGTATGGGATTCTTGCAACCTGTTTTCTAACGGATTACACTGGCTTGTGTGCTATCTGTTGTTTGAAATAACGACCAAGATAATTAATGTAAACTGTTGTTTTACTCTTGCACACTGTGGTATTATTTTATGTGCGTGATTGTTGCTGACTACAACGTGTATGTCCCACGCATACAAACACTACTATACCAGTGGATTAAATACCTGCGTTTCAGTATACCGAGGACTTGTACTCAAGTCTCTCACTAACTTCACTTTAAACATACGTCATTATCCTAAACGGGATAATTGACAATACACATTGTATTCTTGTTTAACGTCTTTATATGACACTTAACAATTATATACTTCGAGATTGAGGAGCCCAGTTGGATCTGGCCATGCATGCTACGGGAGTTGTACCTGTCTCAGGTCATCTCCTACTACGTCGCGACGGAACATTCAGTTGGGAGGAAGACTTTATTCCTTCCGGGATTCAAATGCCCTTCAGTTCGAGGAAGACTTTATTCCTCTAGTGGGTTCTTATTTCCCACCCATTCAGTTCAGGGTTTGACTACGTCATCTCCTGGGGTTTTTATACCCAACCTTTCTTTATAACGAGGTCACTATACCTCCACTATTTCAGATATTCAGTTATAACTGTCAGTCCCATTGTGTGGACCGACTATCAGTAAAGAATTTCAGTTCAGCTAACTCGACCTTCTGTGTCTTGTTCTATGTGACATTATTGTCCTTGTATGGATACTTGTTATTATCAGACTATGCTTGTTTACAGCTTTATAAAAATGAACTGCATGTATTCGACAAAGTAGTTGGTGTGGCCCGGTAGACGATGGGCTGCACGTTTTCCATACCAGCATTGTTTGCTGAGCCCCTTTGGGGGCACCCCCATTTTTCAGGTACCTGAAGATTGAGAAGTTCACTACACTGAGTGTAGGTGGGGTAGACCAAGCTTTGGGAGTCTACTATTAGTTATTTGTTTTTTTTTTGTATTGTACTTTTGAGTTTGATTCCTAGTATCTCGGTTGTATCTGTATTCCAGACCGTGACATTTGAGGATTGTATTTGGAACTAGCCTTGTTGGTCACAAGGGTGGCCAACGGCATTGTAATACCGCCCGGTTGTTGTATTTATTTCCGCTGCAGTTGTATTTTATTCGGGAGTGATCGCCGTTCAGTTTATTGGATTTCGGGTTGGGGTATTACACCCCTAAGAAGTTTTTTTTCCTCTACTTAGTTTAATTACGGCTTATTAGAGTCATTTTAACCTAAGTGCGCGAGCTTCTGTTTTTTTTTTTGTTTTTTAGCATTTTTTTTGACAAAAACTAAAGTGAAAGTTGAAATTACTAAACTAGGGTTTTGGAGGCAGAATTAGGTCAATTTTTGTTTCCGTCCGTAGCCACGGACCTAATGTCCGTAACCACGGACCCTAGTTAATCTATGTGAAAATAAAGTCAAAATAAACAGAAAACAAAAATTTGAAAAGTCCGGGGCCACGGACAGGACGTCCGTAGGCCCGGACATACTTAGCAAAACCTAAATTTTAAAATTTTAAATCCCGCCGCCGTCCGTGGGTGTCCGTGGCCACGGACAACCCGTCCGTGGTCCAGGACCATAGGTCCGAGATCCCGGACCACCCACGGACAGGGGTTTATGGTGGTTCCCGAAGGTGTTTTCGGCTCAAAATTTATGCACGTGTTGCGAAGGTATACAATTCGTTAGTAATTGAAGGATTACAGTTTGAAAGTCGAATTATGTAGAACTTGACGAACAAGTAACAAGGCAGAAACAGAAGTAAGTAGCAATACAGAAGCGTAAAAAGGTTAGTTTGAACCCAAAATTTGACAGAGAGTTAATAAGGTCGTGGAGAGTTAGAAAAGTAGAATTGCAACCTGTTTTACCTTCGAATTCAGGAGGATTCTTCACGTCGGATTCTTCGGAGGCTCCGATGGTGCCGGTTCCGGATTGAGTTCGACCCGAGCTTCTGGTTGTTGATTGTTGAAGGTGTTCTTCATGTTTTGGAGGTGGTTTGGTTGATGTTTGTTGATTGTTGATGTGTTGGGAGTTAAAAATGTGTTTAGATGGTGATTTCGGGGGATTTTTGATGTGATTTTGGCTTGGATGTGTAAAAACGTGAAGAGAATGAGACGGCTGCCTTCTTTGAGGGTTTAGGGCTCTTGAGGTTCTGATTTGATCATGGGATAAGGTTCCTTATATAGGCCTCCTTAAAGATAGAAAAATCCGGTAAGAACCGAGATTTACCGACGTTTAAGCACAAGGGCTTCAAAAGGAATTTGATTATGAAATTTTACACATGGGTAAAGGATGATATTCTGATCTTTCTGAAGTGGAATCAAATTTTTGGATATTGGAATATTTTTAAATTCAATTCTCGCCAGATTCAATCAGAAATTTCTAGAAAATTATTGGAAATTCGAAAAATCAGAATTCTGACGCCATTACACTTCAAATGTCATCCTCTATCATGGGGTGAAAATTTCAAAGCATTTTGAACTGGTTTGATCCTTATTTGGAGGAAGAGAAAGCCTATAGGGGGCTTAGGAGCCTTGAAAAATCACGAAAATGCCCCTGGAGATGACTAAGTTGTCCCTAGTACTCTGAAATGTGTTGATCGAACTGGTAACCCGCGCTACTAGCCTATTAGTAGAGACTCTGGAGATGACTAAGCTGTCCTTATGTGCTTTGTTCTAGCTTCATTCCAACCTTTCATGGACTAGGTGGAGTCCTTCTTGATATATATTCAAACTCTCTTCAAGTTCTAAGGTAAAACAACTATCTTAATGTTTTTTTAAAACAATATATAATCTAGGGTTTACAATGAGATGAAGCATAAAGCTTGTATACTCATTTTATCATTTGTATAATGTTTAGAAGTTGACAAGCAACTAAAAAGCCTTGCCGATTTAGTCAAGGAAACAAGAAAGAAGTTGTGAGGAAAGAGGTAAATGTGCTAACCTAATGTGGTTTAAAGTCTTAGGAGAAATGAGCTTATGTTTTTATTAAAATGATCTAAGGAGCCAATGGTGAATGACTTAGTAAAATGTTCTCAAAGGCTTAGTAAAAGGCATATGTGTTGTTGAGTGTATTTGCAGGTCAAAGGCAAAATAAAATGTGGGAATTCAGTGTTTATGATTTATGCATCTTAAGGGCCTAAGAGCCATGTTATTTAAGGGCCTAAGTGCCAAGCAATTTAAATTATGCACTATATTGTGATGTAGTGCTAAATGAGTGAAGTTTGTGTATAAGAATGTGATTGATGGATTTTAGTGTTCTTGGTTGTTTAATGGTGAAAACATTGTGTTTTGGTGTTAGTAATGTTCTAGGATAGTTCATGTCAAAATTTAGGTAACAAACAAGGAGTTCTAAGGGTTTTAAATGAGTTTGGTAAGTTAGGAAATGTTTAGGATGGATAAGTGCTTTCCTAGTGAAAGAAACATGCATTAAGGGGTTTAAAGATGTAAAAAGGGCTTAGGCAATGTTCTGGAGGATTTAGAATGCAAAAGAATGTTTTGGGACATTTCAAGATCATGGTGAGATAGTGTTTAGGACTTGTGCAATGTTGATGTGTAAGGAAGAAGTAATGTATTGCATGAAGAAGCTATAAACTTGTAAAGATGTTCAAAGAGTTGTTAGGAATAAAAGATGCTTGGGAGATGATGTAGTGTGGTGAGGAACAATTATTGGCATAGTGGCTATCATAGGTATGAAACACCACTTAGAAAACCAAGGAGAAAATATCATAAATGTTAGGAATTTTGGTATGAGATGAGTAAGTGTTTAAGGAGATAGGAAATGAGTTTCATGGATGTTGTATGAGGTGTAAGTGTACAAATGATGTTAGAACACCATAGGAGGCTTTAGGAGAAGTTTGGTGAAGATTTAACAATTTTTGGACATGTTCTGGTGGCGTCCGACCCAGGGGTCCGACCCAAGTTTGGGTCGGACGACCTCTGTTAGACGTCAGTAAGTGGTTCTGGAACGGTCCGACCCAGAACATGGGTCGGACGTGTTGTTTTTAAAGGACGGTAAGTGTTCTGGAATGGTCCGACCCAGTTGGTTGAGTCGGACATGGGTCGGACAAGTAGAGTTTTCAACCCGAAAGTCACTGGAAGGGTCCGACCCAGTTGGTGGGTCGGACGGTGGGTCAGATAGACCAAAACTTATAAAAAAACAGTAAAGAATGTGGCAAATGTAGTTAACCCTTGGGGGTATAATAGAGGTAACCAAGGTTAAGTTGGGCATTTAAACATGTCATATAGTCATGTAAAATACTTAGTAAATTTGAAGTTAAGTAAGAAATTAACTGACATCTTAAACATGTATAGGAGTGACCTACGGTGGAAATCAATTGAAGCAAGGACCAAGGTATGGTTTTCTTGCAGTCTGTTGCCTACCGGTTTACACCGGCTTGTGTGTTGTTTGTTTTTTCTGTATGTTTCAAACCTTATAAGACTTAATCATGTAATGAGTTTACAGCTGTTCATATTATTGTGATGTTATGATGTGACTCATTTCCCTTGTGTGCGTCTAACATGACTTACCACTTGTTGTGAATTGTTTGTTAAGTTCCACTGTTGAACTTCTAACAAGTGCTAACTGGGAAGTGAGGAATCCGGTTGTCCGGTCATGCATGTAAGTTAAGAGTATATCTGAATCAGATTCGACTCTTATGTTGTTAAGATTGTTCTCCTTAATTTGGCGTTCGATCTCCCGCTAGCTTCCTCCAAAGCTTACCTATTCTGACTTATGATCGGTTTAGTGGGAACATGTGTTTTGTGTGGTGTGTTCGGGTCACTATATCCGAACCATATGTGACTTAAGTTACACGTTCGAATAACAGAACCGTAATGAGTGTGTGTAACGAGCTTAACATGAGAGTGAACCATTCTCTAGGCTTCTTGTGTTGTTTAACCTTCTTGGTTTGTTATTGTGAAAGTGAAATACCCAAATCTAATTAATATTATTAAACCATTATTTAATGGAAATAATCCTATTATAAATCATTTCACGTACGCATGCAAACCCATGCATGAGAACGTTACGTAAAAACAGTCATTTCTCCATAAACGCTAAAACGCCTCAGAAGCACATGGTCAAACCTGATGTTGTATGACCCTCTAATATTCAAACCAAATGGTCATACAACTATTATATGAATATATAAACATATTCCCTAAGCTATATTCAGTCAGAAACGCAAACGCTCGGGAGTGCTCACGCACGCCCCTTAAAGCACGAAAAGTCCAGAGGAGTGCCGAGGTGGCACGAACCCTATAAATTAATAATTCCTTGAGTCCTAACATCCTTATTAACCATTATAAAGAGAACCCAAGAAGTGGTTTATCAAAATTCAGCAAAACCACAGGAGGATTTCTTAGCGCTCCTTTTTGCCCGTGTGTCCCGATGGCCCGTAAATTATGTCATGGTTGATATAACCCCATATAACTCAATGTAACATCTTAATATATGTTTGTTTATTTACTATAATAAGTGCTTACAAACACTTGGAACTCATAAAAAAATTTGGTTCCCAAAGATTTCCTTAGAGCACAAAAACACACCTTCGGGTGTCACGAAAACGCGTTTTACGCAATTGCCTTGTAGTTTTTGACATTCCACGAATTGGTAATCTTAAATAGGGTTAAAATGACCTTCTAAATCAGTTGGAGAGACTAGTCAACAAGGCTCTCTATAGGGGCCGAAGTTATGCCCAAAAACTAGTATAAAATTTTGCATTTAAAGTTTATAAAAGGCATAGAACATGGTGACTCACCTTCCCATGTGTTTATTACTTAATGTCAAAGTATGTAGGTCTCATTTGACCACCAAGCTGTCGAAATTAGGCATTGGAATAAGGCCATGTGAGCTAGGAAGAAAACAAATGCAAAAAGGTAAAAAGTAGATCTAGATTCCACTTTTGATTTCTTTTCTCCATGTGACCTTCCTTTGCTCTTCCTTGGCTCTTCAATGTCGATTGAGACACCTCATTTGACCCCTTCAATTCGTTCATCTACAAGAGGAGAAGAAGACAAGCACAAAACATAGAAAAATCAAAAGAATATACCTTACCTAACTTACCTGTCTTCTAGCTCACATTATTTTCTCCATCTTGCCTTGTCACCCCACATGTCTGAAATTATGCAGATAACATGGGCATTTATTGAGCCAATAACCCATGGAATAAACTAAAGAAAAGAATAGTCATTTGACATTAAAATTGACAAAACAAAAATCAATTCCAAATTGCATTCTCTTACCTTATACGTGAGTTTAGTCTCATTTCCCTCCTTGCACTCTTCATCAACGAATTGGTAAGGCTCCCTCCTCTCTCTTCTTGCTTCATCTTCTTCCTTTGAAGCTCTTAAGTCCATTAATGGAGTTTTAACTTCTATCTTCATCTTTAAGGTAATTTCCTAGTATTTCTTGTCAAGCCTTGAAGCAAAACTCTCCTAGCACATCAATAAGCATTCGGCATCAATTAGTTCTCCAAGGAGGTTGTCCAAACCAACATTAATCCAAGGAGCATTTCAAGGTATCTTAAGGTAGTTTTAATGCTTGTAAATCCTTAAAGCACATTTTTATGTGTAACCAAGTTCTTCTTCTTCTAAGGCTCTTTTCTTCTTCATATTCATGAAGGAAAACTTGTTCTTCATCCACCTTTAGTGAGCCGAAATATAAGGAGAAAAAGCTTAAGGTAAATTCTTGTAAAACTACTTACAAATCTACTTAAGATCTTTATTGAAGATCTAACTCCTAAACTCCTTCACCACTTGCATATAACCGAAGTGGAGCATCAATATTACCTTGGAGAAAGCTTGGGGATACAAAGAAGAGTTCAAGCACTTAACCACCTTTGTTAAGAAGTAAGTTTATTAAGTAAATCTTTATGTTATAAGCTTTGTTAAGCTTCTAAAAATTATACAAAAATTATGTACATCTCCTAGGTTAATTAAACCGAAACTATATGGTTTTATATGCCAAAAATATAATCTATAACATATATAGAAAATATTTACCTTAAGACACATTTTTGTGTCACAAATTTATTTAAGTTACAAATAAATTAAGGCCAAAATGTCAAGGGCAAAAATGCTTATTTTTAAGCTAAGAATCAATATAAGACATTACAATAATTTTACATAAGTTATATGACTCATATGAATTTATGTATAGTTATTTTGACATATAAATCCACTTTTATATACTATATGGTCCTTAATAAATTATGGCCGAATGCTCTAAGTGTTAAATAGATTTTAATGAGCTACTTATGTATATAAACTTATACTATAAAGTTTGGTGAGTTAAAAATTTTTATTAGAGCTTAAATAGTTAATTAATTAAGTTATGTGGCCTAAAGTAATTTTACAAAGTTTAGTGTGTTATTATAAAAACCGAGAGTAAGGGTGTTCTTGGAATTATATATATAATATAAGGTTAGGAATTAAGTTTATGAATTTTAGATAATTTAAACAAGTTTTAAAGTAACACTTTATAAAGTTTTGGGCTATTATGTAATTTATAAAAATTGTTATGAAAGTTTGGAACTTATTAGTGGGCAAATGCATAATTAAGAGAATTATTAGGTTCACTCTCGAAATTTTGAGGAATTAAATATTTAGACTATAGTTTATAAGTTATTAAGAAACTATTATAAGGTTTGGGATGAAATGTAATTAAGGAAGAATAAATGACAAAGCCGAATTACCTTGGGGTTAGTTTGGTAATTTAAGAATTTATATATATATATATATATTATTTTCGGCATTTATGGAGAATTAAAATTAAAACTATAGTTTACATGACATTATGTAAAGGTTATAAGATTTTTGGTTAGATTGTAATTATAAGAAATAAATTATTAAGGCCGAGAATTTAAGGGGCTAAGTTGTAATTTTTGAAAGTTATAATATTTAAAAGCTAAATACCAAAATATTAGTGTGACCTTGTAATTTAGCTAAATAGAAGTTAAAACTCTATGCTATGATAAGATTAGAATTTAAATATAAAGTTTATGAATTAATGTGGTTGTTTTGTAAATAACCGAAATATAAGGGTAAGAATGTTATTAAAATAAATATAGGTCCTACATGGATATTTGGAGGAATTAGAAAGAAAGAATTTTGATTAAAGGAGTTATGAGGTTAAACTATGACTTATATAGTTATAAGGAATTTAAAGATAACCAATGATTATTACTTTTGGGTTAAGGAGGAATAATGAAAACTATAAGAATTTTATGTCCATATATGACATAGAATATAGTTAAGGAAATATAAGTTGTTATGTCAGCTAGACAAAAAAAAAAAATAAATAAATAACAAATATAGTACATGAATAAATAAATACATATATGTACATTAAAGGATTTATAAATAAATCAAAAGGAATAACAAATAAGTGATACATAAAATCATGAGGTAATTAAAAGAAATAAATCTCACATGAAATAACAAATACGAGATTTGTTAAAGATTCAATAGGATCATATATAAGGGTAACATAAATTAACCCTCTCAGTTAATCCTATTCTAGGACTTTGTTTGACCAGACGTTGACCGGGAATTAAACAAGTACAGTCTACGGTGAACGGTATGGGATTCTTGCAACCTGTTTTCTACCGGATTACACCGGCTTGTGTGCTATCTGTTGTTTGAAATAACGACCAAGATAATTAATGTAAACTGTTGTTTTACTCTTGTGCACTGTTGTATTATTTTATGTGCGTGAATGATGCTGACTACAACGTGTATGTCCCACGCATACAAACACTACTATACCAGTGGATTAAATACCTGCGCTTCAGTGTACCGAGGACTTGTACTCAAGTCTCTCACTAACTTCACTTCATAACAAACGTCATTATCCTAAACGTGATAATTGACAATACACATTGTGTTCTTGTTTACGTCTTTATATGACACTTAACAATTCTATACCAAGAACGAGGAGCCCAGTGGATCTGGCCATGCATGCTACAGGAGTTGTACCTGTCTCAGGTCGTCTCCTATTCAGTTATACGTCGCGACGGAACATTTTAGTGGAGAGGAAGACTCTATTCCTCTCGGGTTTCTAATGCCCATCAGTTCAGTGGAGAGGAAGACTTCATTCCTCTCATGGGTTCTATTTCCCATAAGCTCTCAGTACAGGGTTTAACTACGTTATCTCCTGGGGACTAACTGCCCAACCTTTCTCTATAACGGGGTCACTGGTATATTGATATACTTTTATACATCTGTCAGTCCCACTGTGTGGACCCGACAGCTATCAAATGATTCAGTTCAGCTAACTTGACCTTCTGAAGTCTTGTTCTATGTGACATTATTGTCCTTGTATGGATACTTGTTATTATCAGACTATGCTTGTTTACAGCTTTATAAAAATGAACTGCATGTGTTCGACAAAGTAGTTGGTGTGGCCCGGTAGACGATGGGCTGCACGTTTTCCATACCAGCATTGTTTGCTGAGCCCCTTTGGGGGCACCCCCATTTTTCAGGTACCTGAAGTTGAGAAGATTACCACACCGAGTGTAGGTGGGGTAGATTCAAGCTATGGGAGTCTTCTTATAGTTACTTGTTTTTACTTAAGTATTTTACATTAGAGTTTGATTCCTAGTATCTCGGATTGTATTCGTATTCAGACCGTGACTTTTGGAGATTGTATTTGGATTTAGCCTTGTTGGTCACAAGGGTGGCCAACGGCATTGTAATACCGCCCGGTTGTTGTATTTATTTCCGCTGCAGTTGTATTTTATTTGGGAGTGATCGCCGTTCAGGTTATTGGATTTCGGGTTGGGGTGTTACAAAAAGTGGTATCAGAGCGTAGTTACGCTCTGGATACACCGAGATTAGGATTTCTAAAGTTTTAGGTTACGGGTTGAGAGATAGTATTGAAAGGAGTTTAAGTTAGTTTTTACTTAGACTACTATCCAAGACCAAGATTGTGACCTCAGTATCTAATATACCTCAACACCCTGCAGATGTCAGGGGAGAGGGACGCCGTGGACAGGCCGATGAGGAGCCATCCATCAGGCTGGCAGACATTGCTACTTTAATTGCTCAGGCTTTTGCACAGGCGGGGGTTACACAGCAGCAGCAACAGCTACCTCCACCACCACCACCCAGAGAGAGAGATTGGGTGAAGAGTTTGGCTGATCTCAGGCCAACTCCCTTCAAATGGCAGATTGACCCTACTCACTTGGAGACATACATCATGGAGATGGAGACAGCGTTCGAGACGCTTGCAGTCCCACCTAGGGAGAAGGTGAGACTCGCTGCCTTTTATCTAAAGGATGCAGCAAGAGATTGGTGGAATATGGTGAAGGCCGACCACCTGGATGACCCAGCTTTTACTTGGGGACACTGCACTGCACTACTGAGGGGCAAATACTACCCGACCCACACCAGAATGGTGAAGACTAGGGAGTTTGATGCATTGGAGCAGACGGGGAAGATGACCGTTGATGAGTATTATGCTAAGTTTACTTCACTACTCCGACTACTACCCGGGATAGGATACTCGGACCAGATTTTGGTCGACCGGTTTTATGGGGGACTGAGCCCTCGACTTCAGTTTGGGATGGGACCAGTCATCCCCACCAGCTTGCAGGTAAAACAGGAGTAATGTGATCAGTTGAAATTTATTTACCTACCTCACCATGAGAGAATTGGAAATTGATACCTTGAGATTTCAGGAATGTTACCATGCTGCCTCCGTTGTGGAGATTACATGCAAGAGAAGGGATGCTTTGAGCTCCCAAAAGAGAAAGGATGGACCTGGCGGCGAAGATGCCAAGCAGGGGAACTCCAACAGAAGGAACAAACCCTATCAGAGAGGCCAGGGGTCCTATCAGGGAAAGGGAAACCAAACTACTGGGAATCCCCAGTCAGGAACCCACGGAGCGGCAACATCACAGAAAACCTACCCACCTAAGGGTAGGCACTCTAACCAAGCAGTCAAATTTGAAACTTGTGTGATTACTTCAGTACCGCTAGAATGTGTAATTGACCTTGATTGTATTAGGTTCTGGATCTGGCTCAAACACGGGCCAGAAGTATGTCCGCCGTTTCAACTGTAGACAGTGTGGAAAAGATCACCCCGGCGTGGACTGCCAAGGGGAGAAAGTTCAGTGTCGCCACTGTCAAATACTTGGACATCGGGCCTTCGAGTGTATCCGAAACCCGGAGAGCAAGAACTACCGCCCGGGAGCAAAGGCAAACACCGGCCCTAAGAATGGAGCTAGCGATACTCGCCCTCCGCCAACAAACCAGGATCAGGGGTATAAGGGCAAAGGCCCAGCATCGGGACCCGCCCTGCATGTCATGGACCGCTCAGATGAGGCTGGTCCTTCTACCAACCCAGGTTGTACTAAGGAGACGGAAGGTGCCTTAAGTATTCTTACTGAGGAGGAGGCCAGCAAGTGCGGCGCGATCCTCACTGGTACCTTTCCTGTTAATGGAGTGGATGCACTAGTACTGTTTGACTCCGGAGCCTCACATACTTTCGTTTCGCCTTCGCTTGCGGGGAAGTTGGGGCTAGACGCTGTAGAGTTACCTGATTTTAAGGTGGCACTCCCGTCTAAGGAGAAGATCAGTTGCACTCGTCTTTATAGAGGAGCCACTATCAGTATTAAGGAGGAGGATTTTCCCATTGACCTTATTGAGTTCAGAGGTCTAGGATTCGACGTTATAGTCGGGATGGACTGGTTGGGGCGGCACAGAGGCCGCATTCTTTGTGCAGAGCGCAGACTGTTACTTAAGAGTCCATCAGGAGTGACAGTATCATACCGCCAGAGCCCTAGAGCACCATCAATAAAAGTTATATCTGCTATGTCTATGTACAAGCAAGTTAGGAAGCAGAAGGAAGTATACCTATGCTATGTTCAGGATGTAGAGCACGACCCTGATTTTGATCCAAATGTGCCAGTGGTGTCGGAATTTCCAGATATTTTTCCAAAGGAACTTCCAGGCTTACCGCCATCCAGAGAGGTAGAGTTCTCCATTGAATTACTACCAGATACCGGTCCCATAGCTAAGGCACCGTACCGTATGGCACCAGCAGAGATGGCTGAGCTGAAGGAGCAGCTGAAAGATTTACTGGACAAGGGATACATACGACCTAGCGTATCTCCTTGGGGAGCACCAGTTCTATTTGTGAAGAAGAAGGATGGAAGCCTTCGGCTATGTATTGATTACCGGGAGCTTAATGCAGTGTCGGTGAAGAACAAATATCCACTACCACGGATTGACGACTTGTTTGATCAGTTGAGAGGAGCAAAAGTGTTTTCGAAGATCGATTTGAGATCAGGATACCATCAGATACCTATCAAGGAGCAAGACATAGAAAAGACAGCGTTCAGAACACGATATGGCCACTATGAATTTACAGTTATGCCTTTTGGCTTGTCAAATGCACCAGCAGTCTTTATGGATTTGATGAACAGATTATTCAGAGAGCAGCTGGATAAGACCGTGGTTGTATTCATCGATGACATCTTAATTTATTCAAAATCTAAGGAAGAGCATGAGAGTCACCTCCGACATGTACTTGGGATCTTAAGGGAGAACCAGCTTTATGCTAAGTTCTCCAAATGTGAATTTTGGTTAGACAGAGTTTCCTTTTTAGGACATGTTATCTCCAACGCTGGGATCGCAGTGGATCCAGCAAAGATAGAAGCAGTTCGCAGTTGGCCTAGGCCAAAGACAGTGACTGATATTAGGAGTTTCCTTGGGTTAGCCGGTTACTACAGAAGGTTTGTCAGAGACTTCTCCAAATTAGCAAAACCTATGACCAGTTTAATGAAGAAAGATGCACCATTCACATGGACTACAAAGTGTGAATCATCATTTCAGTTTTTGAAGAACGCTTTGACATCAGCACCAGTTTTGACAATACCTGAAGGCACTGAGGGTTATGAAGTTTACTGTGATGCATCAGGATGGGGATTAGGGTGTGTACTCATGCAGAATGGGAAGGTAGTCGCCTACGCTTCCCGACAGTTGAAGAAACATGAGGAAAACTATCCCACACATGACTTGGAGCTTGGAGCAATTGTTTTTGCCTTGAAGATCTGGCGCCACTACCTGTATGGTGTCCAGATGACCGTATATTCGGATCATAAGAGTTTGAAGTATGTATTCACCCAGAAGGAGTTAAACATGAGACAAAGAAGATGGGTTGAATTTCTTAAGGATTATGATATTGATTTGCAGTACAAAGAAGGGAAAGCTAATGTTGTAGCAGACGCACTGAGTCGACGAGCACATTCTCTAAATGTCATTGTGGCTAGCTCGAGTCTTATGGACGACATACGTAGCGCACAGCAGAGTGATCAGCGAATGATGGAGATCAGTCAGAAGTTGTCTGACGGTACATTTGAGGGTGGAAAATATGAGTTTCAGCTACATGATGATGGACTAATTAGATTGAAGGGAAGATTGTGTATTCCCAGAGACAACACAGATATAAAGGAGCATATTCTTCGATAGTCCCACACTTCTTCCACATCTGTCCATCCAGGAGCTTCTAAGATGTACAAAGATCTAAAGAGGTATTTCTGGTGGAGTGGTATGAAGGGCGACGTGACAGAATATGTGATTCGATGTCTCACTTGTCAGAAAGTGAAATTCGAACATAGACAACCAGGAGGTATGGTACAGTCTATGCCAGTTCCAGAGTGGAAGTTTTATGATATTGCAGACGTTATAATCTGAGTGGTTTAAGTGGTGTAATTAAAATTAAAGAAAAGAAATTAAAACCCAAAATTAACGTCGGGCTGCAAACAAATCCCGGTCGCAATAGTATAGTGAAATGTAAGCGACCGGATATCGAACCACGGGACTAATGTACATATTATAGTACCTAAGCGTGTCACAAAGAGGGGGGATTAATTGACTTGCTTTTATAAATAAAAGGAAAAGATAAAATAAACTAAGTAGGCAAATAAACTAAACGGGACTCTGGGTCAGATTGATATTATCTGCTCTTTCATGCTAGGTCTACTGGTTTAATTATAATTGTTTGGCAAGATTCCTGATATTTTCTTAAGGCCCGATGAAAACTCATAAGAACTCGTTCACCTGTAAAGCAAGGTCCGATGAAAACTCAAGCAAAAGCCTGCGAACGGCAGAGGAGTGTTGAGGGATTACATTTGCAACTGAGTACTAACTTAAACGATGAAAATAAGTTTCCCCCAGTTTTACGGCTTAATCAACCCATCTGTTTCCAACCGATGAAATCAAAAACAGACTTAGTAAAGCATTTTAATAAATTCATGAGGTTTATTAAAAAGATGGCGAGAAAACTTTTAACCGTAACAAACTTTATTAAAACTAAAAGCAGTAAGACATATTGCATAATTAATACAGATACATAATAATCATTCCCAGAGTATACGTAAACTAATGAAATGAAAAGAAAACAAATGGAGAAGAGGGAGATTAGAAATGAAATGAACGAGTGAGTGAAAGTGTAGTGGTACGAAGATGGAATGATGGTGTGAATTGGAACTCCTGAGGAACCACGGACAGAACCTCTGGAAGGACACTGGAGAAGGTGAGACGAGTGTTGTATTTATAGAGGAAGAAGAAGCAGAGCAGCAGCTTCATTGATTGAGCTCGATGATTGCAGCTCCCCATTGATTGCAGCTCATTGATTGCGCAGGGGACAGGGCTGCAACGCGTGCGTGATTTCTGGTAGGCGCCGTCTCAAGTTGCAGAGCGAGTCGGCGCCCATTTTCACATGTCCGCTAGATAAGTGGCGGTCTCCTCTATCTTGTCCGCCTGTTTATCAAGCGGTACTCTCTGTCACGTCCGCCTCGCGGTCTCCTCTGTCTTGTCCGCCTGTTTATCAAGCGGTACTCTCTGTCACGTCCGCCTCGCGGTCTCCTCTGTCTTGTCCGCCTCGCGGTTTCCTCTGTCTTGTCCGCTCGATATCAAGCGGTTGTATTGAGTTTGTCCGCCCCCTAATGAGGCGGTCGCCTCTATCTTCTCCATTTCTAGTGTTGTCTGCCCCCTAATGAGGCGGTTGCATGCAAATCACACATGCATGTCCTCTCCACGTGACCTTCTTTAATCCCTTATAAAGATATGTGTTTAATTGGTATTTTTCCTACATTTTAACACATATAATACATCAGTTAATATAACAACACAATTATAGGAAATACCCTAGATAAGTGCGAAACATTACTAAAAATGCTGCAATTAATAAGGTGATTAAACCTTAAAAAGTCTATATGTTTTGCACTTATCAAACTTCCTCACACTTGACTTTTGCTTGTCCTCAAGCAAATAAGGAATATAATTATCTCTAAGCCTTAATAATAAAACAAGATTAAATAAGTGTAGAAGGGAATTTAGACAAAGTGACAATTGAGAGAATAATTCTGCTCTTAGAAGTAGGTTTTTATAAACAGTGAAGAAGAAAAATTTAATAAAAGCATAGAAAAACTAACTGCAGAAAACAAGTTAGATTAACCTGGGATTTCCAACCAATTTCATTCTCTAACCCGGGATGACAAGGGATGTGAAGTAATGCCTTATTCCGCAATACCTTTCAACACCACGTACTCATGTTCATAAATATAATTGCAATTTATTATTTACATTTCTTTTTGAATGTGCAAATTGTATATACAAAGCACATATTATTTTTATATATTTTTTTTTGAATTGCATTATTTTTCTGTACCCCAGACTTTTCTCTCTATCCTTGTAACGGTGTTGGGTCTTCTATCCCAGATCACGAGACCTTAGGTAGATAGGTGTTAAAGCACCCCAAAGAACTTAATAACCGGATAGACGAGGCCTGTTTTTGGTTAGAAAAATTCATAAACAGTGGAGTACCTTGTCTTTATCCTTTTCTTTCCTTGACTTTCCACATATTTCCATAAACCCAAGCTAAACTAAATTGATTTTTACAATCAGCAGATCTATCATTTTTTCGAGTAAAAATAGAGTATTTTGAAGGAAAATAATTTTATACAAACTCCTTTAAATAAAACCATCTTTCAGTTGTCACTTGACATAATTTCAGACACTTCTACAATTATTTTATCTCATTTTTGCAATTTTTTTTATATAGGCAGTTTAGAGTAGCAAAAAGCGAGTGTGGCATTATCGAAACAACTGTCATATTTTCAGGGAAAGGTCTCTCCTTCCTCACACTTAAGAGGAGCAATGTCCTCATTGTTCAGAATTAAAATCAAGAAAATGACCTTTCAAATTATGACAGACTCATAAAGGATTAAATAAATACGGGTTGAACATTAATAAAATAAAGGAAGAACTGAAACTCCCCTTGTATCGTAGATTGAGGAAGGTATCCTTCCTCACACTTAGAGCTTTGGTAGGGGTGAGACGTTCCTCACACTTGAGTTCGCGCAAGTGTTCAACCGATGATATTGAAATTCCTAGAGCAACTGAGGTTGCTCCCATAGGCGAGTTCAGCTATATGTTGGATATAGAATTTATTCTAAAAAGAAAATCATATATAGCCAGCAGAACTCAAATGGCACCAAAAGAAAATAATAATATGAAAAACATAAATAATAATTCATAAAAAGAAACATAAAGTAAACCACACTGTTACCTTCCTGAATATAACAAAAGTTAGCACAAGGTTCAAACAGTAAGAGCCTACAAAATGTTAGTAAACAACATAATAAAGTACTACATAAAATAAAAACATTAAGAGTTAACAAATATTAATAAACAAAAAGCAACATAAAAACTAGTATTAATAGCAACATAAATATTAATATTAAAAACAACATAAAAATTAATATTATTAACAAAGCATTAATATTTGACATAAACATTTTAGTAATATTAACAAAAATAGAAAACAAGAAGAACAAATAATATGAAATATAAACAGAATAATTATACAACATAAATTCTGTCGAAAAATCGACAGAACCTCCCCTAAAAATCTACGATTCTCCACAATTAATTCAGTCAAACGCAAGGTAATTTAATGCCGTTATCAGCATAAATCCACATATAACAACCTATAATCATAAATTCATTCGTTTAATAAAACAAGGCATAATACAATTGGAGAATGCTATTTTAACATAGCAAGTCTCGTATCTACATATACCTAAATTTGAAATTCATCCAAAACGACAAATTTAAGTATAGTCAGTGTAGATTTAACCTTGTGTATGTATAATATGATTTATAGAAGAAGAATCTGAGACAAAAATCGCATATTAAGCTCGAATTTTCGAACGGGTCGACCTAGGGTTCGAAAGTTCAGTCCTTAATTTCTCCTAGTGTAGTTCATTATTTGTGGATTTGAAACTATAGAAACGTTAAGAATTGAAAAACAAAGATTTCGGTACTAACCTTGCATAATTTGGTGGAGAATTGAGGAAGTTGTGTTGAATTGAAGAGGAGGGGAGTTGCGCGGCTTGTTCGTTCTCCTCTGTACCGGTTCGAGCTCTCTAAATTGGAGAAGAACAGATTGAGTGAAACGCATCGTTTGAAGCTCTTTTTTTTATTTGCGAAGTCCGTCCGCTAGTTATCAGGCGGTAAGATGTGTGCCGTCCGCTAGTTAAGTGGCGGACAAGAGTGGAGATGTCCGCGAGGCGGTCTCGTGTGTGGAGTCCGCGTGGTAAGTGGCGGACAAGGCCTTGTGTGGTGTCCGCATGATATCTGGCGGACAAGACCTTGTTCGATATTTTTTTTTTTTGATTTCAATAAATGAAACAATAACAAATAACAATTGAACAAATTAAACATTAGTAGACATAAATAATAATTAGTAGTTAGATTACATAAAATTAAAAGTTAGTAGTTAAATGTACAGAAAATTAAATGTTAGTGACAATGGAAATTTAAATGTTAGAGACAATGGAAATTAAATGTTAAGGACAATGGAAATTAAAATGTTAGAAAAATAAGAGTTAGAAGTTAGATGTCAGAAGTCAGATGGCCGTAGTCATATGTCCAAAGTCAGGTGTCCAATTAATTAATATTAACAGATTATTAGATAATTAATATCAACATAATATAGTAGATAATTAATATTAACAATAAACAAAATATTATAGACATAATATTAACAGAAATAAGAGAACAAAATATTTATAATTAAACAGGTGAATAATCCGGGGCTTAGGAACTAGAATAAATCTAGTCCCCGGCAATGGCGCCATTTTGCAGACGTTATAATCTGAGTGGTTTAAGTGGTGTAATTAAAATTAAAGAAAAGAAATTAAAACCCAAAATTAACGTCGGGCTGCAAACAAATCCCGGTCGCAGTAGTATAGTGAAATGTAAGCGACCGGATATCGAACCACGGGACTAATGTACATATTATAGTACCTAAGCGTGTCACAAAGAGGGGGGATTAATTGACTTGTTTTTATAAATAAAAGGAAAAGATAAAATAAACTAAGTAGGCAAATAAACTAAACAGGACTCTGGGTCAGATTGATATTATCTGCTCTTTCATGCTAGGTCTACTGGTTTAATTATAATTGTTTGGCAAGATTCCTGATATTTTCTTAAGGTCCGATGAAAACTCATAAGAACTCGTTCACCTGTAAAGCAAGGTCCGATGAAAACTCAAGCAAAAGCCTGCGAACGGCAGAGGAGTGTTGAGGGATTACATTTGCAACTGAGTACTAACTTAAACGATGAAAATAAGTTTCCCCCAGTTTTACGGCTTAACCAACCCATCTGTTTCCAACCGATGAAATCAAAAACAGACTTAGTAAAGCATTTTAATAAATTCATGAGGTTTATTAAAAAGATGGCGAGAAAACCTTTAACCGTAACAAACTTTATTAAAACTAAAAGCAGTAAGACATATTGCATAATTAATACAGATACATAATAATCATTCCCAGAGTATACGTAAACTAATGAAATGAAAAGAAAACAAATGGAGAAGCGGGAGATTAGAAATGAAATGAACGAGTGAGTGAAAGTGTAGTGGTACGAAGATGGAATGATGGTGTGAATTGGAACTCCAGAGGAACCACGGACAGAACCTCTGGAAGGACACTGGAGAAGGTGAGACGAGTGTTGTATTTATAGAGGAAGAAGAAGCAGAGCAGCAGCTTCATTGATTGAGCTCGATGATTGCAGCTCCCCATTGATTGCAGCTCATTGATTGCGCAGGGGACAGGGCTGCAATGCGTGCGTGATTTCTGGTAGGCGCCGTCTCAAGTTGCAGAGCGAGTCGGCGCCCATTTTCACATGTCCGCTAGATAAGTGGCGGTCTCCTCTATCTTGTCCGCCTGTTTATCAAGCGGTACTCTCTGTCACGTCCGCCTCGCGGTCTCCTCTGTCTTGTCCGCCTGTTTATCAAGCGGTACTCTCTGTCACGTCCGCCTCGCAGTCTCCTCTGTCTTGTCCGCCTCGCGGTTTCCTCTGTCTTGTCCGCTCGATATCAAGCGGTTGTATTGAGTTTGTCCGCCCCCTAATGAGGCGGTCGCCTCTATCTTCTCCATTTCTAGTGTTGTCCGCCCCCTAATGAGGCGGTTGCATGCAAATCACGCATGCATGTCCTCTCCACGTGACCTTCTTTAATCCCTTATAAAGATATGTGTTTAATTGGTATTTTTCCTACATTTTAACACATATAATACATCAGTTAATATAACAACACAATTATAGGAAAAACCCTAGATAAGTGCGAAACATTACTAAAAATGCTGCAATTAATAAGGTGATTAAACCTTAAAAAGTCTATATGTTTTGCACTTATCAGATATCTCTATGGACTTCGTGGTGGGACTACCACCTACGAGAGGAGGACTAAACATTATTTGGGTTGTTGTTGACCGACTGACTAAAGTTGCTAGGTTTATTCCGATGAAAGACACTTGGAAAGTACCAAAGTTAGCAGAACTATTTGAGAAAGAGATTATCAGACATCATGGAGTACCAAAAACTATTGTTTCAGATCGAGATACTAGATTTCTCTCACGATATTGGCGAGCTACTCGCGAAGCACTTGGCACTGAATTGAAGCTTAGCGCAGCATTTCATCCTCAGACAGATGGTCAGTCAGAGAGGACTATTCAGACCTTAGAGGACATGCTACGAGCATGTGCCTTGGATTTCCAGGGCAGCTGGATAGATAGATTACATCTCATCGAGTTTGCATACAATAACAGCTATCACGCCTCTATACAGATGTCACCTTTCCAAGCCTTATATGGCAGACCATGTCGCACACCATTGTGCTGGGACGAGTCTAGTGAGACCGTCATCATTGGGCCTGAGTACTTAGAGCAAGTCCAGGCAGAAGTACAACAAATCAGAAGTAACATGAAAGCAGCACAAGACAGACAAAAATCATATGCTGATGAGAGGCGACGAGACCTTGAGTTCGCAGTTGGCGACCAGGTATTTCTACGAGTATCACCCATGAAGGGTGTATTCAGATTTGGGCAAAAGGGCAAGCTAAGCCCGAAATTTGTAGGACCCTACGCTATCATAGAGCGGGTGGGCCTTGTGGCATATCGACTTGATTTGCCAGCTGAGTTGGGCAAAGTACACAATGTTTTTCATGTGTCTCAGCTTAAGAAATACATGCCTCATCCTTCTCATGTTCTACAACCAGAGACACTCTCATTAGAACCAACAATGCGGTATGTGGAAACACCACAACGAATCTTAGACAGAAAAACACGTGATACTCGAAACAAATATGTGATCCTAGTAAAGGTTCTTTGGTCGAACCACGATGTGGAAGAGGCCACATGGGAATTAGAAGCAGATATGCGAGCGAAATTTCCCTCATTATTTACCGACTAGACACTTTAGTCTAGGGTACGGGGGCGTACCCCTCTTTTTTTTGGGGGGTAGAGCTTTTTTCGTTTGTGAATTTAGTATGCATTTTGTTGCACTTTTGTGCATTTCAGTGACACTTTGTCTTGTATGTGTTCTTGTGTAACACTGTATCTGAATGTACTTTGTACTTCTACTTGTTTGGTGTGTACTTTGTTACACTACAATGAAAAGTTTATGTGCACTACGCTGCACTATTTGATATGAAAAGTGACTGTGTTATTACATTACACTATACTGTTCCAAAGTATTCCTGTTGTGTTTGATGTACACTGTGAACTTAGGAATATAGAGACTTGGGACTTGATCCCTAAAAACTAGATTGAGTTGTGGATACTTAGTGGAACTTGATTCCCCACAACCTTATAATTTAGATATGAGACTTCGGGGCGAAGTCCTTTTTAAGCGGGGTAGATTGAAATACCCCAAATCTAATTAATATTATTAAACCATTATTTAATGGAAAATAATCCTATTATAAATCATTTCACGTACGCATGCAAACCCATGCATGAGAACGTTACGTAAAAACAGTCATTTCTCCATAAACGCTAAAACGCCTTAGAAGCACATGGTCAAACATGACGTTTTATGACCCTCTAATATTCAAACCAAATGGTCATACAACTATTATATGAATATATAAACATATTCCCTAAGCTATATTCAGCCAGAAACGCAAAACGCTCGGGAGTGCTCACGCACGTCGCACGCCCCTTAAAGCACGAAAAGTCCGGAGGAGTGCCGAGGTGGCACGAAATCCTATAAAATTAATTCCTTGAGTTCCTAACATCCTTATTAACCATTATAAAGAGAACCCACGAAGTGGTTTATCAAAATTCAGCAAAAACCACAGGAGGATTTCTTAGCGCTCCTTTTTGCCCGGGTGTGTCCCGATGGCCCGTAAATTATGTCATGGGTTGATATAACCCCATATAACTCAATGTAACATCTTATTATATGTTTATTTACTATAATAAGTGCTTACAAACACTTGGAACTCATAAAAACAATTTGGTTCCCAAAGATTTCCTTAGAGCACAAAAACACACCTTCGGGTGTCACGAAAACGCGTTTTACGCAATTACCTTGTAGTTTTTGACATGCCACTAATTGGTAATCTTAAATAGGGTTAAAATTACCTTCTAAATCAGTTGGAGAGACTAGTCAACAAGGCTCTCTATAGGGGCCGAAGTTATGCCCAAAAACTAGTATAAAATTTGCATTTAAAGTTTATAAAAGGCATAGAACATGGTGACTCACCTTCCCATGTGTTATATTACTTAATTTCAAAGTATGTAGGTCTCATTTGACCACCAAGCTGTCGAAATTATGCATTGGAATAAGGCCATGTGAGCTAGGAAGAAAACAAAATGCAAAAAGGTAAAAAGTAGATCTAGATTCCACCTTTTGATTTCTTTTCTCCATGTGACCTTCCTTTGCTCTTCCTTGGCTCTTCAATGTCGATTGAGACACCTCATTTGACCCCTTGAATTCTTTCATCTACAAGAGGAGAAGAAGACAAGCACAAAACATAGAAAAATCAAAAGAATATACCTTACCTAACTTACCTTGTCTTCTAGCTCACATTATTTTCTCCATCTTGCCTTGTCACCCCACATGTCCGAAATTATGCAGATAACATGGGCATTTATTGAGCCAATAACCCATGGAATAAACTAAAGAAAAGAATAGTCATTTGACATTAAAAATTGACAAAACAAAAATCAATTCCAAATTGCATTCTCTTACCTTATACGTGAGTTTAGTCTCATTTCCCTCCTTGCACTCTTCATCAACGAATTGGTAAGGCTCCCTCCTCTCTCTTCTTGCTTCATCTTCTTCCTTTGAAGCTCTTAAGTCCATTAATGGAGTTTTAACTTCTATCTTCATCTTTAAGGTAATTTCCTAGTATTTCTTGTCAAGCCTTGAAGCAAAACTCTTCCTAGCACATCAATAAGCATTCGGCATCAATTAGTTCTCCAAGGAGGTTGTCCAAACCAACATTAATCCAAGGAGCATTTCAAGGTTATCTTAAGGTAGTTTTAATGCTTGTAAATCCTTAAAGCACATTTTTATGTGTAACCAAGTTCTTCTTCTTCTAAGGCTCTTTCTTCTTCATTCATGAAGGAAAACTTGTTCTTCATCCACCTTAGTGAGCCGAAAATATAAGGAGAAAAAGCTTAAGGTAAATTCTTGTAAAACTACTTACAAATCTACTTAAGATCTTTATTGAAGATCTAACTCCTAAACTCCTTCACCACTTGCATATAACCGAAGTGGAGCATCAATATTACCTTGGAGAAAGCTTGGGATCAAAGAAGAGTTCAAGCACTAACCACCTTTGTTAAGAAGTAAGTTTATTAAGTAAATCTTTATGTTATAAGCTTTGTTAAGCTTCTAAAAATTATACAAAAATTATGTACATCTCCTAGGTTAATTAAAACCGAAACTATATGGTTTTATATGCCAAAAATATAATCTATAACATATATAGAAAATATTTACCTTAAGACACATTTTTGTGTCACAAAATTTATTTAAGTTACAAATAAATTAAGGCCGAAATGTCAAGGGCAAAAATGCTTATTTTTAAGCTAAGAATCAATATAAGACATTACAATAATTTTTACATAAGTTATATGACTCATATGAATTTATGTATAGTTATTTTGACATATAAATCCACTTTTATATACTATATGGTCCTTAATAAATTATGGCCGAATGCTCTAAGTGTTAAATAGATTTTAATGAGCTACTTATGTATATAAACTTATACTATAAAGTTTGGTGAGTTAAAAATATTTTATTAGAGCTTAAATGGTTAATTAATTAAGTTATGTGGCCTAAATGTAATTTTTACAAAGTTTAGTGTGTTTATTATAAAAACCGAGAGTTAAGGGTGTTCTTGGAATATATATGATATAATATAAGGTTAGGAATTAAGTTTATGAATTTTAGATAATTTAAACAAGTGTTAAAGTAACACTTTATAAAGTTTTGGGCTATTATGTAATTTATAAAAATTGTTATGAAAGTTTGGAACTTATTAGTGGGCAAATGCATAATTAAGAGAATTATTAGGTTCACTCTCGAAATTTTGAGGAATTAAATATTTAGACTATAGTTTATAAGTTATTAAAAAACTATTATAAAGTTTTGGGATGAAAATGTAATTAAGGAAGAATAAATGACAAAGCCGAATTACCTTGGGGTTAGTTTGGTAATTTAAGAATTTATATATATATATTCGGCATTTATGGAGAATTAAAATTAAAACTATAGTTTACATGACATTATGTAAAGGTTATAAGATTTTGTGGTTAGATTGTAATTATAAGAAATAAATTATTAAGGCCGAGAATTTAAGGGGCTAAGTTGTAATTTTAGAAAGTTATAATATTTAAAAGCTATATACCAAAATATTAGTGTGACCTTGTAATTTAGCTAAATAAGAAGTTAAAACTCTATGCTATGATAAGATTAGAATTTAAATATAAAGTTTATGAATTAATGTGGTTGTTTTGTAAATAACCGAAATATAAGGGTAAGAATTAGATTAAAATAAATATAGGTCCTACATGGATATTTGGAGGAATTAGAAAGAAAGAATTTTGATTAAAGGAGTTATGAGGTTTAAACTATGACTTATATAGTTATAAGGAATTTAAAGATAACCAATGATTATTACTTTTGGGTTAAAGGAGGAATAATGAAAACTATAAGAATTTTATGTCCATATATGACATAGAAATATAGTTAAGGAATATAAGTTGTTATGTCAGCTAGACAAAAAAAATAAATAAATAACAAATATAGTACATGAATAAATAAATACATATATGTACATTAAAGGATTTATAAATCAATCAAAAGGAATAACAAATAAGTGATACATAAAATCATGAGGTAACTAAAAGAAATAAACCTCACATGAAATAACAAATACGAGATTTGTTAAAAGATTCAATAGGATCATTATATAAGGGTAACATAAATTAACCCTCTCAGTTAATCCTATTCTAGGACTTTGTTTGACCAGACGTTGACCGAGAATTAAACAAGTACAGTCTACGGCGAACGGTATGGGATTCTTGCAACCTGTTTTCTACCGGATTACACCGGCTTGTGTGCTATCTGCTGTTTGAAATAACGACCAAGATAATTAATGTAAACTGTTGTTTTACTCTTGTGCACTGTTGTATTATTTTATGTGCGTGAATGATGCTGACTACAACGTGTATGTCCCACACATACAAACACTACTATACCAGTGGATTAAATACCTGCGCTTCAGTATACCGAGGACTTGTACTCAAGTCTCTCACTAACTTCACTTCATAACAAACGTCATTATCCTAAACGTGATAATTGACAATACACATTGTTTTCTTGTTTAACGTCTTTATATGACACTTAACAATTCTATACTATGAGAACGAGGAGCCCAGTTGGATCTGGCCATGCATGCTACAGGAGTTGTACCTGTCTCAGGTCGTCTCCTATTCATTTATACGTCGCGACGGAACATTTCAGTGGAGAGGAAGACTTTATTCCTCTCGGGTTTCTAATGCCCATCAGTTCAGTGGAGAGGAAGACTTCATTCCTCTCGTGGGTTCTATTTCCCATCTGCTCTCAGTATAGGGTTTAACTACGTTATCTCCTGGGGACTAACTGCCCAACCTTTCTCTATAACGGGGTCACTATACCTCCACTATATTGATATACTTTTATACATCTGTCAGTCCCACTGTGTGGACCCGACAACTATCAAATGATTCAGTTCAGCTAACTTGACCTTCTGAAGTCTTGTTCTATGTGACATTATTGTCCTTGTATGGATACTTCTTATTATCAGACTATGCTTGTTTACAGCTTTATAAAAATGAACTGCATGTGTTCGACAAAGTAGTTGGTGTGGCCCGGTAGACGATGGGCTGCACGTTTTCCATACCAGCATTGTTTGCTGAGCCCCTTTGGGGGCACCCCCATTTTTCAGGTACCTGAAGTTGAGAAGATTACCACACCGAGTGTAGGTGGGGTAGATTCAAGCTATGTGAGTCTTCTTATAGTTACTTGTTTTTACTTAAGTATTTTACATTAGAGTTTGATTCCTAGTATCTCGGATTGTATTCGTATTCAGACCGTGACTTTTGGAGATTGTATTTGGATTTAGCCTTGTTGGTCACAAGGGTGGCCAACGGCATTGTAATACCGCCCGGTTGTTGTATTTATTTCCGCTGCAGTTGTATTTTATTTGGGAGTGATCGCCGTTCAGGTTATTGGATTTCGGGTTGGGGTGTTACAGAAAGTAAATCCACTGTGTATGTGTTATATGTTAAAATGAATGCCTTGTCATCATGACAATTAGTTGCGCGTATCCCGGTAGCCAATGGGCTGCACGTTATCCATACCAGCCAAGGGTTGCTGACCCCCTCGGGGGCTCCATATTTTTACTGCAGGATGAGGATCGAAGAAGCGGAATGGCTGTAGGTTCTAGGCTGCAGATGTACTTTTGGTTATTTTGGATGTTGAGCCCGGGATGCGCCTGTGCTCCCGTGGCATTATATTTTGATTCCGTTGATACTACTGTGGCGGTATATTGGCAGTTTTCAGTGAAGGAATGTGTGAGCCTCGATTTTAAACCCTATCCTATGTGGATTAACTTGATTGAGATCTAATCGGGTTTTAGGTCCACTTATAGCCTAAGATTAATAACTATGTCATATAACAATAATTATTAAAACCTAGGCTAGCTCACTGGAACCTATTATGAGTCGCCACCTAATTTTAACCTAGATCAAATTAGGAAAGGAGAGTTCGGGTTCGGGGGCTTGATATTCGACTTAATTAGGGTTCAAATTACTTTCATTACCCTTCCTAGGTCGTTTTTCCTCTACTTGGTTTAATTACGGCTTTCTACAAGTTGCTTTTTAACCTAGGTGCGCGCTTCTGTTTTTTGTGTTTTTTAGCATTTTTTGATAGAAAATTAAAGTGGAAATTAAAATACCTAAACTAGGGTTTCGGAGGCAGAATTAGGTCAAATTTTGTTTCCGTCCGTAGCCACGGACCTAATGTCCGAAGCCACGGACCCCAGTTAACCTACATAACAATAAAAGTCGAATTAAACAGAAAACAGAAAATTGTAAAGTCCGGGGCCTCGGACAGGCTGTCCGTGGGCCCGGACATTATTAAAAAACCTAATTTTTAAATTTTAAGAAATCCCGCCGCCGTCCGTGGGTGTCCGAGCTTACGAACAGGGAGTCCGGGACCCCGGACACGACGTCCGTGGGTGCGGACACCCCTCGGACGGCGGCTTTGAGGCTGTTCCAGAAGGTGTTTTCGGCTCAAATTTTATGGGTGTGTAGCCTGAAAGATTTACAATACGTTAGTAGTCGAAAGTTCTCAATTTGAATTCGGATTATGCACGAAACTCGGTAAACAAGTTATTGGACAGAAGCTTGAATAAACATCAATACAGAAGCGTAGAGGGGTTAGTTTGAGCCCAAATTTTGAGGCAAGACAGATAATCCCGTAGAGAATTAGGGAAGTGGAGTTTCTACCTGTTTTACCTTCGGATTCACAACGTTTCTTCACACCGGGATTCGTCGAGCGCTTCGTTCATGGCAGACCCGAAAGGATTTCGAACCGGGCTTCTGGTGGTTGGTTGTTCTTGCTGTTCTTCACGTTTTGGTGGTGTTTTTGTGGGGTTTTGATGATTATTGGTGCTTTGGGAATTGGAAAACGTGTTTAGATGGTGATTTCGGGGGATTTTAGGTATGATTTGGGTGGCCGGGTGTTGGAAAACGTGGGAGAGAGAGAGGAGGCTGCCTCTTTGGACTCTCTAGGGTTCTTTAGCATGTGAGGTTCCGATTTTATCCAAAAACCTATCCCCTTATATAGACTTTCTTAAAGATAAAGAGAATCTAGTAAAAGTAAGATTTTTCGATATTTTAGTTAAGTGACTTCCCAAAGGAATTTTGCTGTGAAATTTTAACCACGTGTCAAGGATGGAAATTATGAATTTTCTGAAGTGGAATCGGATTTTTTAAATGTTGGAATATTTTTAAATTGAATTTCTTGTCAGATTCAGTCAGAAATTGCTAGAAAATTATTGGAAACTCGAAAAATCAAAATTCCAACGCCATTATGCTTAGAATGTCATCCTCTATCATGGGTTAAAATATCAAATCATTTCAAGCTGATTTGGGCATCCTTTGGAGGAGAGAGAAAGCTTATAGGAGGTCTCAGGAGCCTTTAAAGATTACCAAAACGCCCCTGAAAATGACGAAGCTGCTCCTCATGCCATGGGATGTGCCGCTCGAGCCGGAATCCCTCACTACTCGATTAAAACGCCCCTCACATCACCAGGACCTCGTGGACCCTAACCAGGGGGGTCAAAATTTTGGGTATAACAGATTGCCCCCCGTCAACTAGACTTTGTAACGAAAGTGAGAAGGCTAGTTGATGCTTGAGTGATACCCCAAAATTTAAAATGTTTCCAAGAACCTGCATGTTACCGAAAACTGATAAGTTGTGTCGAGCTATTCTAAGGTGCTGGCTACCTATAAGTAAAATGAAGTAATGTCAAGCAATTCTAAGGCGTTGACTACCTATAATGATGATATGATGTCAAACTATTCTAACGTGTTGACTGCCTATGACAAATGAGATGATGTCAAGCTATTCTAAGGTGTTGACTACCTACGAGTAAAGTGAAATGAAGCAGTGTCAAGCGATTCTAAGGCGTTGACAACCTAAAATGTGGAAATAATGTCAAGCGATTCTAAGGCGTTGACAACCTAAAATGTGGAAATGTCAAGCGATTCTAAGGTGTTGACAACCTAAAATGTGGAAATGAGATAATGTCAAGCGATTCTAAGGTGTTGACAACCTAAAATGTGGAAATGAGATAGTGTCAAGCGATTCTAAGGCGTTGACAACCTAAAGTGTGAAAATGAGACAGTGTCAAGCGATTCTAAGGCGTTGACAACCTAAAGTGTGAAAATGAGATAGTGTCAAGCGATTCTAAGGCGTTGACAACCTAAAATGTGAAAATGAGATAGTGTCAAGCGATTCTAAGGCGTTGACAACCTAAAATGTGATAACTGGGTGGTATGCAAATGCAAGAATGCTGAGATGTTGATGATGCTAATGATGCTGATAATGTTGATGATGCTGATGATGTTGATGATGTTGATGATGCTGATGATGTTGATGATGATGCTCGGATGCTTCTGGGGACCGAAACCCGTGCCAATGCTCCTGGCTGGACCCAATGTGGACTTATTGCCATCGCCCCCCAAGCCGGTGTGCAGGGATAACTCCTGGTAAAAACCTTGGGGACTTATTGCCTTCGCCCACCATTCGTTGATCCCGAAAATAAGTTGACATCGCAAAAGGAGGATTTATTGCCATCACCTCGCCAACTTTTCTGTCGCCAGGTCTTGTGACGCGCCTGGATAATGCAACTAGGTCTTACGACGAGCCTATATGAATGAGATGAATGCAATGTGTTTGATAAGAGTGGGTAAGCTAAAGGGAAACGCTAGGTCTTACTACGAGCCTAAGGGAATGCAGCTAGGTCTTATGGCGAGCCTAAAAATGGTTCTAGGTCTTATGGCGAGCCTAAAAATGGTTCTAGGTCTTGTGACGAGCCTAAAAATGGTTCTAGGTCTTATGACGAGCCTAAGGGATGCAACTAGGTCTTACTACGAGCCTAAGGGAATGTGACTAGGTCTTACGGCGAGCCTAAAAATGGTTCTAGGTCTTATGGCCAGCCTAAAAATGGTTCTAGGTCTTATGACGAGCCTAAAGGGATGCAACTAGGTCTTACTACGAGCCTAAGGGAATGTGACTAGATCTTATGGCGAGCCTAAAAATGGTTCTAGGTCTTATGGCGAGCCTAAAAATGGATCTAGGTCTTATGACGAGCCTAAAGGGATGCAACTAGGTCTTACTACGAGCCTAAGGGAATGTGACTAGGTCTATGGCGCAGCCTAAAAATGGTTCTAGGTCTTATCTGGCGAGCCTAAAATGGATCTAGGTGAAAGTCAGTAAAATGTATGATGGGTCTAAATGGATGTAGAAGGATTAGGGTTTATGTCAAACCTGGAGATGGTAGGGCTCAAGACGGGCCTGTGGATGTTTGAGTGTGAAGGTAGGGCTTAGGACGGGCCTGAGGAATTTTGATGTGGAGGACGGGCCTGAGGGAATTTGATGTGGAGAAAGGGCTTAGGACGGGCCTGAGTGGTATGAGAAGGGTTTGAATCCTTTGGGTTTCTGGCTTTTGGGCCTCAATCGGTGTCATTGTTGCAATTGTTGGGACCAACAATTGCCCCCAGTATTTTTCCTTAAGGCAATCTGAGTTCTTTGGAATTTTTGGCAATCGATCGGAACGATCGATTGCCCCCAGTATTTTCTTTGATTAATTGTGCAAAACAAATCTCATTCTCACAAGGTCAAGGTTTATCTTGTTGTGGTGCTTTCTATCCTACACACTCAAAGTGTTTAATGCTTGCACTCATGCTCTCCTTTTGGACAAAACATCTCGACCATTGAATTTGACATTTGTTAGATTTACGCGTTCAACCTGTTACTTTCACGTGATTGGATACACAACTACTAGGTCGGAAGTCTTTTAAGCTTATAACGTGGCTATGGGGTGTGATGAATGACAACAGGGTTATGGAGGGATGTTTAAGATATGTGGAGCTTTAAGGGTGACTAAAGCTGCAACTTGCACCGTCTCTCGGACTTGTCTTCTTTGCCTTGAAGTCATTTGGCTGCTTCGTGATGACTTCGCTTGGGACTTGGAACTTTTGGGTTGTTCCTTGCATCTTCTTTCTTTTTCCGATTTTGGATTTCTTTGAGGCTTTTCAAGTTTGCCCTTCTTTGAATCTCCTTTCCTTCGGGGTTCTTGTGTTTCCCGGTTTTGAACTTCGAGGGCTGTTCTTGATGTTAGCTCGTTTGGATCCTGTGTCACTTTGGGACCATTTGCGGATCGCTTCGTCATGCTGGTAGCAATTTTGCTTCTTTGGACTTGTGAAGTTGTTGTTCGGAAGTCGGGCTCCTTGCTTCCTTTGGTCACCGGGTCGGTTATTCATCACTGGCTGGCTTATTTGTGGAGCTTGTAGTGTTGTAAAAGAGGTCATATATGAAAAGCTCAGCGGGGGTGCCTAGGGTGTAATGTCAGGGTTACAAGCTTTTTGGCTGTGTGGTGCTGTACCTAGGTGCTTCGTCATCCCTAATAGTTGTGTATCTGTTCTTTGTTACTTTTCACAGGTTTAAGCGTAAATTTACAAATTATCTCCTTCGGTCGGAGTCATGCCGTTTACCTCACCTTTGAATGTGGCCTCCCTGGAATCGTGTAAAAATGACACGCTCTTTCGCTCTTGGTTGTACCGCTCAAGGCACTCTCGCGAGACGTTCACTCAGAGACTTGTTTGCACATTTAAACATTATCGTTCCTTAACTCAGATTGCCCCCAGTATTGTTGTGGGGTGTACTTAATAAACCTTAGAATGCCCAAGCTATTTTGTGGAGGGTGATTGCATGTGTGGTGGTGAACAATGGTGGGGTACTCTTGTGAAGAGGTGATGGGTGATCTTGCAGCAACAAATTTTGGCTTTGTGTATTTGGTGAAATGTTGAGAAAACGGATTGGTGAGACGCATGGGATGTATATGATGAGGGTGGTTTTTGTACGAGGAGCTGTAGTGAGTATGGACGGAGCGATGAGGTTTTTTTTTTGTTTTTTTTTAAATGAACGGAAAATGATTTGCATGGAAATTGTGAAAATGGAACCATGTATTATTCAATGTAAAAATAACGTTGGAAACTACAAACTCGGGAGAGCCACCAGAATAGTAAAGGGACCAACTACTACAAAAGCCAAAAGGTGACTAATAAAAAAATCTACCTAATTGAAAAGCAAAACAGTACTTAAAGACTACAAACTCTAATAAGACTCGGGCATGGATGCCCTGCCTACACTTCCATGTCCTTGAATTGATGCCCTTGATCGATGAGATCTTGGATTGCGTGTCTCAAAGCCTTGCAATCATTGGTATCATGGCCGGGTAATTGGTGGTACCAACAGAACTGACTTAGATTCCTTCCTTTTTGAGGGTCCCCAGGTCGGGGAGTGAGAGGCTGTAGCATGTTTCGTTCCTGGAGCATTGCAAATGTCTGGCTTAATGGTTGGCCAATGTCTGAAAATTCTCTCCGACGGGAGCTCTGTCGGGGTGGCCCTACTGCTCCAATGATCCAACCTGGTTCTCTTTGACCGGCATTCGCCTCATGCTGCCTAGACCTTTTCCGGGTGCAACTTTGGATGCAAGCTGTTGCTCCTGGTTGTCTGATCACTTTCCTAAGTTCTGTAGCAATTTCTTTGACATTCTCCTCCGATCCTCGGACCCTAATGGAGCCAACTTCAATGCAATCATAAAGGGTGTTGAGAAGCCTGTCCACTAACTCATCCCGAGCTTGACGTTCGGACTCGAGGGAAAGAGCCTTTGCTTTCAACTCTTCGATAACAGCAACGTAGTTAGATTCCACGGCGTCCATGGCAGCACTATGCCTCTGCTCCATGGCTTCAATGGTGGCCATGTGCTTTTGTTCCAAAATTGCGAGCTGGGCTTCCATGTCGATTGGACCGCACTTAGGACTTGAGTCTACCTGTGTTCAAGGTGTCCATTATTAGCTAACAAAAGGAAGTGGGCTGAAAGATACTAAGGTGAGAATGACGCTTCACGAGATAGATCAAAACAGACTTAGGCTGAAAGCGAGTGGGCCAGGATACCTAGAGAATGAGGTGTTTGGGCTGGAGTATCTCTTAGACTATGAACTGGAATTTGGACTGAAATGTAAACAGATGGCTTTGATTGGGCCTGAGAGATAACACCTAGATCTAGGGTTTTGGACCAGGGCCCGAAATAGAAGTCTACCTAGACTAGAATAAGCCCTTGGGCCGGAATGTGTTTGGGCCTGGAGTAAAGCACATGGGCTGGAATGGTCCCTAAATCACAAATGGGCCTAACTTTCTTTGGGCCAGAGAAGATGGTTGCTAAGCAGAAAAAGATTTTATTTTCAAGTTCAGGTGGATTTCTTTTTTTTGGGCCTAGAACTAATTGGATAATTCAAATTGGTCCAGAAGAGAAATCACCTAAGTCTAAGCTTTTGGGCCGAAGCCCGAATGACTCACATATTAAACCAAACAGGACCTCTAGGCCGCAAACAAGCAGAGCCGCCAATTCGGGTTGGGCTAGGTTGATGTAGGAGAAGTTCCTATCAATCTCTAGGCTGGGTAGTGGGCCGATCATACAAGCAGACAAGGCCCACACAAATTCAACATGTCCTCACTTGGCGTTTAAATCAAACTGGGTATGGATCGATCCGGAGAGGTGCTTGGGGCATGGGCCCAGGTCACCTCAAAGGAATAGGGCTTGCACGCTATTCTCTTTGGGCTTCCCCACTTTTTCACATCACCTGAAGGTGTGCGTCTGCGGCTGGGTCTTTGACTGACCAAACAATGGGCTAGGTAAGGACACTGCCAGGAAAACGCTTGGGGCTAAGGCCCAGGTATTAATGGGATGTGGTTAGACGACATCCTCCTTTTTTCCCCCGCTTATTCACATCACCTAAAAGGTGTGAGTCCCTGACAGGGGACCCTCAAACGGGTCCCGGGATGAAATCAGTTTAGGTGGACCCTCGCTCTCATATGATGCAGGGGTGCAAAAATTTAAAGTGCGCACGAAAGTAAACAACAAAGTAACAAAGCCATAAATAAACAATTTTTCAAGTTAAGCCCTCTTTCTTAAAATTAAACAAGTTAAAATTAAGAATTTATCCCCAGCGGAGTCGCCAGTCTGTGAGCCTCGATTTTAAACCCTATCCTATGTGATTAACTTGATTGGATCTAACGGGTTTTAGGTCCACTTATAGCCTAAGATTAATAACTATGTCATATAACAATAATTATTAAAACCTAGGCTAGCTCACTGGAACCTATTATGAGTCGCCACCTAATTTTAACCTAGATCAAATTAGGAAAGGAGAGTTCGGGTTCGGGGGCTTGATATTCGACTTAATTAGGGTTCAATTACTTTCATTACCCTCCTAGGTCGTTTTTCCTCTACTTGGTTTAATTACGGCTTTCTACAAAGTTGCTTTTTAACCTAGGTGCGCGCTTCTGTTTTTTGTGTTTTTTAGCATTTTTTGATTGAAAATTAAAGTGGAAATTAAAATACCTAAACTAGGGTTTCGGAGGCAGAATTAGGTCAAATTTTGTTTCCGTCCGTTGTTGGGATAGAACTACACTGTAATTAATATAGAATTATAACAAACTATTAGGCAAGTGTACCTATTCGTAGTAGTAAAACAAGTGTCGTATCCACAAGGAGATTGTTTAATTATCCTAGTTTAGGTAGTTACTAAAGACTGTAAAAAGGGTTTAGCCGGAGGCAAGCTTGATTTGTTGTTGGATTATTAAAGAAATAATAAAAACAGTAAAAACGGTTGTGGATTAAGTGGATGGAAACTGTGCTAAGGAAGGTGAAAGCCCGGTTATAACTCAGATAATAAATATAATCCTAGTTTGCTCTTATTTGTCTGTTAAGAATTTTATCTTGTGACCTTTCTAAATCATAGATAAGGACAGCTCTTAATTAATTCATTAAACTTCTTACAATCAGAAAAAGTCTAAAATCATTAATTAGCTTTAAGTGAGAATTCTTTTTATAACAGCGATGGATTTTATCTGCTAATCAAGGAGAATAAAATCTAACGTTTGTCTCTCTTTGTGGTCTATTCTCTAATTTTACAAAATCATTGAAATTAGAGAAACCGTAAATGCATAAAAATGATCAGTTCTTAAACATTTAATAATGAGAGAGACAAAACAAATATTAATAAGCAAACTCGGTATTGATAGATACTGAGTTATTTTGGGTTAAACACCTATCCTAAGCACAATTATGAGATTACTCAGCCATTGACAGAAATAAAAACAGAGTAGAGATTGAAATAGACATTATTCAGGAACTGCTGGCGAAGAACGGGTCTGCACTCGCCTGCCTCTTTTCTCTCTTTGTAAATATACTGCTTCTGTTTGAGTGTTTGAGTACGTACGTGTTTATGGTGAAATGGTGAAAATAAATAAAATGAAGAAGTGTGGTGTACGAGAGGAATTAAATGGAAGAGAATGGAGTGTGGTGTTTATTTGATTTCTTCAGACTGTGGTCGTACGTCGTCTTTTGTTGCGTGTTGGTTTATATAGAGAATTGAGATAGGCATCCGTACGTAAAATTGATTGAGCATTCATTGCTATCTTGATTTATTGCAGAGGGGACAGACAGCTGCACGCGTGAGAGATTTATGGTAGGCGGTGCGGGAGTAGATGGATAGCAGAATCAAGTTGAAGACGACGACTGCGCGAAGAAGAAACTAGTGCCGGTTGAAAATTTAGCCTTAACCGCCTCTTAAAGAGGCGGTTCCCTTTGTGCTGACCCCCAAAACGGGCGGTTTAGTTGTTCCTGACCGCCCCAAAATGGGCGGTTTGTTTGCCCTGACCGCCTCAAAAACAGGCGGTAACTTGTACTTGACCGCCTAAACTTGGGCGGTTGCCCTTAGAGAGGACCGCCCCAATATGGGCGGTTTCTACAGGCAGTTTCTGACCGCCTCTTCTGGGCGGTTACACCCCTTCACCGTGGCCTATTTTCCTTCGAACTTTGACCGGCTCTAGATTCTTCTTTTGGACTCCGTTTTCTGAGCCGTCGCGTCTACGCGTTCGTCTCTTCGTCTACTTTGCTCCTAGCTTGGTGTTTCCTCATGTTTAAACCAATAAATTTGTGAGATAAACAATAAAACATAAACTAGAGGAAAAACAACCCAAGTGGAGAAATGAGCAAGAAAAGTGTTAATATTTATATATGAAATACACCTATAAATCATGCTCATTTGGACACTTATCATCCGTAGCCACGGACCTAATGTCCGAAGCCACGGACCCCAGTTAACCTACATAACAATAAAAGTTGAAATTAAACAGAAAACGAAAATTGTAAAGTCCGGGGCCTCGGACGGCTGTCCGTGGGCCGGACATTATTAAAAAACCTAATTTTTAAATTTTAAGAAATCCCGCCGCCGTCCGTGGGTGTCCGAGCTTACGGACAGGGAGTCCGGGACCCCGGACACGACGTCCGTGGGTGCGGACACCCCTCGGACGGCGGCTTTGAGGCTGTTCCAGAAGGTGTTTTCGGCTCAAATTTTATGGGTGTGTAGCCTGAAAGATTTACAATACGTTAGTAGTCGAAAGTTCTCAATTTGAATTCGGATTATGCACGAAACTCGGTAAACAAGTTATTGGACAGAAGCTTGAATAAACATCAATACAGAAGCGTAGAGGGGTTAGTTTGAGCCCAAATTTTGAGGCAAGACAGATAATCCCGTAGAGAATTAGGGAAGTGGAGTTTCTACCTGTTTTACCTTCGGATTCACAACGTTTCTTCACACCGGGATTCGTCGAGCGCTTCGTTCATGGTAGACCCGAAAGGATTTCGAACCGGGCTTCTGGTGGTTGGTTGTTCTTGCTGTTCTTCACGTTTTGGTGGTGTTTTTGTGGGGTTTTGATGATTATTGGTGCTTTGGGAATTGGAAAACGTGTTTAGATGGTGATTTCGGGGGATTTTCGGTATGATTTGGGTGGCCGGGTGTTGGAAAACGTGAGAGAGAGAGAGGAGGCTGCCTCTTTGGACTCTCTAGGGTTCTTTAGCATGTGAGGTTCCGATTTTATTCAAAAACCTATCCCCTTATATAGACTTTCTTAAAGATAAAGAGAATCTAGTAAAAGTAAGATTTTTCGATATTTTAGTTAAGTGACTTCCCAAAGGAATTTGCTGTGAAATTTTAACCACGTGTCAAGGATGGAAATTATGAATTTTCTGAAGTGGAATCGGATTTTTTAAATGTTGGAATATTTTTAATTGAATTTCTTGTCAGATTCAGTCAGAAATTGCTAGAAAATTATTGGAAACTCGAAAAATCAAAATTCCAACGCCATTATGCTTAGAATGTCATCCTCTATCATGGGTTAAAATATCAATCATTTCAAGCTGATTTGGGCATCCTTTGGAGGAGAGAGAAAGCTTATAGGAGGGTCTCAGGAGCCTTTAAAGATTACCAAAACGCCCTGAAAATGACGAAGCTGCTCCTCATGCCATGGGATGTGCCGCTCGAGCCGGAATCCCTCACTACTTGATTAAAACGCCCCTCACATCACCAGGACCTCGTGGACCCTAACCAGGGGGGTCAAAATTTTGGGTATAGCAGAATGTAATTAAATACTCGGTATTGTATATGATGTATTTATGGTTTTAGTTCTATGCTCGGGAGTCTGATCATCAGACCGGTACACTTGTATTTATTCTGCCTTGTTAACCACGTGGGTGGGTGACGGCGTTGTAGCACCAAAGCGTTTAGTTAATGTTTAGTTGTTTATTTCCGCTGCGATTTCAATTAGTTGTGAAGTACGATGTAGGGGTGTTACAAACAGTGGTATCAGAGCGAAGTATCGCTCTGATGACTAGAATACCAAGCTTAGGAATATACCGAGTTAGGAAACCTAACTACAATTACCTAAGTGAGCAGTTATGGAAAGGTTAACCACTAACCAAGTGTGGAGATGCCTTATTGTCGGGAAACGTTACAACCGTTGGAACCAATAAGTGTGTAAGCACAATGCTAATAATGTTCGTGTGAATTCAGATGTCAGGTAGACCACGAGGTCGAGGCCGCAGGCGCGGCATTGGTGATATTGGGAACCAGGGAGAGAACCCTACGGCACAAGCCATGGCTGATGCTGTAGCGGCTGTCGTAGCCCAAATGGTCCCACAACTAGTAGCTGCAATTCAGCAGGGGCAACAGCCCGAAGTTCAACCACCACCACCACCGTCACGAGAGACCAACTGGGTCAAGGCATTGGCAGACTTGAGACCCCCGTCGTTTCATGGGGAGACCGACCCACGTAAGCTGGAGGCGTACATCTCCGAGTTGGAGACCGCCTACGAGACCTTGGATGTGCCTGCTGGGGCCAAGGTCCGTCTAGCCGCTTACTACTTGAAGGGATCGGCACAAAGCTGGTGGAAGCTTGTGAGAGAGGACCGGATGGCGGATCCTCAGTTTGGTTGGAGGGAGTACACGGCTCTGCTGCGAGCCAAGTATTACCCTGTACATGTTCAAGAGGCTAAGCGCCTGGAGCTGGATAGTCTGAGGTAGGGGGATAAGATGTCGGTCGACGAGTACTATACTGCATTCACCGGTCTTATCCACCTGTTACCGGACCTGGGATACTCGAACCGGGTGCTGGTAAACCGTTTCTACAACGGTCTCAGCCACCGTCTTCGCTATGGGATGGGGCCAGCTGAGTATACTACCTTGCAGGAAATTAGAATACAGTGTGATGTGAATAAGTGTAATCCATAAGTGAGTATTAATGTGAGTTTGTGAGTATGTTTTGCGGGGCATGACTGACATCCTAAATTCAGGAGTGCTATCATGCCGCTGCTAAGGTTGAGATTACCGTCCGACTGAGGGACGAGGAGAACGCGCACAAGCGCAAGGCCACGAGCGAGGGCCAGAGTCCGTAGGGGTACGAAGGAGGAAAGAAGAAGAAGAAGCCTTATCCCCAGCCCCAGAAGAGTCAGCACCAGGGTGACAAGGGCCAAGCCCAGACCACCACAACTGAGGAGCCACTGAAGCTCACATATGCATACGCGGCGAAACCCCTACGCTCTTACCCGCCTAAGGGTAATTAATTAATCATGTGTGACAAGTTGAAGTGTATGTTGTTAAGTTGTGAAGTAAGTATTGATCGTGGACTGTGATAGCAGCAAGCACGGGTTCTAGACCGGAGCGCCACTACTACTGTAAGTGGTGTAACAGAGACCACCCCGGCAAGGACTGCAAAGGAAATGACGTGCAGTGTCGTTACTGCGAGAAGTGGGGTCACCGTGACTACGAGTGTTACCGGAACCCCAACAACAGAGTCAACAAGCCCAAGGGGCAGTGGAAGGGTAAGGCCACAGCGACTATCGATGGCCCGAAGACGGCTAACCAGCCACCCACAGATCAGAGGAGTACTGATTCCCAGAAGGGGAAGGGGTCGGGACCTAGCAAGGCCACCCTGCATGTGGTGGACCGGTCTGAGGCGCCAGGGCCCTCTACTAGACCAGGTACCGCCTAAACTGTTGAGTGAAATAAGTGATTGCATATCGCATTTCATGCATGTGTGTGTTAGTGAGTCCAAGTGTACTACCATGTGAGTAAAGAATTAAAGTACAATGTGAAAGTCACCTAATTAGATAATTCTAAACTTAAAGGAGCCTTCAATATATGTTATCCAATCCCACCCACACCAAACCCTGAAGAAACCACCATCAACATCACCGACTTTCCAATGGAGCAATGTCAGGTCATCCAGCCAGGTATGATACTCTTAAATGGATACCTGACACCGGAAGCACAAATCCACATCATCAGATGATGCAATGAACATGGAGCAAAACCTAGAGGTTTCTACACACCCGAATACCCGAGCGGATCAAGAATGAAATTGAAGATGATGTGCATGGGTAAGGAATGGAATCCTTACACCAAGACATATCAAGAAGTGCGAGCTGAAGACGGAGCAATTGTACCAAGTATACCTGAGGAGTTCCTTGCGGTCGTTAACCACGCCGTGGGAATTGCTCAGCAAGTTGAAGCGGATACAATTCCAAGTGTTAAAGCAGATTTGTGTATTGTGAACTTCTACCAGAAAGGTGGACGATTAGGTTTACACCAAGATAAGGACGAGTCACCCGAGTCTCTAAGTAAGGGAGTACCCGTGGTGTCTTGGTCCATTGGTGATACCGCAGTGTTTATTTATGGCGAGCAGAAGCGTGCTGATCTCGCAAAGAAGTTAGTGTTGCAATCAGGAGATGTACTAATCATGGGTGGGCAGTCAAGGATGCTATATCATGGCATCAGGAAGATCAAACTGAATACCGCACCGTCGGCAGTGATCAATGCCACACACATGAAACCCGGACGTTTGAATTTGACCTTCAGACAGTTTTAAAGCCTTGTATAATTATGTAATGTGTTAAGCCAGTGTATGTTAAGGATGTTATATATGTGTTAGTTATGTCAACAGTGTAAACCAACGTATGTTGTAAAGAGTGCGTTAATGAATAAAGTGGAGTTCTTGAAGTATATCAATCGTGTTGTTACCCAATACTTATTAGTTTGCCAATGAATTAGGCTGTGCACTCGGAACGGGAGGTACACTGAGTGTCTGCAATGAGGCAGAAGCCGGCAAGAGCGACACGATCCTCACCGGTACCTTTCCAGTCAATGGCGTGGACGCTTCGATCTTGTTCGACTCCGGAGCCTCACACACATTTATTTCGCTATCCTTTGCGAAGAGGCTGGGGTGAGACGGTGATGAGATGCCAGACTTCCTAGTCACTCTCCCGTCGAAAGAGCGGATCAGGTGTACCCGCTACCACCGAGATGTTGTTGTGCGAATCAGAGGTGAAGAGTTTCCGATCGACTTGATAGAGTTCGACGGACTTGGTTTTGATGTGATTGTCGGGATTAACTGGTTGGAGCGGTACAAGGGCAGAATCCTGTGTGCCGAGCATCGTCTGCTTCTTCGGAGTCCATCTTGGGTTACCATATCTTACCGCTAGAGGCCCACGGAGCCTTCGACTCAGATCATCACCGCCATGGCTATGTATCGTGAACTACGACGAGGGAGTGATGTATACCTCTGCTATGTCCAAGACATAGAGAGAGACCCAGAGTTTAGCCCAGATGTGCCGGTAGTGTCAGAGTTTCCTGATGTATTTCCTAAGGAACTGCCGGGCATGCCGCCAGCACGGGAAGTTGAGTTTGAGATTGATTTAGTTCCGGGCACCGGACCAATTGTGAAGGCGCCCTATCGTATGGCTCCAGCAGAGATGACATAGCTCAAGGAACAGCTGAGAGACCTACTTGACAAGGGATTTATCCGCCCTAGCATTTCACCATGGGGAGTGCCGGTCCTCTTCATGAAGAAGAAGGACGGTAGTCTCCGCCTGTGTATTGACTATCGAGAACTGAATGCAGTTACGGTGAAGAACCGTTACCCTTTACCACGCATCGACGACTTATTTGATCAGTTGAGGGGAGCATCAGTATTCTCCAAGATAGATCTAAGATCCGGATACCATCAGATTGCCATCCGTGACAGTGATATTGAGAAGACAGCATTCAGAACAAGGTATGGACATTATGAGTTTACGGTTATGCCGTTTGGTTTATCCAATGCACCAGCAAAGTTCATGGACTTAATGAACCGCTTGTTCCAAGATCAGTTGGACAAGTCGGTGGTAGTCTTCATCGACGATATTCTTGTGTACTCGAAATCGAGAGGTGAGCATGAAAGCCACCTGAGAAATGCGTTACAAACATTGAGAAAGAATCAGTTATATGCTAAATTTTTGAAGTGTGAGTTTTGGCTGAACCAAGTATCCTTTCTTGGTCATGTGATTTCTGAGGCCGGGATCGCTGTTGATCCGGCAAAGATTGATGCAGTGTGCACCTGGCCTAGGCCGAAGACAGTTACCGATATCAGGAGCTTCCTCGGTCTGGCAGGATATTATAGGAGGTTTGTGAAGGACTTCTCCAGTGTCTCGAAGCCGAAGACTTCCTTGATGAAGAAGGATGCACCATTCGAGTGGACAGTCGACTGTGAGAGTTCTTTCCAGAGTCTCAAGGATGCTCTGACATCTGCACCAGTCCTGACTATACCAGACGGTCCAGATGGTTTTGAGGTCTATTGCGATGCATCAGACAGAGGTATGGGTTGTGTGTTGATGCAACACGGGAAGGTCGTAGCATACGCCTCCCGACAGCTGAAGAAGCATGAAGAGAACTACCCTACCCACGATTTAGAACTGGGTGCCATTGTCTTCGCATTGAAGATATGGCGACATTATTTGTATGGGGTAAGTGTGACAATTTATTCTGACCATAAAAGTTTAAAGTACTTGTTCACTCAGAAGGAGTTGAACATGAGGCAAAGAAGGTGGGTTGAGTTTCTAAACGACTATGACATTAATCTACAGTACAAAGAGGGTAAGGCAAATGTGGTAGCTGACGCATTGAGTCGCCGAGCACACTCTCTCCATTCGCTAGTCTCTCATTCTAGCTTGGTTGAAGAGGTGCGGAGTGCTCAGATGACGGATCAGTACATGTTGGAGATTAGACAGAAGCTTATTGATGGCACATTCGAGGGTTAGAAGTACGACTTCAGACTCCACGATGATGACCTGATTAGGCTGAATGGCCGACTGTGTATTCCGAGGAGTAGCGCTGAGCTGAAGGAGCGCATACTGAGTGAATCCCACTGTTCTACGACTTCAATTCACCCCGGAGCTTCAAAAATGTATAAGGGTATGAAACGTTATTTTTGGTGGACTGGAATGAAAAAGGATGTGAATGATTATGTGTTGAGGTGTCTCACTTGCCAGAAGGTCAAGTTTGAGCACCGACGGCCTGGTGGTATGGTACAACCGATGCCAGTGCCGGAGTGGAAGTTCCATGACATTTCTATGGACTTCGTAGTAGGGCTTCCGCCTACAAGGGGAGGTCTGAATATGATTTGGGTTGTTGTTGACCGACTGACCAAGGTGGCTCGATTCATACCGATGAAGGACACCTGGAAAGGGGCAAAACTTGCAGAGCTCTTTGATAGAGAAATTGTTCGGCACCATGGGGTACCAAAGACTATTGTGTCTGACAGGGATACCAGATTCCTCTCAAGGTATTGGAAATCCACACGGGAAGCGCTTGGTACCGAGCTGAAGCTAAGTACAGCGTTCCACCCACAGACAGATGGTCAGAGTGAGCGCACCATCCAGACACTTGAGGATATGTTACGTGCATGTGCACTTGATTTTCAGACCAGCTGGATTGATAAGTTACATCTGATCGAGTTTAGTTACAACAATAGTTACCATGCTTCGATCAAGATGTCTCCCTTCCAGGCTTTGTACGGTAGACCATGCCGCACGCCATTATGCTGGGATGAGTCAAGTTAGACGGTCATTATAGGATCAGAGTATCTGGAACAAGTTCAGGCAGAAGTTCGCCAGATCTGGGCTAACATGGAGGCAGCTCAGGATAGACAGAAGTCATACGCAGATGTGCGCAGACGTGACCTAGAGTTCGCCGTGGGCGATCAGGTATTTATCAGAGTATCCCCCATGAAGGGAGTATTTCGTTTTGGCCAGAAAGGCAAGTTGAGCCCAAAATATGTGGGGCCTTATGTTGTGACGGAGCGGATCGGCCCGGTAGCTTACAGACTTGATTTACCCGCCGAGCTGGGCAAGGTACATGATGTATTTCATGTGTCCCAGTTGAAGAAATATATGTCTCATCCGTCTCATGTGCTTCAGCCTGAAAGGCTAACCTTAGAGCCGACCATGCGATCAGTGGAGACTCCGGTACGGATTCTGGATACTAAGACTTGAGACACTCGCCATAAGTCAGTGAGACTAGTGAAGGTTCTTTGGTCTAACCAGGACGTCGAGGAGGCCACTTGGGAGCTGGAAGATAAGATGAAGGCGAAGTACCCGTCATTGTTTACTTCTTAGTGTTTATGTGTATAGGGTACGGGGCGTACCCCTTTTTAAGGGGTGTAGAGCCGTTTCGATTATGTGTGTACGACGTGTATTTAAATACATCATCTATGTTATGTTGTTATGCTACAGACCGTCGTGTCTGAATGATGTTGATGATGTTGTATGGACCTTGTGTCCGATGTTATGTTGTATGGACCTTGAGTCCTATGGTATGTAAATATGACCGTTGTATTTGAATGACGTTGTTGTATGGACCTTGTGTCCAATGTTATGTAAGTGCGTTGTTAATGTTGTTATGGAAATATTGTGTATATGTATTCCCGTGTTCTAATATTTAGGATATGTGGAAGTGTGAACTTTGAGGACAAAGTTCTTTTAAGGGGGGTAGATTGAAATACCCCAAACCTTAGTATGTTGTTTAAACATTTAAATATGGCATATTAAGACTAAAAAAAGAGTCTTAGAAACATTAGTAAACAATTTAAACTATAGAAAACACAAATAAAGGCCTTAAAGTCAATTAGGGCTAAAATGTGTTCTAAGCTTGGGATAAGCTTGGGTAAGACCTAATGAGCTTACCAAGACCTTATTTATATACTAATGAACATATTAAACCAATTACCAAAGAAAACCAAGCTTGAAAACAAGTTAAAACACAAAATGTGCTATAAGGAGTCTTAAAACACATTTTTGAAAAATTGTCTTGTAAATGAGTTTTGAATGGATAAATGTCCATCATTACTCTTTAATTAACATGTGTACTATATAGTATCACATTTGGAAGTCTATATCAATGGGAAATCAAAAATTTCACATCTATGTGCCTTGTTTTAGTGAATAGTAACTAAAATATGCTAGTTTGTAACATATGTTTGTATAAGTAATTAAATTGGCCAACAAAGACTAAAATACCCTTAGTAATATTAAGGGGGCCGGTTTTTAAGGTAATTAGTCACCACTCATGTTAGTTTATTAAGAAACAAATAATGACTAATAGTTACTATTTACTTTAATGTATAAATATCTTCTAAAAAGCAAAACCAATCTTCATTCTCTCATTTCTCTTCATTTCACACGCCTCCAAGCTCTCTTCTATCTCTTCTTCATTCTCCATTCACGGTTTGCAATAGTAAACACCAAAACTCCATCTTTGACCACTTGTATCTCCTAGCTCATTTTGCCAAATCAAATTCTAAGACCACCATTCTCTTCCTCTCATCAAGCTCTTCAATTCTATCCTTTCAAAATCTCAAGAGCTCCATTTTGGCGCCAAGAAGAATCTCCATGGGAGGAGCTTGAGCTCACCTTTTCACATATTATTGTTCTCCTTTGCTTCAAGGTAAGGAAACTCAAAGAAAAATGATGTTTCCTTCATGTTTTTGTGTTGTCCGAAAATCACTCTTAATGGTGTCCTTATGTTGCTTTGTTCTAGCTTCATTCCAACCTTTCATGGACTAGGTGGAGTCCTCTCTTGATATATATTCGAACTCTCTTCAAGTTCTAAGGTAAACCAACTATCTTAATGTTTTTTTTAAAACAATGTATAATCTAGGGTTTACAATGAGATGAAACATAAAGCTTGTATACTCATTTTATCATTTGTATAATGTTTAGAAGTTGACAAGCAACTAAAAAGCCTTGCCGATTTAGTCAAGGAAATAAGAAAGAAGTTGTGAGGAAAAGAGGTAAATGTGCTAACCTAATGTGGTTTAAAGTCTTAGGAGAAATGAGCTTGTGTTGTTTATTAAAATGATCTAAGGAGCCAATGGTGAATGACTTAGTAAAATGTTCTCAAAGGCTTAGTAAAAGGCATATGTGTTGTTGAGTGTATTTGCAGGTCAAAGGCAAATATAATGTGGGAAATTCAGTGTTTATGATTTATGCTTCTTAAGGGCCTAAGAGCCATGTTTTTTAAGGGCCTAAGTGCCAAGCAATTTAAATTATGCACTATATTGTGATGTAATGCTAAATGAGTGAAGTTTGTGTATAAGAATGTGTTTGATGGATTTTAGTGTTCTTGGTTGTTTAATGGTGAAAACATTGTGTTTTGGTTTAGTAATGTTCTAGAAGAGTTCATGTCAAAATTTAGGTAACAAACAAGGAGTTCTAAGGGTTTTAAATGAGTTTGGTAAGTTAGGAAATGTTTAGGATGGATAAGTGCTTTCCTAGTGAAAGAAACATGCATTAAGGGGTTTAAAGATGTAAAAAGGGCTTAGGCAATGTTCTAGAGGATTTAGAATGCAAAAGAATGTTTTGGGACGTTTCAAGATCATGGTGAGATAGTGTTTAGGACTTGTGCAATGTTGATGTGTAAGGAAGAAGTAATGTATTGCATGAAGAAGCTATAAACTTGTAAAGATGTTCAAGGAGTTGTTTAGGAAGAAAAGATGCTTGGGAGATGATGTAGTAGTGGTGAGGAAACATTATTGGCATAGTGGTTATCATAGGTATGAAACACCACTTAGAAAACCAAGGAGAAAATATCATAAGTGTTAGGAATTTTGGTATGAGATGAGTAAGTGTTTAAGGAGATAGGAAATGAGTTTCATGGATGTTGTATGAGGGTGTAAGTGTACCAAATGATGTTAGAACACAATAGGAGGCTTTAGGAGAAGTTTGGTGAAGATTTAACAATTTTTGGACATGTTCTGGTGGCGTCCGACCCAGGGGTCCGACCCAAGTTTGGGTCGGACGGCCTCTGTTAGACGTCAGTAAGTGGTTCTGGAACGGTCCGACCCAGAGGACATGGGTTGGACGTGTGTGTTTTAAAGGACGGTAAATGTTCTGGAATGGTCCGACCCAGTTGGTTGAGTCGGACATGGGTCGGACAAGTAGAGTTTTCAAACCCGAAAGTCACTGGAAGGGTCTGACCCAGTTGGTGGGTCGGACAGTGGGTCGGACAGACCAAAACTTATAAAAAAAAACAGTAAAGAATGCGGCAAATGTAGTTAACCCTAGGGGGTATAATTGAGGTAACCAAGGTTAAGTTGGGCATTTAAACATGTCATATAGTCATGTAAAATACTTAGTAAATTTGAAGTTAAGTAAGTAATTAACCGACATTCTTAAACGTGTATAGGAGTGACCTACGGTGGAAATCAATCGAAGCAAGGACCAAGGTATGGTTTTCTTGCAGTTTGTTGCCTACCGGTTTACACCGGCTTGTGTGTTGTTTGTTTTTCTGTATGTTTCCAACCTTATAAGACTTAATCATGTAATGAGTTTACAGTTGTTCATATTATTGTGATGTTATGATGTGACTCATTTCCCTTGTGTGCGTCTAACATGACTTACCACTTGTTGTGAATTGTTTGTTAAGTTCCACTGTTGAACTTCTAACAAGTGCTAACTGGGAAGTGAGGAATCCGGTTGTCCGGTCATGCATGTAAGTTAAGAGTAGATATCTGAATCAGATTCGACTCTTATGTTGTTAAGATTGTTCTCCTTAATTTGGCGTTCGATCTCCCGCTAGCTTCCTCCAAAGCTTACCTATTCTGACTTATGATCGGTTTAGTGGAAACATGTGTTTGTGTGGTGTGTTCGGGTCACTATATCCGAACCATCTGTGACTTAAGTTACTCGTTTGAATAACAGAACGGTAATGAGTGTGTGTAATGAGCTTAACATGAGAGTGAACCATTCTCTAGGCTTCTTATGTTGTTTAACCTTCTTGGTTTGTTATTGTGGAAAGTAAATCCACTGTGTATGTGTTATATGTTAAAATGAATGCCATGTCATCATGACAATTAGTTGCGCGTATCCCGGTAGCCGATGGGCTGCGCGTTAACCATACCAGCCAAGGGTTGCTGACCCCCTCGGGGGCTCCATATTTTTACTGCAGGATGAGGATCGAAGAAGCGGAATGGCTGTAGGTTCTAGGCTGCAGATGTACTTTTGGTTATTTTGGATGTTGAGCCCGGGATGCGCCTGTGCTCCCGTGGCATTATATTTTGATTCCATTGATACTACTGTGGCGGTATATTGGCAGTTTTCAGTGAAGGAATGTAATTAAATACTCGGTATTGTATATGATGTATTTATGGTTTTAGTTCTATGCTCGGGAGTCTGATCATCAGACCGGTACACTTGTATTTATTCTGCCTTGTTAACCACGTGGGTGGTTGACGGCGTTGTAGCACCAAAGCGTTTAGTTAATGTTTAGTTGTTTATTTCCGCTGCGATTTCAATTAGTTGTGAAGTACGATGTAGGGGTGTTACATAGACCGTAGGAGTTGCGCAAGTCTACAGACTTAGAAGTATTAGTAAATGCCAAGGATGGAGCTAGGAGATAAGACTAGGGGTTTAGTAAGTCTAGGTTATACTAGGGTGGGAAAAGTCCTAGGAGTTTAAAGTATGCAAACAAAGTAAAATGGAAACAAGACCTATGACAACCTAAGAAGAGTTTAGGACGGTAGTGAAGAGATTAGAAGAATTGTAAGGTCGTATGAGAATCAAAAGAAATGAATGTGAACCTAAAGAAAAAGGGGAACCAAACCGAAACAGTAAGCACTTGTGAAGGTTTGGAGTTAGTAAATTAAATGAGGAAGATAACAAGATGTAGTAGGACTCGAAGTGTGGCAAGGCAAGGAAAAAGGCTAAGGGTACTTAGAAATAATCTGAGAGGCAACATGAGTGTTAACGGGGGGCAAACTCTGAATTGTTTAGCATGGCACTACTTGGCCTCCAGCGACAAGTCTGAATCCACTAGTGAAGTAGGACTAACAATGCCATATATACCGTATAAGAATAGGGTAAGTGTCATAAGAAGTTTTATGAATAACAAACACATGACCAAACAAACTAACCCGCTCATGTAATAATTATAGGAGTGTATCACATGAGCGGCGGGGAACCCTAGTGCGGATATACACGTCGACTGATAAGAGGTATGGACATGTGTGGTTCGTGCTTGTGTGCTGTGTGCCTTGTTTGACCATGACCACAAGACTAGTGCATGAAAATGAATGTTTGTTTTACCGTGCTTATTTGTCTGTTGTGAGCCTGTGTAAAGCATATGAATGAATTGCTTATTTTCCTTGCTTACCCGCTTGCTATTATTGTGCATATTGCTTGCGCGCACACAGTAGTGTAGTCCCTTCTCGTTGATGAATCCTTGAGATGAAATACAACAAACTTCGTAAACAAAACCAAGGAACTACATAAAGGGAAAACTCCTCTTAACTATAGAGGACCTCTGAAGACACCCACTATGGTGTCGAACTATCAATGATAATGATAAGCCAATACTCGTAAAAATGAATAGGGAGACGGACCCTTTGTATTCGGGGTAGAGACCAATAATATGAAAAGGCATAGGGAGACGGACCCTTTGTATCCGGGGTAGAGACCAATAATATAAAAAGGAATAGGGAGACGGACCCTTTGTATCCGGGGTAGAGACCAATGATATAAATAGGGAGACGGACCCTTCGTATCCGGGGTAGAGACCAATAATATTAAAAGGAATAGGGAGACAGACCCTTCGTATCTGGGGTAGAGACCTGAACATTAAGAGGCATAGGGAGACGGACCCTTTGTATCCGGGGCAGAGGCTAGTAACATGGAAAAGGAATAGGGAGACGGACCCTTGGTATCCGGGGCAGTGGCTAGTAACATTTAAAAACAACAGAGAGAGAAAGAGCTATCCGGGAATGGAGGATTAGCTATGAAGAAGACGTTCTCCAAATGGTGGTGATAAGAGAATTCACGAATAACCCTTAAAGAAACAAGGAAAGACTAGCACCTACATGAGATGGTCACGGGATCTAAACTATATCCCCAGACCTGGTGCAAGGAAAGAGAAAGAAAATACACTTTACGGGAACAAGAGAAAAGAAATGAAAACACACAACGCTCGTATGATCCCATAGTGAGGATCATAGGTATAATATACCTATGCACACGTTTTATTACTTACATGATTGTTGTTGCCATACTAGCAGCTCGTTGTGCTTGGTTGCATGTTTGATGTGCTATGATGCCAGCATGTTATGCTTGGATGTTTGTTGATATTGCTATGCTACCTTAAAGTGGGTATGATATCATGATATATTGTGGGGTGCCTTACTGCTTTATTATAGCATGTAAATTGACTTAATAATATTCAACCAAGTAGTCGTGTGGCCTGGCAACATACGGGCTACCCACGTTCATACTCAGCATAGTTTTGCTGAGTCCTTTATTTTTACAGGTATGGATCTGGACGATGGCGGAGAGTAGGCAGGGGGACTACCATGGGGGTAGTCCATCTGGGCTAGACCTTTTAAGTAGTATGTTTTCTGATGTATGGATTGTGACTATGTATCACTAGACCCTTGTTGTATGTTTCGGGTTGTGTTATTTAAGTAAGAACTTATGATGTAGACACTCGGTACTTGGTTTGTATTTCCTGTTGGTACTTGGATTTGGTTATGGTTTAATTCCAGTCATTCAGACCGTAGCTTGTTATTGATGGGGTTGTTGTGTCAACCACGTGGGTGGTTGGCGTCTGTGACACCCGGATGGATGTGAATCCGCTGCTTAGACTTTTTGTAATATTGTTTGGCGCACCATTCAGACTACGGTTGGGTTATTCAGGGGTGTTACAGAAAGTGGTATTAGAGCGTAGTTACACTCTGATGACTGAACAAAGAAGTACCGAGTATAGGAACGCCTGGAATTAGGAATTCTGACAGTGAGTTAAGGGTTGGGGTAGTACGTGAGGCGCGTTTAGTTAGGGTTTTTCCCCAGTAATACTGGATGCCTAACAAACACCTACACATAATCTTCACATCCTTAATTGTCTCTTAAATTCAGAGAAAGAACGCCAGAGAGGTAGAAAGCCTCCTCTTACTCGGGGAAACCTGATCTGGCATCTACTTAATGTTATACAATCAACCCGAGGAGAAAAGACTATACCATACAATAGACGTTGCCAAAGGGATAATACCCGTAGAGGGACCAATTTTAGCGGCAACTTGGGTCGACATGCTTAGCAGTCGATAGGACCCTACCTCACAGGCAAAAAGGACCAAAATACCCCAAAATTTATGAAATAAATAGAGCTCAAATAAGCAATTAATTACGCCTAGATTGGGATTGGGATAAATCCTGCAATTCGAACACCTGAGAGGGTAATTTAAGAAAACCTCTCGTAAAACAATGAAATAAGAGAATATAATTCGAGACGTAGTTACACCATAAATCGGTACGATCTTTAACGTTGAACAAAGCATGACACAATTCTATACACTAAAATATAATATTGCGGGATTCAATAAATTCCCTGGCCCTTCTTACATTTATCTCTAATCTCTGCATTACCAGGAAGACACAACGCCTCAACTGGCGATCGGTATGCATCGTCACCGCCTCCTTTCTCCTTCTTTATATTCAATTATTCTTCTACATTTCTCCATCTCAAACAAATGAAACCGGTGACCACTACTGGGTTTCTCTCCTGCACCTACCACCGATGAACAAGGAACATATATACGTGCTTATCTACATCTCCTTCACACTCTTCTGGTTCGAGTTGTTTTCTACTTTTGGAACCTAGCAAACGTCCCATGAAGGACAAACGTTGCTTATCATTCTTCTACTCTACAACACTATAATAGTACACCATTGGAATGGGCAACAAGTATTACAAATATCTAATAGCTAGTTCATTATATAACCATCCAAATACATGGCTACCGTGACTTCTTATGAAGCTCAAATCCTCTATTTTGATTCTTCTGCCCCTCATTGCTTCTTGAATTCTTCTCCACTTTAATTTACAATCCTCGGAGATCAAAAACACATTGATATAGCCATAAAAAGGATATATCAAGTTATATATACAAATATACATACATACATATCAAGAAAGACAAGATATCAATTTAACTCAAGGAGAAAATGAGGTTAAATTAAAGAAGGTCGTGATTAATAAATCAATCACACCCGACTTAAACTAACGATATAACGTAACAACTGAAAATAAATATTGGTGGACCAAGAAGACAAAGAGCCAGACTACTTCATGTAAGAGAAACACACAAAGGATAATAATGAGGAAGTAACAGAAGGGTCACAAGACCCAGGAAAGACTAAGATGGAAAAACGGAATAATGGAATTAAGATTTATAACCTTAAGGCTGATCGAATCGGTCCTACAAGAAAAATCAATCAAAAATCTATGGAGAAGAAAATATCAGGAAACAACCAAATATTTATGAATAATTAGGTATTGAAATTTGGAAATTTTAAACAAGATTAACGGACTTAGGGGATGAATTAATTAAAGGACTAAGATAGGTGAGGAATCATGTGGTAAATTCAGATACTAATATGCAAATGTCGAGAATAATAGTAATAACATGGGAGTCGGGAAATGTACAACTGTATACCCAATTGACTAAGACTAAAATTTATGAGACCACAAGTATCTAGGAAACAAGCATGAACATACCTACATATGGTACGAGGATTAGAATGTGAAGAACTGGTAATACCAGGAGGATATAAATGCATGTACTAGCGTATCATTAAACTTATTGGAATACTCACATGGGAACCTATATACAAATCAAGAGGGGTACGACACGCGAGTATATATATATATACAGTTAAAGAATCTGAACAATTAATCTAAAGGCTTAAATTTTAAATACAGATGTGTGAGGAATGGAAATGATGCGATATTACCATTAGCATAATTGTTATACATAAAAACATATACTACTGCAATCAAATGCAATAAGTAACCGATTGTAATCGATTACTAAGCCTTATGACTAAGCAGAACTAATCAGCAAGCTGCTGCTTCATACAATCATAAGGACAATGGTGATAATAAGAAAACTAAAATTAATTGAGGTCAACCAGCAATGTCAAGGCCATAGTTTGGCCAAAGAATAAAGGTTACTTGAAGGTGAAGAAAGGTCTAATTTGGCTATACACATTAAGACATTAAATAGGAAATGGTGCTAGGAGAGTAAACTAGCTAACTACATGTACCTACGATCGGTAATATAAACTGAACATGATGTGGGAACAAAGACACGTTTGCGACGTTAAAAAAAATGCTAAGAACTAAATCGTTACAACAGAGAGTATATGAATATAAGCCTTAAGGTTAGCGAGGAAGACCAATTCAAACGCTTAAAAGCGAATGAAAACAAGGACATTCGATCTCCAGAGAAAATGGATAAACAAGTTACAACCACCAACACCGTGTGTAGAATGGAATACCCCATGCCAGATAAGACTTTCACTCCTAAATTATAAGGATAAGATCAAGCCACACCCTACATCGGAAAGAATAGTAAGAGAAAACTAAACCCAAAGGAAATCAGAGTCGCACAGCAGAAGCTGGTGGACCGTACCTCACATCTTCCAATTCAAAAACAAGTGACCTATCAGCCAATACCTTAGACCCAGAGTGGATAAAACCCGAAGCCGCTTGTAGACCGGTATGAATACCGATAAAAGCCTTTGATACAGAAACCAAGCCATTAACATGGTCAAGGCCGTTGATGAGATTATATGGTGAGTTACATCATATAGGAACTGGAATGCTCCTTGAGACTTAAACATCTTGCACCAATGTTCAAGGATGATATAGTAAGGATTACGTGGGCGTAATCCATTTTTAAGGGGGGTAGGCGCGTTACGTTTTGTTGTGTTGTTATGTTTTGATGTGTGGTTTTGGTTGCTATGTGTGTGAACTGTGTACGAATTAGTTTGAATGCATTGTGGTTATGAATGAATGACCTGTTCTCTTGATCACATATGAGCACAGTTTATGAATATTGCTGGTGCAATGAAATATTATTGAGAACATGGTGAAGCCACAGATGTGGCATATTATTGAGAACCTGGTGAAGCCATAGATGTGGTGTGGTGCCTATAAGCACAAATGGTGAAATACAACTGTGAAATTTGTGGGGCATGACCCCTTGGCGATTGTTAACGAACTCGGGACGCGATTCCCGTGAGTGGCCAAACCACGAACATTAACTTACGAGACAAGACTTCAGGTCGGAGTCTCTTTAAGGGGGGTAGGTTGAAACACCCCTAACAACTACAACACAGAAAAGCATGAATACATATGAGGAGTGTTTAAATAAACTTGACACGTTGATAGAATCATGCTATAAATTATAATCTATGCTACTAAGGGACATACATACGCCCGTGGGAGTGAAACCTACTCACATGATAAGACAAGCATTTGTGCTCATTGGTCTTGACGTTAACCAATACAATAGAACAAAATAGACTAGTCCGTGTTAGGACATTTGTACACGAAGCAAGTGTAACGCAGTATGCAAGCTAGAATAGATCGTGCGTTCGTTAACCTATAATGATCACACATGTACAAGCCACATTATCGGATCCAAACGAGTACAAGTAGCACCATAACACGAGGACTTGTATTCACCGATCTATACCCCCTTGAGCTGAATGTTAAACTAATTATCTTTGTACTACTAAATTCTATTATAAGACTATAACAAACTCAGCCCCGTTTTGTGATGTCCGGAAACTTGCAAACTTACTAACAACAATTTAATTACCGGAGAATTTTGGCAAGTTTCACTAATGAAAGACACACTAAAACTAAGACTCACTCATTATGTCCGGTAATCTTCAATTTGACTAACCCATAATTTATTTCCTAGATTTCTGTAAGTTCCATCCAGTTAGAAACAATAGTCACCTATCCCCTGTAGCACATTAATGTTATGTCACGAATATACTCTTTGAACTCCTCAACAAGTAAACCACTCTAGCCCCACTTTTTTTTCCAGTTGCACGCTAGTGCCTGTGCGGAGAAAGAGGACAGACAGCTCCTCCAACCCCTGCGCATGGTGAGGTCTTCCTCCTCCCGATGTACTCTTTGAATTCCAAGTTTTGTTCCGGTTAAAGTGACATGCATTAACCCACTCAATCCCCTCGTTTCCTCTCATTGACCTCATGCCTGGTACAAGTCCAGAGGGGGCCTTCCGATACTCGTAATGCACGGTAAGTCTCCCCCCTCCTCTCCTAGTGATTCCCGAGTTGCTGCTTGGTTAATCAGTCCCTCTTGGTGATCCATGTCTACAATTCCACCATAACCCAAACTCTTCTCTTGTGCTGGTGCATGTCCCGACTCTAAGCTCAAGTTCCTTGAAGAAACCAGAGCAGCTCAAGGCTCACTAACAAGGTAAAAATTCCACCGCACTCCCTGTGATTCTTCATCTCTTCTGTGCTCTAGTCTTGAGAATCTGGAACATCCGAATCCAACACCAAGGTAAGTGTTACGGTTTATATATATATATATCCTCCAATCCTTCCACCTTGCCCTTGTTCTATTGCTGCCGAAACTCCTTGCTCAAGCCTTTAAATTTTCTGCATTGTCAAGCCTGGATCTTGCATTCAAACCTACGGGTGGATATTGGAAGTTCTGGAGTAAGAATCCCCCATGACTACTCATGTTCTTGCGCAAGGTAAAACACCACCGGTTCTGTTTTGCTACCTCTCCTTCTGTTTCCTGTCGTGTCTGCTTAATTCTGTCTGCAAGAAACTTTGCACAAAGTCCTCTAACCTTCCGTTTTCTTCACTCGAGATAACCCGTATACAACCGCCTGGTGGGATCGCTGGAAATCTGTGAGCAGGATCCTCCTTAAAGCCCTTGAAGGTAAGCGCAAGTACCGGTAATGTTGTTGTGCAGATTCTTCCCATCTTCTTTGATTGTTGTCCAAAAATTTAGAAGCTCATAACTCCTTGAAGTCATAAGTTAATGGTCAGACTTGACAACCACCGTTATGTTCTAAAAAAAACACCATCCATTTAGTATTTTCATATCCGAAATGTGACAGCCCAAACAAACAGCCCACATGTGAGATATTGTCCGCTTTGGCCCAAGGCCACACGGATTTGTTCCTGGGGTTTCCGCCCCAAAACGCGTCTCACAAGGGAAGAGTATCCCCACCCTAATAAGGTATGGTTCGTGCTCTCTCCCGAATGATGTGGGAGGTGACCCCTCTCTCCGGTGTCACACTCTACCCCCCCTTGGGAGCGCAGCGCCCTCGCGGGCCCACTGGCACACCGACCTGGGTCTGGCTCTGATACCATCTGTGACAGCCCAGACAAACAGCCCACATGTGAGATATTGTCCGCTTTGGCCCAAGGCCGCACGGATTTGTTCCTGGGGTTTCCGCCCCAAAACGCGTCTCACAAGGGAAGAGTATCCCCACCCTAATAAGGTATGGTTCGTGCTCTCTCCCGATCGATGTGGGAGGTGACCCCTCTCTCGGGTGTCACACTATTGAAATACCCCAAACTTAGATATGATGTTTAAGTGATACACTAAAGTATAAGGAGGCTAAATAATGTCTTAGAAACATTAAGAAACATTTTTAATCAAAGAAAACATAAGGAAACACCAAAAGAGCAGTTTAAGCAAAAACGTGCTCTAAGCTTGGAGAGACTTGGGTGAGCACCCAAATATCATTCTTAGACCTTAGTAATATCCTAATGGTCATTTTAAACCAATTACTAAAGAAAACCTAGCTTGAAAACAAGTTAAAACACAAAATGTGCTTTAAGGAGTCTTAAAGCACATTTTTGAAAAATTGTTTGTAAATGGGTTTTGAGTGGCTAAATGTCCATCATTACTCTTTAATTAACATGTGTACTGATCATTATCACATTAGAAAGTCTAAATCAATGGGAAATCAAAAATTTCACAATTATGTGCCTTGTTTAGTGAATAGTAACCAAATGGTGCTAGTTTAAGACATTAGTCAAAGCAAGTCAATTAAATGGTCAACAAAGACCACAATCGACCTTATTTGACCAAGGGGGCCGGTTTTTAAGTGTGACTCACCACACTTATCTAGCTAAGTAATGAATAAAGCAAAAGTAAGTAAAAACATTATTCACCTTTTAACACAATATCTCACCTTTAGTAGTCCTCTCTCCTCCTCTCTTCATTCTTCATCTTCTCCATCAGTTTCCCTTGCTTTGTTTCCTCTCTTTCACGTAAGAAGACAACTCCATGCTAGCTCCATCTTCTCTAGCCCACATCTTGCTCATTTAAGCTCCAAAATCAAAACCAAGTACATATATCTCTTAGTTAGCTCAAGCTCTTCCTTTCTATCTTTTCAAAACTTCAAGAGCCTCATTTTGGAGCCAAGGCAAACCACCATTAGAGGAGGAAACTCAAGCTTGGAGACTCCATTAGCTTCTCCATTCTCTTAAGGTAAAGAAAATGTAAGAAAATCTAGGTTTCCATCATTTTCTCTCCATGTCCGAAAATTATCGCTCATGGGGTTCCATTTTTATGCCTTGTTCTAGCTTGTTTCTACTCTCCAAAGGATAAAGGAGGTCCTTCTTTACTCATATCCAAGCTTGTCTTGAGAAACCAAGGTAAAACAATCAATTTAACACCTTAAAGCACATTTTTAACCTAGGGTTTGTTCCTTAGGGTTAATGTATTATCTAGCACTCATTGGAGTCATTGAATATTGGTTAGAAAATTGGCAAGGAAAACTAGGTTGGTGAGCGAGATTGATCAAGGAAAAAGTCTAAGGAGGAAAGTTTGTGAGCTTGTGAAAGAACAAGGTAAATTACTTACCTTAAGGTGTTTTATTGTTTAAGGGGATGGGATTTAGATAGGTGATGAGTTTAGTGTAGAGTGTACATTGGGAAAGAAATATAAAAACCTAGGAGAAACAATGACTATACTTGTGAACTTGTGACTAAGGAGCAAATGAGAAAAATGAGATAGTTTAAGAATGTCAAGGTGAATTACAAGAAGCATTTTATTTCAATGGGAGCCTTGTTGTGTGTATTCGTAGGTTAAAGGCGAATATATGTGGAAATTCAGTGGTTAAGATTATTGTCATTTAAGGGCCTAAGTGCCAAGCATTTTAAGTTTATACACTATATGATGATGTGGTGTAGTTTGGGTGTAAATTGTATGTTAAGATGTTGTAATGAGAATTTGAGTGATCTTGGTTGTTTGATGGTGAAAAACCAAGTGTTTGGGTGTAACAATATACTAGAGAACCCATGGCAAAATTTAGTGAAGAACCTAAGTGTTTAAGATGTTCTAAGGAGTTTTCATGACTAAGGAAGTACTAGGAAGTTTTAGAGGTTGTCTTGATGAGAAAGAGCGAGTTTAAGGTGTTTAATGAGTTAGAATGGCCAAGACATGATCATGGAGGATTTAGGAATCAAATGAATATACTTGAGTATTTAGGACTTAGGCAAATGTTGGTAAACAACTAGGAAGGAAATAATGTGTTGGTAGAAGGAGGCATAAACTTGTGTAGAAACTTTAAGTAGTTGCATAAAAGAGTTTTAGATGGTGAAAGATGCTTGGGAGATGATGTTATAGTGGTGAGGAAGCATTTGGCATAGAGGTTAGATTAGGTATGAACCACCACTTAGAAACTTAGTGAAAAACATTACAAGTGTTGGCATGATTACAAGGAAAATGCATAATGACTAAGGTTGTAACACCCCATCCAACAACAAACACATAACAACAATCTGCAGCGGAATACACACCTCACCAAATAACTTAACTCGTTGGTGTTACACGCCATTAACCACCCACGTGGCTAACAAGGCTATTACATAAACATTGTACCGGTCTGATGGACTAGATTCCCGAGCGACTACACATTATTATCCCTTTCCATTAACAACAAAACATACACATACCTTCCAACAGTACCGAGTATTTACAAACTGGTGCCGATAACAACTTCGGTCTTACTACACCTACTGTATATATATTTAACTTACATGATTACCCATGTACAATGTCTACCCCGTCCTACTCTCGAACGGCTTCCAGCTCTCTGTACCTGAAATAGGAAAAGAAGAGAAAGGGTGGTCCCCAAGGGGCTCAGCACCTTTGCTGGTATGGTAATCTTGCAGCCCACGTGCTACCGGGCCACGCACAACTAATTGTCGTCTTAGCATGCGATTGATTATATTTAAATCATGCATGCAACTGTAAACACACAACACATAACATTTCGCCTCAATGGGCTCAACAAACGGATAATACATCCTTACTTGATAAGTCACTCATGGTATTCATTATCCCTAGAGTGTTCCTCCTCTAATGGAGCTACTTCCTTAATAGACGACACTTACCCGTTATTCGGGTTATCCTTAAACGCCTCTTATCACAAACTGGGATTCATATCCATGATCCACATACTCCACATTTTACAACATATAATATGCATCCCATAACAACACTTTCACGTTTCAACGTGCACATAATAACATCGCAATAGAAATTGCATTACAACAACATCACATAACATAACGGGAATGGTTCTCTTAGGAACCGACCCAAACATCGTTAATACACTGGTGAGCCTAGAGAATGTTGCCAGTCTCATGATAAGCTCGTTACATAACTCGTTACCGTCTCGTTAAATGAACGGATAACTTAGCACAAGGTGTCTCGGATATAGTGATCCAAGCACACCGAACAAACATAACATAGTATGCCCCTGTGGCCCGACGTGAGTCAGTAATAGCCTTGGTTAAGCTAAAGGGAAGGTTGGAAACCAAATTGGAAAACAACCATAACATACGGAGAGGATCGAACCTGCTATGACAATGACCCCCATACTCACACGCGTGGCCGGAACAGACCGGACTCCTCACTTCCCCCGTTAGCACTTGTCAGAAGTTCGTCATTGAACTTAGTTAAACAATCACATCATTGGGTTAAGTCTTGTTAGACACACACAAGGGACAAGGAGGGTCATACATTCACACACAAACATCACATAACTAACTCACGCATAGTCGTGGTTAGAACGTTCCTTAGGTCGGAAACGTTGTCACCGGATACCGTTCTCTTACGTTTTACCTAATAGTGGTTAACTAGCCCTTCAAGCGCATTCGAGGTTACCGGTATCGGCACGTAAACATACAACAACAATAGCGACTGTAAACTCGTTTCATGATTTATCTTATAACGTGGCAAACACACAGAAAATCACATTGGCATACAAGCCGGTGTAATCCAGTAGGACACAGGTTGCAAGAAAACCATACCTGTCACCGGAGTCCACTTTATCATGTCCACTTATGTTCCTCGAGCAATTCTCGAACAACTGATAACATTACATGTACTTTTATTAACATCGGGGTAGCATGATTATTTAATGTCTAATGCTTATAACTTTTCCCCGTTAACTTAGTTACATAACTTCACTTTTTAACTTGTTTTACTTTTATATTTTAATACAACCTTTCCCCCACTAAATTGTCATTATAACTCACTTAACATGTCCTTAACATTCTTATAACATCATTACTTAGTAATCACCATTTTTAGGCAACTTTTCCCACCTTAAAACAAAGTTTTTGGTCCATACAGTGGCCTGTCCGAACTTGTGTCCGAACCTCCAAGTTCGGACGCAAGCCGTGACTTTGAACTGAAAACAGACACACGTCCGAACTTGTGTCCGGACTTCGGAAGTTCGGACGTGAGTCGAGAATCTCTTAATGCGGAAATCCATGCGTCCGAACATGTGTCCGGACTTCCCAAGTTCGGACACAGTTCGAGTGTGCTAAATTCTTACCCAACAGAGCCTGTCCGAACTTCCATGTCCGACGGAAGTTCGGACAAGGCAAAATGCTCAATTTCCAAGCCTTTAAACACTTAGCCAAATTCCTCCAAAGCCTCCAACACTTATAGTATCTACTCCCTAGGTTCCTAAGTGATGTTTCATGCCTGTTCTAACCATTATACCAAGACATATCTTCCCAAAACATCATCATCCAAACATCCTTTCTTACAAATCAAAACTCCTTATGTCATTCTTATAATTTTTTTCCAAGCTTACACTTTCTCCTCAATTTACCAAAGTTTGCCTAAGTCTCAACTTAAGTCCAAAATGACTTTGGTATATACTAAAACCCCAAAATAATGCCTAAATCCATATTACACTATAGAACACTTCCTAGTTCACCAAAACTCATTTATAACACTTAGAACTTCTTATACATTTTCCAAATTTTGCCATATCTTCTCTTGTATATTCTCACATCCAAAAACTTAGGTTTTTACCTTACTTCATTCAAGAACACCTAAGTCCATCAAGAACTTTCTCACACACAACACTTCACCAAATTCACACTACATCACAATATAGTGCATAAACTTAAATTGCTTGGCACTTAGGCCCTTAAATAACATGGCTCTTAGGCCCTTAAATTGCATAAGCCTTAAACACTGAATTTCCCACATAGATAATGCCTTTGACCTGTAATTACATACAACAACACATATGCCCTTTAATAGTTTCCTTGAGAGCATTTTACTAGGTCATTCACCCTTGGCTCCTTAGGTATTTTATTAAGCAAATCAAGCTCATTTTCCTAAGGCATTTAAACTACATTGAGATAGTTTGTTTACCTCTTTTTCCTCACAAACTTCTTTCTTGTTTCCTTGTAAAACCGGTAAGGATGTTTGGTTGTTTGTCCACTTCTAAACAATGTACAAATAATAGAATGAGTATTCAAGCATTATGCTTCATCTCATTGTAAATGTAACACCCCATCCAAAGCCTATCGTGGTTATCGCAATCTGAACAGTTAATCGAATACGTCGCAGCGGAAATAAACAACACCTGGATCTTGCCACGGTCTGATCGATAGAATATACCGGCTTAAATACTTACAATACTTATCCAAAAACACTTACCCAACTTAAACATCAACATTCTCAATACCACAACCAACCGAGTACTAGTATCTTATACACAATCCCAAACTTACATCAGTTTGATATAAACAGTCGGGTGCACAGGCGCAACCCGAACTCAAAATAAAAGTCCCCACCTAAGTCTAACCGCTCCTACTCTGTAGTGCGTCCTCATGGGCCTCTTACCTGCAAGTGTAAAAATAGCCCCGAGGGGGGTTAGCACGAATGCTGGTACACCCTCTCATGGCCCCCAAGCTAACGGGGCTACGACGACTAATTGTCGATAGCATGGAAATTGTACATACACAAACATAATATGAAGTGCAATAACAATAACACAGATGAACATATATAGTTCACAAGCAATGAACGACTCAAGCGTTCTCTTATCAAGTGGGTTAGTAACCCCCTCCTTAGTCCTCATCTCCTTAATCTCAGTTCCTTACCTTATCTTAATCTTAATCTCAATCTCAGTCTTAATCTCAGTATACAAACCTTTCCTGGAAGGGATTGGTTGTATCTAATTCGAACCTGGGATTTAGGTGATCCCACCGCACCATCTTAATGCCACCTACTCTGGACGGGAGTCCAGCGTAGCTGAGCCGGCAACCGGCCCTAGGCAACAAGTCCGAAGACAAGTCCTTAAGCGGAGGGCGGATCTGATTCAGATACCGTCCCCCTTTCTCTTAGCATGCATGACCGGAGATCGGTCCCAGGTTTCCTCACTCAAGTTCCAGTTAGTAAACATCTTAAACACCATGTGCTAGCTAAGCCTTAACGGGCATTAACCAACAACCATCAAACTTAACTCTTATTCTTAACTCAGTAAGTACTAAACTTGGTTAGTAACAATCTCAAATCTCGCGGGTTAGTGTAAATATAACACAATCACAACGAGAACAATATAACCGGTTGCATGCTTTATCTTGTTTTAGTCATAGCAAATAAACAGATAGCACACAAGCCGAGGGACACCTCGTTAGCAAGCAGGTCACAAGAAGGATTGTACCGTTCACCGTCGATCGTTGTTTGTTTAACCTTCTTCGGGGTCCCAATTCACAAACCTAAAACATTCATTCATTTTTAGGTTATTAGTTATTTGCACCTTACTTAACTCACTTAGTCCCTAAGGACTTCCATTCAATAACCTCTCAAGTCTTTATCACTTAGTCTTACAAACTTAACTTTAAACATTAAACTTATACTTAAGCTTAACTTAATTCCTTAAGTCTTAGGGTCCCAATCATTACTACCCTACCAAGGCATACCTCATTACCCATTACCATTCTTAGAATTTGAAATTTCTTTTTTTTTTTTTTAGGCTCGACCGACTTTACCGACCGGACTTGCCAAGTCCGGTCCATTCCAGTACCCTTTTACCGTTGGAAAATTCACTCCGACCAGACTTACATGTCCGGTCCTATGTCCGGTCGATTCCAGAGACTTATAATCCGTACAAAATTCATGCCGACCGGACTTGACAAGTCCGGTCCCATGTCCGGTCCATTCCAGAAACATTTTCCCTCACAAAACACAAGCCCGACCGGACTTGTAAGTCCGGTCCCCCAAGTCCGGTCGATTCCAGAAACATTTTCCGGTAGTGTAACAGAGCCCGACCGACCTTGGCAAGTCCGGTCCTAAGGCCGGTCGGCTCCAAAAACTTGTTTCTAAATTCTTTTTCAACTCCAAACTTCTCCTCATATATCCTCTTATGTTATAACCTCATTTGGGCACCTCAAATACACCTTAAGCCCTCCTTAAAATACCTTAAATCATCCACCAAAATCCATCTTAGTCATTATGCATTTTCCTTGTAATAATGCTAACACTTGTAATGCTTTCCTCTAGGTTTCTAGGTGGTGGTTCATACCTAGTGTAACCACTATGCCAAATGTTTCCTTCACCACTATAACATCATCTCCCAAGCATCTCTCACTATCTAAAACTCTTTTAAACATTTACTTAAGGTTCCTTAACAAGTCTAAACTTCCATCATCATCACATTATTTCCTTTCTAGTTGTGCATCAACATTTGCCTAAGTCCTAAACACTCGAATACATTCTCTTGATTCCTAAATCTTCCATGGTGATACCTAATTCATCATAAGTCATTAAAACACCTTAACTTCACCCTGTTTCATCAAGACAACCCATAGAACATTCCTAGTACTTCCTTAGTCATTATATTCCCTTAGGATATCTTAAACACTTAAACTCTCCTTTAAATTTTGCCATGGGTTCTCTAGTATATAGTACTTCCTAACACATGGTTTTTCTCCATCAAACAACCAAGGCCACACAAATTCTCATCACAATAGCTTAACACCCAATTACACCAAAACTTCACCACATCATCATATAATGCTTTAAACTTAAAATGCTTGGCACTTAGGCCCTTAAATAACAATAATCTTAACCACTGAATTTCCACATATATATGCCTTCAACCTGCGAATACACTCAACAAGGCTCCCATTGAAGTAAAATGCTTCTTGTACTTCACCTTTATATTCTTAAACTATCTCTTTTCTCATTTGCTCCTTAGTCACAAGTTCACAAGAATAGTCATTGTTTCTCCTAGATTTTTATAGCACCTTCCCAATGTAAACTCTACACTAAACTCATCATATACCCACATCTCATTCCCTTAAACAACAAAACACCTTAAGGTAAGTAATTTACCTTGTTTTCTCACAAGCTTAAAAGCTTTTCTCCTTAGGTTTTCTTTGTTCAATCTCGGTCACCAATGTGATTCTCCTTGCCAATGTTCTAACCAATATCCAATGACTCCAATGAGTACTAGATAATACATTAACCCTAAGGAACAAACCCTAGGTTTAAAAATATGTTTTAAGGTATTAATGTGATTGTTTTACCTTGGTTTCTCAAGACAACTTGGATGTGAAGCAAGAAGGACCTCCTCTCTCCTTTGAAGAGTAGAAACAAGCTAGAACAAGGCATAAACATGGAGTCCCATGAGTATATATTTTCGGTTATGTGAAGAAAATGGTGGAAACCTAGATTTTCTTACACTTTCTTTACCTTAAGAGAATGGAGATGCCAATGGAGTCTCCAAACTTGAATTTCCTCCTCTAATGGTGGTTTGACTTGGCACCAAAATGAAGCTCTTGAAGTTTTGAAAAGATAGAAAGGAGGAGCTTGAGCTAACTAAGAAGAATATGTATTTTGTTTTGGATTTGGAGCTAAAATGAGCAAGATGTGTGCAAGGGAAGATGGAGCTTTCATGGAGGTGAGCTCTACGTGAATGGAGAAGAGAAAGAGAGCAAGAAAACCGTGTGAACAAGGGAGAATGAAGAAGTGAGGAGAGAGGTAAGCAAATGTGATATTTATCTTAAAAGGTGAATAATGTTTTTTTTACTTTATAACTTACTTATTTTGCTTTCTCATTACTTAGCTAGATAAGTGTGGTGAGTCACACTTCAAAAACCGGCCCCATTTAATGAATAAGGGTAGTTTAGTCTTTGTTGACCAAATGTCTCACTTATATAGACTTATGTTATAAACTAGCTTAATTAATTCACTATTCATCAAAAACAAGGCACATTGTTGTGAAATTTTTGATTTCCCATTGATATAGACATCCAAATGTGATACTATATAGTACACATATTAATTAAAGAGTAATGATGGACATTTAGCCATTCGAAACTCATTTACAAGACAATTTTTCAAAAACGTGCTTTAAGACTCCTTCAAGCACATTTTGTGTTTTAACTAGTTTTCAAGCTTAGTTTTCTTTGGTAACTGACTTAAAATAACCATTAGGATATTACTAAGGTCTTAGAACAATATTTGGGTACTCTCCCATGTCTCTCCAAGCTTAGAGCACGTTTTGCTCAAACTGCTCTTTTTGGTGTTTCCTTATATTTTCTTTGATTAGAAATGTTTCTTAATGTTTCTAAGGCATTATTTAGCCTTCTTATATCTTAGTTTATCATTTAAACACCATATCTAAGTTTGGGGTATTTCAATCTACCCCCATTAAAAGAAATTTGTCCTCAAAGTTCACACATGTGTTTAACCACTCACGGTACACATTTCTCTTAATCTTAATACCACACCTTATATTCACACTCATACATCTCAAGACTCAAAAGTCAATCTCAAATACAATACATAATTATTATACATAACTCAAACTTACACCAAAGTGTAGCAACTTACACAAATCCACATCTTAAACAACCAAACAAACGACAAACATGATCGTTTCCTAACTCAAAAGCGAGGAAGCTCTACCCCCCTTAAAAAGGGGTACGCCCCGTACCCTATACAGACGATCTAGTCAGTAAATAAAGAAGGGTACTTCGCCCTCATCTTATCCTCTAATTTCCACGTGGCCTCTTCGACATCCTGGTTAGACCAGAGAACCTTCACCAGTCGCACTGACTTGTGGCGAGTGTCCCTAGTCTTTCTGTCCAAGATTCTCTGAGGAGTCTCCACGGATCTCATATTTGGTTCTAAGGTCAACCTCTCAGGTTCTAACACATGGGAGGGGTGGTGCATGTATTTCTTTAGCTGTGAAACATGAAAAACATCATGCACTTTACCCAGCTCAGCAGGTAAATTCAACCTGTAAGCAACCGGGCCCACCCGCTCCGTAATCTCATAAGGACCAACGAATTTCGGGCTTAACTTGCCCTTCTGCCCAAACCTGAATACACCCTTCATCGGTGATACTCGCAGAAATACCTGGTCGCCCACCGCGAACTCCAGGTCCCGTCGTCGAACATCAGCATACAACTTCTGCCTATCTTGAGCAGCTTTCATGTTCTCCCTGATTTGCTGGACTTCAGCCTTAACTTGTTCTAAGTACTCTGGTCCTATAATGACCGTCTCACTCGATTCATCCCAGCAGAGCGGTGTACGACATGGTCTACCGTACAACGCTTGAAAAGGTGCCATCTTGATCGAAGCGTGATAGCTGTTGTTGTATGAAAACTCGATCAGATGCAACCTGTCAATCCAACTGCCCTGGAAGTCTAAGGCACATGCTCTCAGCATGTCCTCGAGTGTCTGAATTGTACGCTCAGTCTGACCATCTGTCTGAGGATGGAACGCGGTACTCAGTTTGAGTTCTGTACCCAACGCTTCTCTGGTAGCTCTCCAGTACCTCGAAAGGAATCTGGTATCTCTATCTGACACTATGGTCTTTGGTATGCCGTGATGTCTCATGATTTCTCTCTCAAATAACTCAGCTAATTTGGTCACCTTCCAAGTATCCTTCATCGGTATGAATCGGGCTACTTTGGTAAGGCGATCCACCACCACCCATATCATGTTGAGACCTCCCCTTGCAGGTGGAAGCCCAACTACGAAGTCCATGGAGATATCATGGAACTTCCACTCCGGAACTGGCATCGACTGTACCATTCCGCCCGGTCGTCTGTGCTCGAATTTCACCTTCTGGCATGTGAGACCTCAAGACGAACTCGGTAACATCTGTCTTCATTCCCGACCACCAGAAGTATCTCTTCATGTCTTTATACATTTTAGAGGCTCCCGGATGGATGGAAACTGAAGAACAGTGTGATTCTCTAAGTATACGGTCTTTCAGATCCGTGTTACCTCGTGGTATGCATAATCGGCCCTTAAGTCTGATCAGATCATCGTCATGAAGTCTGAAGTCGTATTTCTGACTCTCAAAGGTACCATCTGTCAGCTTTTGTCTGACCTCTCTCATATACTCATCTGTCCTCTGAGCCTCTCGCACCTCATCAACCAAGTTGGAGAAAGAAACTAGCGAATGGAGTGAGTGTGCTCGACGGCTCAGGGCATCTGCTACAACATTGGCCTTCCCTTCTTTGTATTGGAGGTCAATGTCATAGTCTTTCAGAAATTCTAACCATCTCCTTTGTCGAAGATTTAACTCCTTCTGAGTGAATATGTATTTCAAACTTTTGTGATCGGTGTAGATCGTAACACTAACCCCATATAAGTAGTGGCGCCATATCTTCAAAGCGAAGACTACAGCTCCCAGCTCTAAATCATGTGTGGGGTAGTTCTCCTCATGTTTCTTCAACTGGCGTGAGGCATATGCCACCACCTTGCCATGTTGCATGAGTACGCAACCCAGCCCTCTGCCGGATGCATCACAATAAACCTCAAAGCCCTCTGTACCGTCTGGAATGGTCAGTACCGGTGCAGTGGTCAGTGAGTCCTTTAAGCGCTGAAACGATCTCTCACAGTCATCTGTCCACAGAAATGGCGCATCTTTCTTCATCAGACTGGTCATCGGTTTCGCGACCTTGCTGAAATCTCTAACAAACCTCCTGTAGTAACCTGCCAGACCGAGAAAGCTCCTGATGTCGGTAACAGTCTTCGGCCTTGGCCAGGTACGTACGGCATCAATCTTTGCTGGATCCACTGCGATCCCAGCATCTGAGATGACATGACCTAGGAAAGAGACCTGGTCAAGCCAAAACTCACACTTGGAGAACTAAGCATATAGCTGGTTCTCCCTTAATATTTCCAACACCCTCCTCAAATGTTCCTCATGCTCAACCTTAGACTTTGAATATATCAAAATATCATCAATAAAAACCACCACCGACTTGTCCAGCTGCTCCCGGAACAAGCGGTTCATCAGATCCATAAACTTCGCTGGCGCGTTCGACAAACCGAACGGCATCACTGTAAACTCGTAGTGGCCGTATCGTGTCCGGAATGCCGTCTTCTCAATGTCTCCCTCCTTAATGGCTATCTGATGATACCCCGATCTGAGATCAATCTTGGAAAACACAGATGATCCCTTCAACTGATCGAACAGATCGTCAATGCGGGGTAGTGGGTACTTATTCTTCACTGTCACTGCATTCAGCTCTCTGTAGTCGATGCAGAGGCGGAGACTACCATCCTTCTTCTTCACGAAGAGGACTGGCGCTCCCCATGGTGACACACTTGGTCTTACGAATCCTTTATCCAACAAATCTTTCAGTTGTTATTTTAACTCAGTCATTTCTGCCGGAGCCATATGGTATGGTGCTTTGGCTATCGGTCCGGTACCAGGTAGCAGCTCAATGGTGAACTCTACCTCCCGAGTGGGTGGCATGCCGGGCAGTTCCCGTGGAAATAAGTCGGGGAACTCCGACACTACCGGTAAGTCGGGGTCGAACTCAGGGTCTCTCTCTATGTCCTGTACATAGCAGAGGTATACTTCTTCCTTTCTCCTTAATTCTCTATGCATTGCCATGACGGTGATGATCTTAGTCGAGGGCTCCCTAGGTCTCTGGCGGTATGATATGTTACCCCAGACGGACTCCTGAGCAGCAATCTATGCTCGGCGCAGAGAGGATACATCCCTTGTGCCGCTCCAACAGTTCATCCCGAAGATAACATCAAATCCTAGCTTACTGAACTCAATGAAACTGACTGGGAAGTCTTCCCCCTTAATTCTGATGGTGGCTCCTCGGTAGTAACGAGTGCAACGAACCTTCTCCTTAGACGGGAGCGTAACCGTGAAGTCGGGTAGCTCCAGCGTCTAGCCCCAACCTGCTCGCAAATGATGCAGAGACAAAGGTATGCGAGGCCCCTGAGTCGAAGAGAACTGATGCCTCAATCCCATTGATCGGAAAGGTGCCGGTGAGGATAGTACCGCTAGCGTCGGCCTGTGCCTCTGTGAGTATGCTTAGTGCACCTTCCGTACCGAGTCCATAACCTAATTGTGTTCACAAGCTCATGAGTATTGATGGTATAACAAGAGTCGTAACAATTTATATGAACAACACTGTTATTTTATTCATGACCATCCTGTTTACAACATGTGCTTCAATCTTACATCTCATTTCTCATCTCATTCTAACATTACATGGCTAATATTGTCTAAAGGTTAGGTTTAATCTTCCTGGTCTCATATGCGTCGCATTGATTACTGCTGACGGTGCTGTATTCAGCTTGATTCTCTTAATCCCATGGTATAACATCCTTGATTCTCCTCCCAAAATTAATACATCACCTGACTTAAGTACTATCTTATCTGCACGGTCCGCACGCTTCTGCTCGCCGTATAAAAACTCCGCATCATCTCCAATGGACCAAGACACTACGGGTATCCCTCTTTCGAGAGACTCCGTTGTCTCGTCCTTATCCTGGTGTAGTCCCAGTTTCCCATCTTTTTTTCGTAGAAGTTTACAATGCAAATGTCTGGCTGGATGTCTGGAATCGGTTCAGCTTCCAACTGCTGAGCGATTTCCATGACTTGTGTAATACTGGATGGAACTCTTCGGGTATTCCCGGTGGTGAGACTCCATCTTGCTCCCTTGTGGTTTGGTAATTCTTGGCATACGGATTCCAATCCTTGCCCAAGCTCATCATCTTTAATTTCATCTTTGCTCCCCCTGGGTACTCCGGTGTGTAAAAACCTCCCGGTCCCATTCCTAGTTGATTGCATCTCCTGATGATGGCTATTTGTGCGTCGGGTGTCAGGTATCCCCTTAATAAAATCATACCTGGGCGGATAACCTGACATTGTTCGGTTGGAAAGTGTTGGTTTCGATGTCGGTGTGCTCCGGGTTAGATGTAGATGGTATGGGTAGCAGATGTTGAATCTTCCTAAAGTGGTAGTAGGTTATGTCTTACTTAATTCTAATCTCATCTTATTCTTACTTAACTATTTATTCACCAAACATGCATGATAATGCGGTAAGCAGGTAGTTTTACTACTAAATGGTTATAGTGGTACCTGGCCTCGATGAGGGCTCAGGCTCATCGTCCCGATCCACCATGTGTAGAGTGGGCCCCGTCTTCTGGGTCGCCCGTGGTTCTTGTCCGCCGGCTGCTGCACTTTCCTCTGACCGTCAGATCCAGCTCCCTGATCGGTCTTGCCCTTGCCCTTGGTGTCGGGCCTATAGGCTCTGCTAGCAGGGTTCCGGTAACACTCATAAGCTCGATGCCCGTAGATACCACAGAAGTTGCACTCCACCTTATTTCCCTTACAGTCGAGCCCGGGGTGGTCCTTGTTACACCATCTACAGATGAAGCGTCGCTGGTAGCCACCACCGGCTCCCCTCTCAGTCTCAGATCCTGATGATTCACATTGTCAATTCTCATATCTCAAACGATTACTAATTTATTTCTTAACTCATTCAATATCAATTTTTCTCACCCTTTGGCGCCTTAGAGCGCAGTGGTGTAGCTGCAATAGCATAGGTCAGCTTCAATGGCTCTTCCGAAGCCTTCTCCTTTTCCTCCTTCCCTTTCGGGTTCTGATTCTTCTGGGCCTGAGGCTGGTACTTTTGTTTCTTGTACCCTCCTTGCCCTTGACTCTCTGAGCTCTTCCCAGCACTCTTCCGCTTTGCATTCTCCTCGTCCCTCAGCTGGACGGTAATCTCAACCTTAGCAGCGGCATGATAGCACTCCTGCTTTTCCATAGTATTAGTCTCACTTATTTCTCATAATCTAAATCTTATTCATCACTTACTCAAATTTCAATCATTCTTATTACCTGCAAGGTAGTGTAACTCGTCGGCCCCATGCCGTAGCGGAGTCGATGGCTAAGCCCGCCATAGAAGCGGTCTACCAAGATCTGGTCAGAATACCCTAGACCTGGCAGAAGACGGAGCAAGGCGTGAACTCTGAGTAATACTCGTCCACCGTCATCTTGTCCGACTGCTTAAGCGCATCTAACTGCAAGCGCTTCTTCGTCTGGACATGGGCGGGGTAGTACTTTGCCCGTAGCAAGGCGGTGTACTGCTCCCAGCCGAACTCTGGGTTGGCCACATGCTCGGCCCTCACCAGCTTCCACCAATCGCCCGCCGCCCCCTTCAGGTAGAAAGCAGCTAAGCGCACCTTGATCCCAGCAGGGACATCAAGGGTCTCGAAGGCGGTCTCCAGCTCGGAGATGTACGCCTCAAGCTTGGCGGGATCGGTCTCCCCCTTGAAATGAGCGGGTCGAAGGTCTGATAGGCTCTTCACCCAGTTTGGTTCCCTAGGTTGTGGCGGTGGAGGTGGTGCACCCACACCAGGCTGATAGCCCATGTGCCCTAAAGCGGCAGCTACGATCTCTGCGATCGTCTGCCCTCCAGGTATCCCTGGAATATCCTCACCCCGGCCGCGACCTCGGCCTCCTCTAGGGCGTCCTGCCATCTGAACAAGCATAACTTACATTAGATTCGTACTCACCATTGTTTTGGTTAGTAAATTTATAACGTCCGTAGACGGTAAAGACAATCCACACTTATTAGTGGTCATCTGACTCTACTCACTCTAACTTCTCACACCCTTAACCCAATCTTATTCCTTAACTTATATCCTAACTCGGTGGTTACTTATGTCCGGTATTTCTTGATCAGAGCGTAACTACGCTCTGATACCACTTTTTGTAACACCCCATCCAAAGCCTATCGTGGTTATCGCAATCTGAACACTTAATCGAATACGTCGCAGCGGAAATAAACAACACCTGGACCTTGCCACGGTCTGATCGATAGAATATACCGGCTTAAATACTTACAATACTTATCCAAAAACACTTACCCAACTTAAACATCAACATTCTCAATACCACAACCAACCGAGTGCTAGTATCTTATACACAATCCCAAACTTACATCAGTTTAATATAAACAGTCGGGTGCACAGGCGCAACCCGAACTCAAAATAAAAGTCCCCACCTAAGTCTAACCGCTCCTACTCTCGTAGTGCGTCCTCATGGGCCTCTTACCTGCAAGTGTAAAAATAGCCCCCGAGGGGGTCAGCACGAATGCTGGTACACCCTCTCATGGCCCCCAAGCTAACGGGGCTACGACGACTAATTGTCGATAGCATGGAAATTGATTACATACACAAATAATATGAAGTGCAATAACAATAACCACAGATGAACATATATAGTTCACAAGCAATGAACGACTCAAGCGTTCCCTTATCAAGTGGGTTAGTAACCCCCTCCTTAGTCCTCATTTCCTTAATCTCAGTTCCTTACCTTACCTTAATCTTAATCTCAATCTCAATCTTAATCTCAGTATACAAACCTTTCCTGGAAGGGATTGGTTGTATCTAATTCGAACCTGGGATTTAGGTGATCCCACCGCACCATCTTAATGCCACCTACTCTGGACGGGAGTCCAGCGTAGCTGAGCCGGCAACCGGCCCTAGGCAACAAGTCCGAAGACAAGTCCTTAAGCGGAGGGCGGATCTGATTCAGATACCGTCCCCCTTTCTCTTAGCATGCATGACCGGAGATCGGTCCCGGGTTTCCTCACTCAAGTTCCAGTTAGTAAACATCTTAAACACCATGTGCTAGCTAAGCCTTAACGGGCATTAACCAACAACCATCAACTTAACTCTTATTCTTAACTCAGTAAGTACTAAACTTGGTTAGTAACAATCTCAAATCTCGCGGGTTAGTGTAAATATAACACAATCACAACGAGAACAATATAACCGGTTGCATGCTTTATCTTGTTTTAGTCATAGCAAATAAACAGATAGCACACAAGCCGAGGGACACCTCGTTAGCAAGCAGGTCACAAGAAGGATTGTACCGTTCACCGTCGATCGTTGTTTGTTTAACCTTCTTCGGGGTCCCAATTCACAAACCTAAAACATTCATTCATTTTTAGGTTATTAGTTATTTGCACCTTACTTAACTCACTTAGTCCCTAAGGACTTCCATTCAATAACCTCTCAAGTCTTTATCACTTAGTCTTACAAACTTAACTTTAAACATTAAAACTTATACTTAATCTTAACTTAATTCCTTAAGTTCTTAGGGTCCCAATCATTACTACCCTACCAAGGGCATACCTCATTACCCATTACCATTCTTAGAATTTGAAATTTCTTTTTTTTTTTTTTTTAGGCTCGACCGGACTTACCGACCGGACTTGCCAAGTCCGGTCCATTCCAGTACCCTTTTACCGTTGGAAAATTCACTCCGACCGGACTTACATGTCCGGTCCTATGTCCGGTCGATTCCAGAGACTTATAATCCGTACAAAATTCATGCCGACCGGACTTGACAAGTCCGGTCCCATGTCCGGTCCATTCCAGAAACATTTTCCCTCACAAAACACAAGCCCGACCGGACTTGTAAGTCCGGTCCCCAAGTCCGGTCGATTCCAGAAACATTTTCCGGTAGTGTAACAGAGCCCGACCGACCTTGCAAGTCCGGTCCTAAGGCCGGTCGGCTCCAAAAACTTGTTTCTAAATTCTTTTTCAACTCCAAACTTCTCCTCATATATCTCTATGTTATAACCTCCTCATTTGGGCACCTCAAATACACCTTAAGCCCTCCTTAAAATACCTTAAATCATCCACCAAATCCACTTAGTCATTATGCATTTTCCTTGTAATAATGCTAACACTTGTAATGTTTCCTCTAGGTTTCTAGGTGGTGGTTCATACCTAGTGTAACCACTATGCCAAATGTTTCCTTCACCACTATAACATCATCTCCCAAGCATCTCTCACTATCTAAAACTCTTTTAAACATTTACTTAAGGTTCCTTAACAAGTCTAAACTTCCATCATCATCACATTATTTCCTTCCTAGTTGTGCATCAACATTTGCCTAAGTCCTAAACACTCGAATACATTCTCTTGATTCCTAAATCTTCCATGGTGATACCTAAGTCATCATAAGTCATTAAAACACCTTAACTTCACCCTTTTTCATCAGACAACCCATAGAACATTCCTAGTACTTCCTTAGTCATTAAATTCCCTTAGGATATCTTAAACACTTAAACTCTCCTTTAAATTTTGCCATGGGTTCTCTAGTATATAGTACTTCCTAACACATGGTTTTTCTCCATCAAACAACCACCACACAAATTCTCATCACAACTTAACACCCAATTACACAACAAAACTTCACCACATCATCATATAATGCTTAAACTTAAAATGCTTGGCACTTAGGCCCTTAAATAACAATAATCTTAACCACTGAATTTCCACATATATATGCCTTCAACCTGCGAATACACTCAACAAGGCTCCCATTGAAATAAAATGCTTCTTGTACTTCACCTTTATATTCTTAAACTATCTCTTTTCTCATTTGCTCCTTAGTCACAAGTTCACAAGAATAGTCATTGTTTCTCCTAGGTTTTATAGCACCTTCCCAATATAAACTCTACACTAAACTCATCATATACCCACATCTCATTCCCTTAAACAACAAACACCTTAAGGTAAGTAATTTACCTTGTTTTCTCACAAGCTTAAAAGCTTTTCTCCTTAGGTTTTCTTTGTTCAATCTCGGTCACCAATGTGATTCTCCTTGCCAATGTTCTAACCAATATCCAATGACTCCAATGAGTACTAGATAACACATTAACCCTAAGGAACAAACCCTAGGTTTAAAAATATGTTTTAAGGTATTAATGTGATTGTTTTACCTTGGTTTCTCAAGACAACTTGGATGTGAAGCAAGAAGGACCTCCTCTCTCCTTTGAAGAGTAGAAACAAGCTAGAACAAGGCATAAACATGGAGTCCCATGAGTATATATTTTCGGTCATGTGAAGAAAATGGTGGAAACCTAGATTTTCTTACACTTTCTTTACCTTAAGAGAATGGAGATGCCAATGGAGTCTCCAAACTTGAATTTCCTCCTCTAATGGTGGTTTGACTTGGCACCAAAATGAAGCTCTTGAAGTTTTGAAAAGATAGAAAGGAGGAGCTTGAGCTAACTAAGAAGAATATGTATTTTGTTTTGGATTTGGAGCTAAAATGAGCAAGATGTGTGCAAGGAAGATGGAGCTTTCATGGAGGTGAGCTCTACGTGAATGGAGAAGAGAAAGAGAGCAAGAAATCGTGTGAACAAGGGAGAATGAAGAAGTGAGGAGAGAGGTAAGCAAATGTGATATTTATCTTAAAAGGTGAATAGTGTTTTTTCTTTATAACTTACTTATTTTGCTTTCTCTTACTTAGCTAGATAAGTGTGGTGAGTCACACTTAAAAACCGGCCCCAGAATGAATAGGGTAGTTTAGTCTTTGTTGACCAAATGTCTCACTTATATAGACTTATGTTATAAACTAGCTTAATTAATTCACTATTCATCAAAAACAAGGCACATTGTTGTGAAATTTTTGATTTCCCATTGATATAGACCTCCAAATGTGATACTATATAGTACACATATTAATTAAAGAGTAATGATGGACATTTAGCCATTCGAAACTCATTTACAAGACAATTTTTCAAAAACGTGCTTTAAGACTCCTTAAAGCACATTTTGTGTTTTAACTAGTTTTCAAGCTTGGTTTTCTTTGGTAACTGACTTAAAATAACCATTAGGATATTACTAAGGTCTTAGAACAATATTTGGGTACTCTCCCATGTCTCTCCAAGCTTAGAGCACGTTTTGCTCAAACTGCTCTTTTTGGTGTTTCCTTATATTTTCTTTGATTAGAAATGTTTCTTAATGTTTCTAAGGCATTATTTAGCCTTCTTATATCTTAGTTTATCATTTAAACACCATATCTAAGTTTGGGGTATTTCAGTAAACCCTAGGCACATATATTGTCTTAACACATTAAGGTAATTGTTTTACCTTGGAATTGGAAGAGAGCTTGAATAAGTATCAAGAGAGGACTCCACCAAGCCCTTGACTGATTGGAATGTAGCTAGAACAAAGCAAGGTAACTACACCATTAATGGTGATTTTCGGTCAACATAAAAACATGGAGAAAACATGGATTTTCTTTGAGTTTCCTTACCTTGAAGCAAAGGAGAACAACAAGGCATAAAAAGGTGAGCTCAAGCTCCTTCAATGGTGAATCTCCATGGCACCAAAATTAAGTTCTTGAAGATTTGAAAGGAGGGAAATGAAGAGCTTGATCTAACTAAGACAAAGGTAGTCTTGAAATTGATTTTGGAGCATGAAATCATAAGTTACAAGTGAAAGAAGATGGAGAATGGTATATGGCTGTAGCAAACCGATGGAGAGAGGAGGAAGAAGATGGCAAACCGTGGGAAATGAAAGGGAAGAAGAGAATGAGGTGAGAGAGTTCACTTTGTTAAGATATTTTACATATAAAGAAAATAGTACTTTACTTTACTCACTTTCCTTTCCTTTAATTGATTTATGAATGGTGATGACTCACCCTACAAAAACCGGCCCCCATAATCATAATAAGGGTGTTTTGGTCTTTGTTGACCATTAACATAACTTATAATATCATATGTTACAAACTAGCTTATAATAGTTACTATTCACAAAAACAAGGCACATTCTTGTGAAATATTTGATTTCCCATTGATTTAGACCTCCAAATATGATACTAAGTGGTACACATGTTAATTAAAGAGTAATGATGGACATTTAGCCATTCAAAACTCATTTACAAGACAATTTTTCAAAAATGTGCTTTAAGGCTCCTTAAAGCACATTTTGTGTTTTAACTTGTTTTCATGCTTGGTTTTCTTTGGTAATTGATTTAATATGTTCATTAACATATTTATAAGGTATAGATATGACCTTTAGGTCTTATACAAACTTATCCCAAGCTTAGAGCACATTTTTGCTCATATTGACTTTAAGGTATTTTCTTGTGTTCTGTTTGGTTTAATTGTCTACCAAGGTTTCCTAAGGACTTAATTTGCCTCATTTAATCATGATTGAATATTATTAAATCTTGGTAGGCTCTTTGGGTCCTAACCAAGTTCACTCCTAGCTTAGAGCATGTTCTTGCTCAAGCTGTGTCTTAGTGCTTTATTGCATTTTACTATGGTTTAAATTGTTCACTGATGTTACTAAGGCACTTTTTAGCCTTTACATACCATAGTTTAATATTTAAACCACATATCAAGGTTTGGGGTATTTCAATCTACCCCCCTTAAAAGAACTTCGTCCTCGAAGTTTACACTTCCCACACATCTTGGATTAGAATACGGGGATTACTTATAGAAATAAAACTTCCATAACCAAACACACTTTACATCACAACCTCGGACTTAATGGTCCGGGCAACACATTCACATCCATACATAACATAACATATTCACATGATAACCTCGGACTCAATGGTCCAGGTATCTTAACAACATTTACACATACATAACAACCTTAGACTCTCTGGTCTTGGGTAACATAACAACATTTAGACACATAGGTCTTGATAACATAACAGCCTTTAGACACATAGGTCTATGTAACACAACACATTTAGACTCATAGGTCTTAATAGCATTCACTTTAGGAACTCATGGTCAAAATAATATTTATTACACATACCACACAACATGTCATAGCATGTATAGCAATCAAAAATATTTTTGATATACACTATGATCCTGCAAAACCCGGTCGCGATGGACACCTTCCGTCCCCGTGCCTTTGGGAGATCAAAACAATCACTTAAATTTGAAATTTTTGTGAGGTTAAGTAAGAGAACTTTAACTATGTAAAGTATCTATCGACGTTTTATAAATACCAATTGGAAATCCTTTAGAAAACACACACAACTCCAAGTCCAAACTTAAGCTCTTTGCTTCCTTTCTTAGCGTGGTTATTTGTGACCACTTATAGGGAGCTTCAAGAGCCATCCAACCCTGATGTGATCAGCATCAGTGTTGAACTATCCTTCCACCCCAATTTGTGTTCGGTTTCCCTTGATCGCATGCAAATCAAGTTCCACCTCCCACTTCATTTTCAAGCATCAATTAAATCACTCATTTCCAATTTTCTATCTTTTAAAATCACTCTAATCATGAACATACATCTCCAAAGGATAGAACTCCGTCTATCAGTTATCTCCATTCACTTTAATGTTGTTACCTAGGGAATCTTATTCTCACTAGGTTCTATGTCGGTTTCATACCCTTTCGTGAATCACTATATAGTATATATATACACATATTTTTTTTATCAAAATACAACACACCATTTCACATTTATACACTGTCGGGGTCTGTTCCCCCGGGAGTTTCTCTACTCCCACACTTGTACTATCACACACAATTGTTAACAAATACACACACTTATCACAATGGTATTCGCATACTGTGCGCAATTACCACAATTAAACCATGAATGAATGCGTATGTTTACGTAACACACACACCAATCGTCACAACAAATTATTTGTGCTATGCACACCATAAATCACGTACACTTGTACGGTAATACACACTTGGTTTTGCGCTCTACCCCCCTTAAAAGGGATTACGCCCACGTAATCAATCACTAAACATTGACTTAAAAGGTTCTGTCGTCGTGAAGTGTTTTAACTTCCACGCGGTCTATTATACAATGCATTCTGATTAGAGTATCTTAACCATATTGGCGGTTTAGTTCCTAAACTAGGAATTCTCATTGGAGTTTGTTTAAACTCTTAGTTGGTTTCGATTCTGGCCTGTTAGGCTTCTAGGCGTTAATAATTAGCCATTCACTCATGTTCACCATGTACATTCAACACTTGTATCACTGACTCACTAGTTTCTGCTGCGAAACTCCAATACCTGTAGAGCTTAATTGCCCCTTTTTGTTATTCTTACTGTATTATACATCCCCAATTGTCACCTTCATCTTGGTAACAATGGTTTCTCAACCGACGCGTGGTATCTCTTACCGTTAGCTAATTCGGTGAGTTATAAACTTTCTATCCACTTCCATAACAATTTACTGTTTATACAGCTATGTATTTCACAATGATTGACTTGTTTCCTTCCGACTTACTGTCGGTTGAGATTGAGCTACTACCTAGTGTGTAGTGCTCTCTCAGCTATTTACAACATTTGGGGTATATTCCATACTGATATTTGGCAGTTAGTGCTACTGTAGTCACTTACTGTTTATCATGTCTCCACATTTGGTTTCGTACCATTACTCTCTTATTGGTGCGGCCTTGCATTTCCTATGCATCGGCCATTATAACATTATTCCTCCACGATTAACATGTTTCCAATTCCTAGCTATCCCACTCGATCATTACTGCGCAAGTGCAATACAAAAACACTCAGTCATACAGAGTGCAGAGGTGTAAACTCTTGACAACAAATCTCTCATGTGATTCGCATGGAATTCACACTGTGTTTCATTGAGATTCCGATCTCGTAATACTGGCTACTGGCTTACTGCCGAGTTTGTTTATCATCACTTATCTTGTATCTCCACCGAGTTTAACTCATAACTGGTCTTATCTGCCACATTATTACTCAATAACATTGATACAACGGTCGCTAGCTGCGAACCGTGCTCTTACTCATTGCATAACAATAACTTATATGGTATTTACTGTCATATTAACTTCCACACATATACTCACATCATTCACATTATGGTTCGTCATTCATTTGGATGACTACCGAATGCTCCTTGAGCATTGATCATTCAAGTCACAAGCCGAGATTATTCAGCTCGGTGTCTCACTTTATACACACATGCTACTAAACTAACTGCTCTCTTTCAATAATAATATCATCCACAGCATATTTCTTGAGCTTGGTACACACAACTACCGCTCCAGCGGTTTCACAATATCGAGAGGTATCCCCACTCTTAGTGCAATGGTTCGTTCTCCACTCTATTCACTTATATAACATAAACTTCTGCAATCAATCTAATTTGTATAACACATTTTATTTGTGGCTTATAAGCCTTACTGCCTTGAGCTGCGCTCATTGTAGGCTGTCCACACACATGTACTTCTCTGTACAACATTACATGGTTTGGATATCATATTGAGCTCCATGACAAGGTCGTTGCATTCCGTTTCCTTTCATGGGATGCCCCTTAGGGTTGTCAGTCCATCTCCTGACAACTTATGTCTAAACTGGGTGTTAGTTTCAACCCTTGTGTTTCTGTCACGTTATTTCGTGCAACAATTGTTGATGCGAACACCCTTTAAGGAATGCTCCTGGGTGTTACTAAGTTATGCCTTTAAAGCTAGTTCACACTTATTGGTATATTTCGTTAGCCACGCCGTTTGCGTTCTTAACTGGTTTATTATCCTCTTCTGTGAAGATCAACATTTCCTGGTAGTGTAGGTACTCATTCTGGGAGTTTCACCCTGTTCATTGCACATTAATGTGTCCACATTAGGCATCTGCTTGCCATATACAGGCCGGGTCACCGTTCCAGCTAACATGTTTATCCTTGAGGATCCTTAAGATGTATAAGATGTCTTTACATTACAGTTAGTGCACTTCGCACCCCCTGACTCTTAAACATTTCGTTGAAAGGAATTCACTAATCCTTTGGTCTCGTTAACTTGACTTAGTTCCTTTACTTCAACCACTCATGGTAATCCTTAGCTGTTGTTTGACTTATACTGCTGACCGTAGAACGGAGTCGACTACTTCCCGTGTTTCGGACTCTACTCGTATACATATGTGGGGTACCATACTGATACATTGCTACTTACCCAACTAACCCATAAGTAGGTCTGTCAGGCCCACAAGCTCCTATCGGAGTGCGGTCGTCCCACAATTCAGTTAGTACACTCGTAGTGTCCGTCACACGCCTAGGTGAAGTATTCTGTTGTCAACTCCCTTATATTGTCCCTTGACAATATGTGTCTCGTGCTTCCCGAACTTAATCGAAGGAAAGTTTATCCACTGTTGTATCCTTGTCAACTGTCCTTGGTTCTACTGGTTTGGTTTAAAAGAAGGTTGGAAAGAAGTGTTGGTTTGAAAGAAAATTTTTGGTTTTGAAAGAAAGAGTTTGAATAAATCTGAGTTTGAAAGAAAATTTTTTCCATGGTTTCACAACATCTTCTTACCTTAGCCAAGTCTAACTTCTTGCTGACTGGTGTACTTACGACTACAGAGGTTAGGCTAACAGGCCCTTCACCTGTTATGACGATCACAGTTAACTTCATGGTACTTTACTAAGTACTTTGTATTTGTTAAAACTTCCCCGAACAGCCCTGTTATAGCAGCACTTGCCATGGCAAGTACGCCATGCTAACTGGCTATCGGTTAATCAACACACCGGTTGCGGTATTGTTCTTACCCGCACTGTCATCAGTGGCCTTGTTGGCCCTCACTTGATCTTACAGTCTTGATAATAACTCCTCTAGGTAACTCCTCACTGCATTCATATGATAATCATCAACTAGGGTGTTTCCCATTCTGGGAGACCCCCTTTTCTTTTCTACGTTGTAGTTCCTTTGTCGGTTGGTATACCGTTGGTGTATTATTTATCAACTGTGGTCCCGTAGACACTCGTCTCGGGTTCCATTAATCCACTTCTTGCCCGTTGCACAGTTGGTGCGTTGCAAGCTGGTTATCCTCGACTGCTCGGCATGTCGACCCAGGTTGCCGGAAATTCTATTCTTCTATACACTGATTCTTCACTCTTCGCTATGAAATGCGGTTAACACTGTTTAGATGGGAACCGTCTCCGGGATTCCCATTTTTCGGGATCTGCCGTATGACAGGTTCACCGTACCTTTAGAGGTGTTTAATAATAGCCAGATCGGGTATTCCCGAGTAAGAGGGGACTTCCATCTCTCTGGCATTGTTTCCCAAGTTATATAACAGGGATTGTGGAGGGCGGGTTGGATATTGTAGGTATCCAGTACACACTGGTAATACCTAACTAGCGTATCTCTCACACTATCACTCAACCCTTAACCCAAAGTACTAAAATCCTAACTCGGTACTTCCTAAGCTCGGTAATTCAGTCATCAGAGCGATACTTCGCTTTGATACCACTTTTTGTAACACCCCATCCAACAACAAACACATAACAACAATCTGCAGCGGAATACACACCTCACCAAATAACTTAACTCGTTGGCGTTACACGCCGTTAACCACCCACGTGGCTAACAAGGCTATTACATAAACATTGTACCGGTCTGATGGACTAGATTCCCGAGCGACTACACATTATTATCCATTTCCATTAACAACAAAACATACACATACCTTCCAACAGTACCGAGTATTACAAAACTGGTGCCGAGAACAACTTCGGTCTTACTACACCTACTGTATATATATTTAACTTACATGATTACCCATGTACAATGTCTACCCCGTCCTACTCTCGAACGGCTTCCAGCTCTCTGTACCTGAAATAGGAAAAGAAGAGAAAGGTGGCCCCCAAGGGGCTCAGCACCTTTGCTGGTATGGTAATCTCGCAGCCCACATGCTACCGGGCCACGCACAACTAATTGTCGTCTTAGCATGCAATTGATTATATTTAAATCATGCATGCAACTGTAAACACACAACACATAACATTTCGCCTCAATGGGCTCAACAAACGGATAATACATCCTTACTTGATAAGTCACTCATGGTATTCATTATCCCTAGAGTGTTCCTCCTCTAATGGAGCTACTTCCTTAATAGACGACAATTACCCGTTATTCGGGTTATCCTTAAACGCCTCTTATCACAAACTGGGATTCATATCCATGATCCACATACTCCACATTTTACAACATATAATATGCATCCCATAACAACACATAACAACACTTTCACGTTTCAACGTGCACATAATAACATCGCAATAGAAATTGCATTACAACAACATCACATAACATAACGGGAATGGTTCTCTTAGGAACCGACCCAAACATCGTAATACACTGGTGAGCCTAGAGAATGTTGCCAGTCTCATGATAAGCTCGTTACATAACTCGTTACCGTCTCGTTAAATGAACGGATAACTTAGCACAAGGTGTCTCGGATATAGTGATCCAAGCACACCGAACAAACATAACATAGTATGCCCCTGTGGCCCGACGTGAGTCAGTAATAGCCTTGGTTAAGCTAAAGGGAAGGTTGGAAACCAAATTGGAAAACAACCATAACATACGGAGAGGATCGAACCTGCTATGACAACGACCCCCATACTCACACGCGTGGCCGGAACAGACCGACTCCTCACTTCCCCCGTAGCACTTGTCAGAAGTTCGTCATTGAACTTAGTTAAACAATCACATCATTGGGTTAAGTCTTGTTAGACACACACAAGGGACAAGGAGGGTCATACATTCACACACAAACTTTACACACAAACATCACATAACTAACTCACGCATAGTCGTGGTTAGAACGTCCTTAGGTCGGAAACGTTGTCACCGGATACCGTTCTCTTACGTTTTACCTAATAGTGGTTAACTAGCCCTTCAAGCGCATTCGAGGTTACGGTATCGGCACGTAAACATACAACAATAACGACTGTAAACTCGTTTCATGATTATCTATAACGTGGCAAACACACAGAAAATCACATTGGCATACAAGCCGGTGTAATCCGGTAGGACACAGGTTGCAAGAAAACCATACCTGTCACGGAGTCCACTTTATCATGTCCACTTATGTTCCTCGAGCAATTCTCGAACAACTGAAACATTACATGTACTTTTATTAACATCGGGGTAGCATGATTATTTAATGTCTAATGCTTATAACTTTTCCCTGTTAACTAGTTACATAACTTCACTTTTTAACTTGTTTTACTTTTACATTTTAATACAACCTTTCCCCCACTAAATTGTCATTATAACTCACTTAACATGTCCTTAACATTCTTATAACATCATTACTTAGTAATCACCATTTTAGGCAACTTTTCCCACCTTAAAACAAAGTTTTTGGTCCATACAGTGGCCTGTCCGAACTTGTGTCCGAACCTCCAGTTCAGACGCAAGCCGTGACTTTGAACTGAAAACAGACACACGTCCGAACTTGGTCCGGACTTCGGAAGTTCGGACGTGAGTCGAGAATCTTTAATGCGGAAAATCCATGCGTCCCGAACATGTGTCCGGACTTCCCAAGTTCGGACACAGTTAGAGTGTGCAAAATTCTTACCAACAGAGCCTGTCGAACTCATGCCGGAGGAAGTTCCACGACAAGCAAAATGCTCAATTCCAAGGAACACTTAGCCAAATGTCCGGACGGAAGTTTCGGAAGTCCGACAAGGCAAAATGCTCACTAGGTTCCTACGGAAGTTCCGACAAGGCAAAATGCTCAATTTCCAAGCCTTTAAACACTTAGCCAAATTCCTCCAAAGCCTCCAACACTTATAGTATCTACTCCCTAGGTTCCTAAGTGATGTTTCATGCCTGTTCTAACATTATACCAAGACATATCTTCCACACAAACATCATCATCCAAACATCCTTTCTTACAAATCAAAACTCCTTATGTCATTCTTATAATTCCTTTTTCCAAGCTTACACTTTCTCCTCAATTTACCAAAGTTTGCCTAAGTCTCAACTTAAGTCCAAAATGACTTTGGTATATACTAAAACCCCAAAATAATGCCTAAATCCATATTACACTCTAGAACACTTCCTAGTTCACCAAAACTCATTTATAACACTTAGAACTTCTTATACATTTTCCAAATTTTGCCATATCTTCTCTTGTATATTCTCACATCCAAACACTTAGGTTTTTACCTTACTTCATTCAAGAACACCTAAGTCCATCAAGAACTTTCTCACACACAACACTTCACCAAATTCACACTACATCACAATATAGTGCATAAACTTAAATTGCTTGGTATTTAGGCCCTTAAATAACATGGCTCTTAGGCCCTTAAATTGCATAAGCCTTAAACACTGAATTTCCCACATAGATAATGCCTTTGACCTGTAATTACATACAACAACACATATGCCCTTTAATAGTTTCCTTGAGAGCATTTTACTAGGTCATTCACCCTTGGCTCCTTAGGTATTTTATTAAGCAAATCAAGCTCATTTTCCTAAGGCATTTAAACTACATTGAGATAGTTTGTTTACCTCTTTTTCCTCACAAACTTCTTTCTTGTTTCCTTGTAAAACCGGTAAGGATGTTTGGTTGTTTGTCCACTTCTAAACAATGTACAAATAATAGAATGAGTATTCAAGCATTATGCTTCATCTCATTGTAAACCCTAGGCACATATATTGTCTTAACACATTAAGGTAATTGTGTTACCTTGGAATTGGAAGAGAGCTTGAATAAGTATCAAGAGAGGACTCCACCAAGCCCTTGACTGATTGGAATGTAGCTAGAACAAAGCAAGGTAACTACACCATTAATGGTGATTTTCGGTCAACATAAAAACATGGAGAAAACATGGATTTTCTTTGAGTTTCCTTACCTTGAAGCAAAGGAGAACAACAAGGCATAAAAAGGTGAGCTCAAGCTCCTTCAATGGTGAATCTCCATGGCACCGAAATTGAGTTCTTGAAGATTTGAAAGGAGGGAAATGAAGAGCTTGATCTAACTAAGACAAAGGTAGTCTTGAAATTGATTTTGGAGCATGGAATCATAAGTTACAAGTGAAAGAAGATGGAGAATGGTATATGGCTGTAGCAAACCGATGGAGAGAGGAGGAAGAAGATGGAAAACCGTGGGAAATGAAAGGGAAGAAGAGAATGAGGTGAGGGAGTTCACTTTGTTAAGATATTTTACATATAAAGCAAATAGTACTTTACTCACTTTCCTTCCCTTTAATTGATTTATGAATGGTGATGACTCACCCTACAAAAACCGGCCCCCATAATCATAATAAGGGTGTTTTGGTCTTTGTTGACCATTAACATAACTTATAATATCATATGTTACAAACTAGCTTATAATAGTTACTATTCACAAAAACAAGGCACATTCTTGTGAAATTTTTTATTTCCCATTGATTTAGACCTCCAAATGTGATACTAAGTGGTACACACGTTAATTATAGAGTAATGATGGACATTTAGCCATTCAAAACTCATTTACAAGACAATTTTTCAAAAATGTGCTTTAAGGCTCCTTAAAGCACATTTTGTGTTTTAACTTGTTTTCATGCTTGGTTTTCTTTGGTAATTGATTTAATATGTTCATTAACATATTTATAAGGTAAGATATGACCTTTAGGTCTTATACAAACTTATCCCAAGCTTAGAGCACATTTTTGCTCATATTGACTTTAAGGTATTTTCTTGTGTTCTGTTTGGTTTAATTGTCTACCAAGGTTTCCTAAGGACTTAATTTGCCTCATTTAATCATGATTGAATATTATTAAGTCTTGGTAGGCTCTTTGGGTCCTAACCAAGTTCACTCCTAGCTTAGAGCATGTTCTTGCTCAAGCTGTGTCTTAGTGCTTTATTGCATTTTACTATGGTTTAAATTGTTCACTGATGTTACTAAGGCACTTTTTAGCCTTTACATACCATAGTTTAATATTTAAACCACATATCAAGGTTTGGGGTATTTCAAAGGTGGATGTTGGTGAGTGATTTAATGTGTTTAGTGGGAGGCCTAAGGTGTGTTTGAGGTGCCCAAATGAGGTTAGAACATACTAGGATATATGAGGTGAAGTTTGGAGTTAAATGGGAATTTAGAAACAAGGTTCTGGAGCCGACCGACCTTAGGGACCGGACCTGCAAGGTCGGTCGAGCTCAGTTTACACTACCGGAAAGAGTTTCTGGAATCGACCGAACTTGGGGACCGGACTTACAAGTTCGGTCGGGCTTGTATTTTGTGTACGAATTAAGTCTCTGGAATGGACCGACCTTGGGACCGGACTTACAAGGTCGGTCATGCCTAGAATTTTGTACTGGAATTGGTCTCTGGAATCGACCGAACTTGGGACCGGACTTGGCAAGTTCGGTCGAGCTTAAATTTCCCACGGGGAAAACTCTCGGGAATGGACCAACCTTGGGGACCGGACTTGCAAGGTCAGTCGGGGTAGAATTTTCAAACGGTAATGCGTCCTGGAATGGACCGACCTTGGGTAAGGTCGGTCGGTAAGTTCGGTCTAGCCAAAAACAAAAAAAAAAGAAATTTTAAATTCTAAAGATGTTAATTGGTAATAAGGTATTCCATTGGTAGGGTAATAATGATGAGGAACCTAAGGACCTAAGGAATTAAGTTAGGTTAAGTATAAACCTTAAGTTTAAAGTTAAGTTTATAAGGTTAAGTGGCAAGGACTTAAGATGGTATCGAATGGGAATCATTAGGGACTAAGTGAGTTAAGTAAGGTGCAAATAACTAATGACCTAAAAATGAATGAATGTTTTAGGTTTGTGAATTGGGACCCCGAGGAAGGCTAAACATACAACAATCGACGGTGAACGGTACAGTCTTTCTTATGACCTGCTTGCTAACGAGGTGTCCCTCGGCTTGTGTGCAATCTGTTTATATGCTATGACTAAGACAAGATAAAGCATGCAACCGGATATTAATGTTCTCGTTGTGTTTGTGTCTTCTTTACACTAACCCACGAGGCTTAAGGATAGCTACTAACTAAGCTTGATACTTATTAAGTTAAGGAGAGGATTTGTACATTGGTGATGTTGGTTAATACCCGTCAAGGTTTAACTAACACTTGGTATTTAAGACTTTCACTAACCGTAACTTGGGGTGGGAGTGAGAAATCCGGAATGGTACCGGCACATGTGTATTGGGGGAGATCGGTATCTGAATCAGATCCGACTTCGAAATAAGACTTGTCATTAGACTCGTCGCCTAGGGTCAACAAACCGACCCGACCACCCGGACTACTGTTTGAGGTGGGAGGCACATTAAGGATGGCGTGGGGGGATCAAGTCTACATCCCCAACAAATTAAGAAAGGTAGCTTATTGCCGGATAGTGCACTGCTACCGGCTAGGGTTAACCAAGCCCTACAAAAATAAGCAACCAATTAAGGGCTAACCAATCAAATAATGGAACGGTTGGCAATTATAAGGTTAAGGAGATTGTGGACTTAAGGAGTTAAGATCTAACTCACTTATTAAGGGAATGCCTGAGTCGTTCATTTGCCTTTGAGCTATTGATGTTCATTGTGGTTGTTGTTTTATTGCATTTCATATTATGCTTGTTATGCTAATCAACTTCCACGCTATCGACAATTAGTCGTCGTAGCCCCGTTAGCATGGGGGCCATGAGAGGGTCGTACCAGCATTCGTGCTGACCCCCTTGGGGGCTGTTTTTACACTTGCAGGTAAGCGGCCGATGAAGTCACACCACGAGAGTAGGAGCGGGTAGCCCTAGGTGGGACTTTATTTTGAGTACGGGTAGCGCTTGTGCACCCGTCTGTTAGTAGTTGAACTTGTGAAGTGTTGTATGGTTTTTGGAGATACTTTAAACTCGGATGGTGAATGTATTTTGGATGTATGGTTGAAATATTTAAGCAACGGTATTTCTTGTTGATAGACCGTGGCAAGGTCCTGGTGATAGTTTATTCCCGCTGCGACGTCTAAGTATTATTTGTTAAGTTGCGATAACCACGATTGGCTTAGGACGGGGTGTTACAAAATGTTGTATCAGAGCGTAACTACGCTCTGATCAAGAAATACCAGACATAAGAAACCTCCGAGTTAGGATATAAGTTAAGAAATAAGTGACGGGTTAAGGGTGTGAGTTAGTGTGAGTAGAGTCAGATGACCACTAATAAGTGTGGATCGTCTTACCGTCTACGGACGTTATAAATTCGTTAACCGAAACAGTGGTGGATACGAATCTAATGTGAGTTGTGATTGTTCAGATGTCAGGAAGGAGAGGCCGAGGCCGTCCCAGAGGTGACGAGACTGAGATACCGGAGGGGCAGACGATCATAGAGATCGTAGCTGCCGCTAGGGCACATGGGCTATCAGCCTGGTGTGGGTGCACCACCTCCACCGCCACAACCCCGGGAACCGAATTGGGTGAAGAGCCTTGCAGACCTTCGACCCACACACTTTAAGGGGGAGACCGATCCGCCAAGCACGAGGCGTACATCTCTGAGCTGGAGGGACCGCCTTTGAGACCTTGACGTCCCCTGGGGATCAAGGTGGTATAGCTGCGTTCTACCTGAAGGGGCAGCAGGCGATTGGTGGAAGCTGGTGAGGGCCGAGCATGTGGCCAATCCAGAGTTCGGCTGGGAGCAGTACACCGCCTTGCTACGAGCAAAGTACTATCCCGCCCATGTCCAGACAAAGAAGCGCCTACAGTTAGATGCGCTCAAGCAGACCGACAAGATGACAGTGGACGAGTATTACACAGAGTTCACCGCCTTGCTCCGTCTTCTGCCAGGTCTGGGTATTCAGACCAGATACTGGTGGACCGCTTCTATGGCGGGCTAGCCATCGACTCCGCTACGGCATGGGGCCGACGAGTTATACTACCTTGCAGGTAATAAGAATGAGTAAGATATAATTAAGTGAATAAGATTTAGTTTGTGAGAAATAAGAGGAACTAATACCATGGGAAGCAGAAGTGCTATCATGCCGCTGCTAAGGTTGAGATAACCGTCCAGCTAAGGGACGAGGACAATGCCAAGAGAAGAGTTGGGAAGAGTACAGAACACCAAGGGCAAGGAGGGTACAAGAAACAGAAGTACCAGCCTCAAGCCCAAAGGAACCAGAACCAAAAAGGGAAGGAGGAAAAGGAGAAGGCTACTGATGAGCCACTGAAACTGACTTATGCTTATGCTGCTAAGCCCCTGCGCTCCAGGGGCCAAAGGGTAAGGAAAATACATCTTGGGTAAATAAGAATGGTTGACACATTGAGACACAATCACTGATGCGATACGTAATCAGGTACGAGACTGGAAAGGAAACCGGAGGTGGCTACCAACGACACTACTATTGCCAGAGGTGCAAGGGGGACCACCCCGGAGTTGACTGCAGGGGGAATAAGGTGGAGTGTAATTTTGCGGTGTACTTGGGCACGGCATATGAGTGCACGGGGAACCCGGAGAGTAAGAATTACAGACCCAGTTTAAGATTAAGACCAAGACCGATCAAGGAGACGGGATCGCCGGTCAGAGGAGGGTGCAGCAAGCTGCAGACAAGAACCCACGGGTGACCCCAGAAGTCGGGACCCACACTAACTTGGTGGACCGGGACGATGAGCCTGAACCCTCATCGAGGCCAGGTACCGCTATAACCATTTAGTAATAAAATTACCTGCTTACCGCATTATCATGCATGTTTGGTGAATAATTGAGTTAAGTGAGAATGAGATAAGATTAGAACTTAAGTAAGATATAACCTACTACCACTTTAGGAAGCTTCAACATCTGCTATCCAATACCATCTACACCTAACCCGGAGTACACCGACATCGAAACCATAGACTTTCCAACCGAACAATGTCAGGTTATCCGCCCAGGTATGATTTTATTAAGGGGATACCTGACACCCGAAGTGTAAATAGCCATCATCAGGAAATGCAATCGACTAGGAATGGGACCGGGAGGTTTTTATACACCGGAGTACCCAGGGGGAGCAAGAATGAAGTTAAAAATGATGAGCTTAGGCAAGGACTGGAATCCGTATGCCAAGACCTACCAAACCATGAGGACACAGGATGGAATCTCACCACCGGAAATACCCGAAGAATTCTATCCGGTAAATACACAAGTCATGGAGATCGCTCAGCAGTTGGAAGCTGAATCGGTTCCAGACATACAAGTAGACATTTGCATTGTAAACTTCTATGAGAAAGATGGGCGACTTGGACTACATCAGGACAAGGACGAGACAACGGAGTCTCTCGAACGAGGGATACCCGTAGTGTCTTGGTCCATTGGGGATGACGCTGAATTTTTGTACGGCGAGCAGAAGCGTGCGGACCGTGCTAATAAGTTAATACTTAAGTCAGGGGATGTGCTAGTTATGGGAGGAGAGTCAAGGATGTTGTACCATGGGATTAAGAGAATTAAGCTGAATACAGCACCGTCAGCAGTGATTAATGCGCCGCATATGAAACCATGACGGTTAAACCTAACCTTTAGACAATATTAGTCATGTAATGCTTTAGTATGGGATAAGGAATGAGATGTAAGATTGAAGCACATGTTGTAAACAGGATGGTTATGAATAAAATAACAGTGTTGTTCATATAAATCGTTACGACTCTTGTTATACCATCAATACTCATGAAGCTTATGAATACAATTAGGTCATGGACTCGGTACGGAAGGTGCGCTAAGCATACTTACAGAGGCACAGGCCGACGCCAGCGGTACTATCCTCACCGGCACCTTTCCGATTAATGGAGTTGAGGCATCCGTTCTCTTCGACTCAGGGGCCTCACATACCTTTGTCTCGGCATCTTTTGCGAGAAGATTGGGGCTAGACGCTGATGAGCTACCCGACTTCACGGTTACGCTCCCGTCTAAGGAGAAGGTTCGCTGCACTCGTTACTACCGAGGAGCCATTGTCAGAATTAAGGGGGAAGACTTCCCAGTCAGTTTTATTGAGTTCAGGGAGTTGGGATTTGATGTTATCTTCGGGATGAACTGGTTGGAGCGGCACAAGGGTCGTATCCTTGCGCCGAGCAAAGATTGCTGCTCAGGAGCCCGTCTGGGGTAACAATATCATACCGCCAGAGGCCCAGAGAGCCTTCGACTAAGATCATCACCGCCATGGCAATGTATAAGGAGTTAAGGAGAAAGGAAGAAGTGTACCTCTGCTATGTACAGGACATAGAGAGAGACCCCGAGTTCGACCATGACTTACCGCTAGTGTCGGAGTTCCCCGATCTCTTTCCACGGGAACTGCCCGGCATGCCACCCACTCGGGAGGTAGAGTTCACCATCGAACTGCTTTTTGGTACCGGACCGATAGCCAAGGCACCATACCGCATGGCTCCGGCAGAGATGAATGAGTTCAAGGAACAACTGAAAGATTTGTTAGATAAGGGATTTATTAGACCAAGTGTATCACCATGGGGAGCGCCAGTTCTCTTCGTGAAGAAGAAGGATGGTAGCCTCCGCCTCTGCATCGACTACAGAGAGTTGAATGCAGTGACAGTGAAGAATAAGTACCCACTACCCCGCATCGATGATCTGTTCGATCAGTTGAAGGGAGCATCTGTGTTTTCCAAGATTGATCTCAGATCGGGGTATCATCAGATAGCCATTAAGGAGGGAGGTATTGAGAAAACGGCATTCCGGACACGATACGGCCACTATGAGTTTACAGTGATGCCGTTCGGTTTGTCGAACGCACCGGCGAAGTTTATGGACCTGATGAACCACTTGTTCTGGGAACAACTGGACAAGTCGGTTGTGGTGTTTATTGATGAAATATTGATATACTCGAAGTCGAAGACTGAGCATGAGGAACACTTGAGGGAAGTATTGGAGATATTGAGGGAGAACTAGCTATATGCTAAGTTCTCCAAGTGTGAGTTTTGGCTTGACCAGGTCTCTTTCCTAGGTCATGTCATCTCAGATGCTGGGATCTCAGTGGATCCAGCGAAGATTGATGCCGTATGTACTTGGCCAAGGCCGAAGACTATTACCGACATCCGGAGCTTTCTAGGTCTGGCAGGTTACTACAGGAGGTTTGTTAAGGATTTCAGCAAGGTCGCAAAGCCGATGACCAGTCTGATAAGAAAGATGCACCGTTCGTATGGACGGCTGACTGTGAGAAATCATTCCAGAGTTTGAAGGACTCAATGACCACTGCACCGGTTCTGACCATCCCAGACGGTACGAAGGGCTTTGAGGTTTATTGTGATGCATCCGGCAGAGGGCTGGGTTGCGTGCTCATGCAACATGACAAGGTGGTGGCATATGCCTCACGCCAGTTGAAGAAACATGAGGAGAACTACCCCACACATGATTTAGAGCTGGGAGCTGTAGTCTTCGCCTTGAAGATATGGCGCCATTACTTATACGGGGTTAGTGTGACGATCTACACCGATCATAAGAGCTTAAGATACATATTTATTAAGAAGGAGTTGAATCTCAGACAGAGGAGATGGTTGGAATTCTTGAAAGACTATGACATTGACCTCCAATACAAAGAGGGAAAGGCCAATGTTGTAGCGGACGCCCTGAGCCGTCGAGCACACTCACTCCATTCGCTAGTTTCTTTCTCCAGCTTGGTTGATGAGATGCGAGAGGCTCTGAGGATAGATGAGTATATGAGAGAGGTCAGACAGAAGCTGACAGATGGTACTTTTGAGGGTCAGAAATATGACTTCAGACTTCACGACGACGATCTGATCAGACTTAAGGGCCGGTTATGCATACCGCGGGGCAACACGGATCTGAAAGACCGTATACTTAGGGAATCACACTGTTCTTCAGTTTCCTTCCATCCGGGAGCCTCTAAGATGTATAAAGACATGAAGAGATACTTCTGGTGGTCGGGGATGAAGACAGATGTTACCGAGTTCGTCTTGAGGTGTCTCACATGCCAGAAGGTGAAATTCGAGCACCGACGACCGGGCGGAATGGTACAGTCGATGCCAGTTCCGGAGTGGAAGTTCCATGATATCTCCATGGACTTTGTAGTTGGACTCCCACCTGCTCGGGGAGGTCTCAACATGATATGGGTGGTGGTGGATCGCCTTACCAAAGTAGCCCGATTCATACCGATGAAGGATACTTGGAAGGTGACCAAAATAGCTGAGTTGTTTGAGAAAGAAATAATGAGACATCACGGGATACCAAAGACCATAGTGTCAGATAGAGATACCAGATTCCTTTCGAGGTACTGGAGAGCTACTAGAGAAGCGTTGGGTACAGAACTCAAGCTGAGTACCGCGTTCCATCCTCAGACAGATGGTCAGACTGAGCGTACTATTCAGACACTCGAGGACATGCTGAGGGCATGTGCCTTAGGCTTCCAGGGCAGTTGGATTGACAGATTACATCTGATCGAGTTTTCATACAACAACAGTTATCACGATTCGATCACGATGGCACCTTTTCAAGTGTTGTACGGTAGACCATGTCGTACACCGCTCTGCTGGGATGAGTCGAGTGAGACGGTCATTATAGGACCAGAATATTTAGAACAAGTTAAGGCTGAGGTTTAGCAAATCAGGGAGAACATGAAAGCTGCTCAAGATAGGCAGAAGTCATATGCTGATGTTCGACGATGAGACCTGGAGTTTGCAGTGAGCGACCGGGTATTTCTGCGAGTTTCACCAATGAAGGGTGTATTCAGATTTGGGCAGAAGGGCAAATTAAGCCCGAAGTTTGTTGGTTCTTATGAGATTATGGAGCGGGTGGGCCCGGTTGCTTACAGGTTGAATTTACCTACTGAACTGGGTAAAGTGCATGATGTTTTTCATGTTTCACAGCTAAAGAAATACATGCACCACCCCTCCCATGTGTTAGAACCTGAGAGATTGACTTTAGAACCGAATATGAGATCCGTGGAGACTCCTCAGAGAATCTTGGACAGTAAGACTAGGGACACTCGCCATAAGTCAGTGCGACTGGTGAAGGTTCTCTGGTCTAACCAGGATGTCGAAGAGGCCACGTGGGAATTAGAGGATAAGATGAGGGCGAAGTACCCTTCTTTGCTTACTGACTAGATCGTCTGTATAGGGTACGGGGCGTACCCCTTTTTAAAGGGGTAGAGCTTCCTCGCTTTTGAGTTGGGAAACGAACATGTTTGCCGTTTGTTTGGTTGTGTAAGATGTAATTTTGTGTAAGTTGCTACACTTTGGTGATAAGTTGAGATATGTATAATACTTATGTATTGTATTGTGATTGACCTTTGAGTCTTGAGATGTGTGAATGAGAATATAAGATTTGGTGTTAAGATTAAGAGAATTGAGTACCGTGAATGGTTAAGCATATATGTGAACTTTGGGGACAAAGTTCTTTTAAGGGGGATAGATCGAAATACCCCAAACTTATATATGGTGTTTAAGTGATAAACTAAGATATAAGGAGGCTAAATAATGCCTTAGAAACATTAAGAAACATTTTTAATCAAAGAAAACATAAGGAAACACCAAAAGAGCAGTTTAAGCAAAAACGTGCTCTAAGCTTGGAGAGACTTGGGTGAGCACCCAAATATCATTCATAGACCTTAGTAATATCCTAATGGTCATTTTAAACCAATTACTAAAGAAAACCAAGCTTGAAAACAAGTTAAAACACAAAATGTGCTTTAAGGAGTCTTAACACATTTTTGAAAAATTGTCTTGTAAATGGGTTTTGAGTGGCTAAATGTCCATCATTACTCTTTAATTAACATGTGTACTGATTAGTATCACATTAGAAAGTCTAAATCAATGGGAAATCAAAAATTTCACAATTATGTGACTTGTTTAGTGAATAGTAACCAAATGGTGCTAGTTTAAGACATTAGTCAAAGCAAGTCAATTAAATGGTCAACAAAGACCACAATCTACCTTATTTGACCAAGGGGGCCGGTTTTTAAGTGTGACTCACCACACTTATCTAGCTAAGTAATGAATAATGCAAAAGTAAGTAAAAACACTATTCACCTTTTAACATAATATCTCACCTTTAGTAGTCCTCTCTCCTCCTCTCTTCATTCTTCATCTTCTCCATCGGTTTCCCTTGCTTTCTTTCCTCTCTTTCACGTAAGAAGACAACTCCATTCTAGCTCCATCTTCTCTTGCCCACATCTTGCTCATTTAAGCTCCAAAATCAAAACCAAGTACATATATCTCTTAGTTAGCTCAAGCTCTTCCTTTCTATATTTTCAAAACTTCAAGAGCCTCATTTTGGAGCCAAAAGAAAACCACCATTAGAGGAGGAAACTCAAGCTTGGAGACTCCATTAGCTTCTCTATTCTCTTAAGGTAAAGAAAATGTAAGAAAATCTAGGTTTCCATCATTTTCTCTCCATGTCCGAAAATTATCACTCATGGGGTTCCATTTTTATGCCTTGTCTAGCTTGTTTTCTCTCCAAAGGATAAAGGAGGTCCTTCTTTACTCATATCCAAGCTTGTCTTGAGAAACCAAGGTAAAACAATCAATTTAACACCTTAAAGCACATTTTAACCTAGGGTTTGTTCCTTAGGTTTAATGTATTATCTAGCACTCATTGGAGTCATTGAATATTGGTTAGAACATTGGCAAGGAAAACATGGTTGGTGACCGAGATTGATCAAGGAAAAAGTCTAAGGAGGAAAGTTTGTGAGCTTGTGAAAGAACAAGGTAAATTACTTACCTTAAGGTGTTTTATTGTTTAAGGGGATGGGATTTAGATAGGTGATGAGTTTAGTGTAGAGTGTACATTGGGAAAGAACTATAAAAACTAGGAGAAACAATGACTATACTTGTGAACTTGTGACTAAGGAGCAAATGAGAAAAATGAGATAGTTAAGAATGTCAAGGTGAATTACAAGAAGCATTTTATTTCAATGGGAGCCTTGTTGTGTGTATTCACAGGTTAAAGGCAAATATATGTGGAAATTCAGTGGTTAAGATTATTGTCATTTAAGGGCCTAAGTGCCAAGCATTTTAAGTTTATACACTTATGATGATGTGGTGTGTTTTTGTGTAAATTGTGTGTTAAGATGTTGTAATGAGAATTTGAGTGATCTTGGTTGTTTGACGGTGAAAAACCAAGTTTGTTTAGGTGTAACAAAATATACTAGAGAACCCATGGCAAATTTAGTGAAGAACCTAAGTGTTTAAGATGTTCTAAGGAGTTTTCATGACTAAGGAAGTACTAGGAAGTTTAGAGGTTGTCTTGATGAGAAAGGGCGAGTTTAAGGTGTTTAATGAGTTAGAATGACCTAGACATGATCATGGAGGATTTAGGAATCAAATGAATATACTTGAGTATTTAGGACTTAGGCAAATGTTGGTAAACAACTAGGAAGGAAATAATGTGTTGGTAGAAGGAGGCATAAACTTGTGTAGAAACTTTAAGTAGTTGCATAAAAGAGTTTTAGATGTGAAAGATGCTTTGGAGATGATGTTATAGTGGTGAGGAAGCATTGGCATAGAGGTTAGATTAGGTATGAACCACCACTTAGAAACTTAGTGAAAACATTACAAGTGTTGGCATGATTACAAGGAAAATGCATAATGACTAAGGTGGATGTTGGTGAGTGATTTAATGTGTTTAGTGGGAGGCCTAAGGTGTGTTTGAGGTGCCCAAATGAGGTTAGAACATACTAGGATATAGGTGAAGGTGGTTTGGAGTTAAATGGGAATTTAGAAACAAGGTTCTGGAGCCGACCGACCTTAGGGACCGGACCTGCAAGGTCGGTCGAGCTCAGTTACACTACCGGAAAGAGTTTCTGGAATCGACCGAACTTGGGGACCGGACTTACAAGTTCGGTCGGGCTTGTATTTTGTGTACGAATAAGTCTCTGGAATGGACCGACGTTGGGACCGGACTTACAAGGTCGGTCATGCCTAGAATTTTGTACTAGAATTGGTCTCTAGAATCGACCGAACTTGGGACCGGACTTGGCAAGTTCGGTCGAGCTTAAATTTCCCACGGGGAAAACTCTCGGGAATGGACCGACCTTGGGGACCGGACTTGCAAGGTCGGTCGGGGTAGAATTTTCAAACGGTAATGCGTCCTGGAATGGACCGACTTGGGTAAGTCGGTGGTCGGTAAGTTCGGTCGAGCCAAAAACAAAAAAAAAAGAAAATTTAAATTCTAAAGATGTTAATTGGTAATAAGGTATGCCATTGGTAGGGTAATAATGATTAGGAACCTAAGACCTAAGGAATTAAGTTAGGTTAAGTATAAACCTTAAGTTTAAAGTTAAGTTTATAAGGTTAAGTGGCAAAGACTTAAGAGGGTATCGAATGGGAATCTTAGGGACTAAGTGAGTTAAGTAAGGTGCAAATAACTAATGACCTAAAAATTAATGAATGTTTTAGGTTTGTGAATTGGGACCCCGAGGAAGGTTAAACATACAACAGTCGACGGTGAACAGTACAGTCTTTCTTGTGACCTGCTTGCTAACGAGGTGTCCCTCGGCTTGTGTGCTATCTGTTATGTGCTATGACTAAGACAAGATAAAGCATGCAACCGGATATTAATGTTCTCGTTGTGTTGTGTTTTCTTTACACTAAACCACGAGGCTTAAGGATAGCTACTAACTAAGCTTGATACTTATTAAGTTAAGGAGAGGATTTGTACATTGATGATTGTTGGTTAATACCCGTCAAGGTTTAACTAACACTTGGTATTAAGACTTTCACTAACGTAACTTGGGGTGGGAGTGAGGAATCCGGAATGGTACCGGCACATGTGTATGGGAGGAGGTCGGTATCTGAATCAGATCCGACTTCCAAATAAGACTTGTCATTAGACTCGTCGCCTAGGGTCAACAAACCGACCCGACCACCCGGACTACTGTTTGAGGAGGGAGGCACATTAAGGATGGCGTGGGGGGATCAAGCCTACATCCCAACAAATTAAGAAAGGTAGCTTATTGCCGGATAGTGCACTGCTACCGGCTAGGGTTAACCAAGCCCTACAAAAATAAGCAACCAATTAAGGGCTAACCAATCTCGGGCTAAAACCAATTAATAATGGAACGGTTGGCCAATTTTATAAGGTAAGGAGATTGTGGACTTAAGGAGTTAAGATCAACTCACTTATTAAGGGAACGCCTGAGTCGTTCATTTTCATTTGAGCTATGTATGTTCATTGTGGTTGTGTTTTATTGCATTTCATATTATGCTTGTTATGCTAATCAACTTCCATGCTATCGACAATTAGTCGTCGTAGCCCCGTTAGCTTGGGGGCCATGAGAGGGTCGTACCAGCATTTGTGCTGACCCCCTTTGGGGCTGTTTTTACACTTGCAGGTAAGCGGCCGATGAAGTCACACCACGAGAGAAGGAGCGGGTAGCCCTAGGTGGGACTTATTTTGAGTACGGGTAGCGCTTGTGCACCCGTCTGTTAGTAGTTGAACTTGTGAAGTGTTGTATGGTTTTTGGAGATACTTTAAACTCGGATGGTGAATGTATTTTGGATGTATGGTTGTAAATATTTAAGCAACGGTATTTCTGTTGATAGACCGTGGCAAGGTCCTGGTGATAGTTATTCCCGCTGCGACGTCTAAGTATTATTTGTTAAGTTGCGATAACCACGATTGGCTTAGGACGGGGTGTTACACGAAAACTCCATGTATTTAACCCATCATTTTTCTTCCTGCACTTTCCTTGCATACATGGATCTTCCATGAACCCCACTTAAGCCGTGAGTAGAAGGATGAAATTCCCTCTATTCTAGCCCAGGTAAAACACCAAACTTTAGTCTTTGAGGTACCTTCATGTCATAATAAATCTGATGAGGTTATAATCTGCTAATCCAACCATTTTCATGTCCTGTCACATGGCCGAATGAAGTCTTGAACATCCACCAATTCCCCCAGAAAGTTCATGGGAAAACTGAGAGAAAACGTTCCCTAACTCAAGGTAAAACTCCACCGTGAGTTCTTGGATATTACCCATTGCTTTAGCTTGCAAAAAAAAAAGGCATATTCAGTACAGTACAAACTAACCCTTGGTCCCTCCATAACCAGGACTGAGAGTTGTCCAAGGAAAACCAAGGAACACAGCAAGGGAATTCAGCTGAATACCCCAAGGTTGAAACCTGAAACTCTTACCTAAACCATGCTCCAAACTTGTGTATAAATTTGGTCTGAAAGTGTCATTGTGAATCGTGTGTGATGTCAATCTGGTATACTAACTGTCCAGTAGGCTGAACAACAAGTTTTAGGGAGTTAAAATTATGCATGAATCCTGTCAAAACCTTGTTAGGGTAACCCATAGATAATAAGCTAGTGAGTTGCTTAGGAAAAACTGGGTATAATCTGCTTTTGTAAGACAGCAGAGAAGCTAATATATTTGAGCTGAAAACTTGTGTTTCCTAGTGCCGAAATTGTATGGTATTACACTAGGATAATAACGGAATTCTGAAGCATAAGTAACTGATGTGTTAGCTACTTATGAGTTAAATAACAAGCTAAGATTGGTCACGAGATTCTGTATGAATCAATGTATGAACTAGTGCAGAGACAATCTAAAACCTGCAACTAATATACATCTTTATAACCGAGTTTCAGAAGTAATATAGGTGTTGTATTGGCTGGATGATAAGCTTAAACACTTGCTAACACATTAGACTAAAGGTAAATAAGCTGGGGAGTACTAGAGAAAATCAGATAGCGCAGTAGTGAAAAGAGAAAGAAGAAGTGGTGGAGTGCAGAAACCTAGTGCAGTTTTCTACAGATTTCTACCGGTTTTGTGTAAGGAAATTCTAAGGGAGTAACAGGGATTGTGGTGAATTGCAATAAAGCTGAAACACCTATAATATATCTTAGTAAGGTTGTAAGTGCATTGGGTAAACCAGAGAAAACAAATTAAAAGGCAGCTGAGTAAATCATGTCGTAGATAACTAGGGGAAAATCTGTTGAAGTAATGAATTAAGGGGTAGATCTTAAGGGTGATCAACCTATCAAAACAGACCAAAAGGGCGTGGTATTGTTCTGGAGAGTTGAGTGCTTATGACATAGGAATAAGGTCAAGAGGAACGTGGTCTAATGCCACTGATTCACCAAGAGAGTACTATCTAGTCAAAACAAAAAAATAAATGCCGAAGTGGTAATGCTGAAGACTTGTAAAACTGATGCCGAAAACTTTGTTAAATTAATACTGAGGGCTCGGTTAGATTAAGGTGGAGAAATTTAGGGTGTTACCTGTATAACTTTGACAGAAGCTAGACTTGGATCAGAAGTAAGACTTGGCAATTTTAGTGCTTAGGGATGTACTAGAATAATGACTAAGGCTAAGGCTTATAATTGTAAACCCGTGGCATGGGTGTCTTAAGAGCCAAATACAATAATAGAGACAAGGGCGTGAATCTGAGAGGTGATGCTCTGAGTGATATCTTGAGGGGATAAGTTAGGAGAGTTAACGCTAAGAAACGAATTGGAGTTGTGTCTAGGATAAGGTAGTAAGTTAGTAATGGGGAACGATGTAGACCGTAGGAGTTGCGCAAGTCTACAGACTTAGAAGTATTAGTAAATGCCAAGGATGGAGCTAGGAGATAAGACTAGGGGTTTAGTAAGTCTAGGTTATACTAGGGTGGGCAAAGTCCTAGGAGTTAAAGTATGCAAACAAAGTAAAATGGAAACAAGACCTATTACAACGTATAAGAGAGTTTAGGATGGTAGTGAAGAGATTAGAAGAATTGTAAGGTCGTATGAGAATCAAAAGAAATGAATGAGAACCTAAAGAAAAAGGGGAACCAAACCGAAACAGTAAGCACTTGTGAAGGTTTGGAGTTAGTAAATTAAATGAGGAAGATAACAAGATTTAGTAGGACTCGAAGTGTGGCAAGGCAAGGAAAAAGGCTAAGGGTACTTAGAAATAATCTGAGAGGCAACATGAGTGTTAACGGGGGGCGAACTCTGAATTGTTTAGCATGGCACTACTTGGCCTCCAGCGACAAGTCTGAATCCACTAGTGAAGTAGGACTAACAATGTATCACAGATACCGTATAAGACTAGGGTAAATGTCATAAGAAGTTTTATGAATAACAAACGCGTGACCAAACAAACTAACCCGCTCATGTAATAATTATAGGAGTGTATCACACGAGCGGCGGGCGGGGACCCGGAGGATATACATGTCGACTGATAAGAGGTATGGACATGTGTGGTTCGTATGTTGCCGTGTTACACGGCTTGTGTGCTGTGTGCCTTGTTTGACCATGACCACAAGACTAGTGCATGAAATCGAATGTTTGTTTTGCCGTGCTTATTTGTCTGTTGTGAGCCTGTGTAAAGCATATGAATGGATTGCTTATTTTCCTTGCTTACCCGCTTGCTATTATTGTGCATATTGCTTGCGCGCACATAGTAGTGTAGTCCCTTCTCGTTGATGAATCCTTGAGTTGAAATACAACAAACTTCGTAAACAAAACCAAGGAACTACATAAAGGGAAAACTCCTCTTAATTATAGAGGACCTCTGAAGACACCCACTATGGTGTCGAACTATCAGTGATAATGATAAGCCAATACTCGTAAAAATGAATAGGGAGACGGACCCTTTGTATCCGGGGTAGAGACCAATAATATGAAAAGGCATAGGGAGACGGACCCTTTGTATCCGGGGTAGAGACCAATAATATAAAAGGAATAGGGAGACGGACCCTTTGTATCGGGGTAGAGACCAATGATATAAATAGGAGACGGACCCTTCGTATCCGGGGTAGAGACCAATAATATTAAAAGGAATAGGGAGACGGACCCTTCGTATCCGGGGTAGAGACCTGAACATTAAGAGGCATAGGGAGACGGACCCTTTGTATCCAGGGCAGAGGCTAGTAACATGGAAAAGGAATAGGGAGACGGACCCTTGGTATCGGGGCAGTGGCTAGTAACATTTAAAAACAACAAAGAGAGAAAGAGCTATCGGGAATGGAGGATTAGCTATGAAGAAGACGTTCTCCAAATGGTGGTGATAAGAGAATTCACGAATAACCCTTAAAGAAACAAGGAAAGACTAGCACCTACATGAGATGGTCACGGGATCTAAACTATATCCCCAGACCTGGTGCAAGGAAAGAGAAAGAAAATACACTTTACGGGAACAAGAGAAAAGAAATGAAAACACACAACGCTCGTATGATCCCATAGTGAGGATCATGGGTATAATATACCTATGCACATGTTTTTATTACTTACATGATTGTTGTTGCCATACTAGCAGCTCGTTGTGCTTGGTTGCATATTTGATGTGCTATGATGCCAGCATGTTATGCTTGGATGTTTGTTGATATTGCTATGCTACCTTAAAGTGGGTATGATATCATGATATATTGTGGGGTGCCTTACTGCTTTATTATAGCATGTAAATTGACTTAATAATATTCGACCAAGTAGTCGTGTGGCCCGGCAACATACGGGCTACCCACGTTCATACTCAGCATAGTTTTGCTGAGTCTTTTATTTTTACAGGTATGGATCTGGACGATGGCGGAGAGTAGGCAGGGGGACTACCATGGGGGTAGTCCATCTGGGCAAGACCTTTTAAGTAGTATGTTTTTTGATGTATGGATTGTGACTATGTATCACTAGGCCCTTGTTGTATGTTTCGGGTTGTGTTATTTAAGTAAGAACTTATGATGTAGACACTCGGTACTTGGTTTGTATTTCCTGTTGGTACTTGGATTTGGTTAAGGTTTAATTCCAGTCATTCAGACCGTAGCTTGTTATTGATGGGGTTGTTGTGTCAACCACGTGGGTGGTTGGCGTCTGTGACACTCGGATGGATGTGAATCCGCTGCTTAGACTTTTTGTAATATCGTTTGGCGCAACGTTCAGACTACTGTTGGTTTATTCGAGGGGTGTTACAGAAACACCTTGTTGCTCAGTGGTTATGCTTTGTGGTTATGTATAGTATGTTGGTGGTCTTGCTGAAGCGAGTCGTTGTACTTATATGTGTGTTGTGAGTGGGTTTTAATTGAGTCTTTGTACTTATATCTGTGTTGTGAACTGGTTGAGTCAAGTCGCTGAACTCGATTATGTGGATTATTATGGATTGTTGGTTGGTGAGTGAGTCGTCGTACTCAATTATGAACTATCAAGTGGTTTGTTGGAATGGAGTCTCTGTACTCATATAAGCGTTTTAACGCTTCAGTGGTTTACTACGATGCGATGTGTGAAGTCGGGGGCTTGTTTGCTATTTGAATTCACTGCAATATATTTTGTTGCTTTACAGTTTTTATATTAAACTACTTGCATGAAAATGAAATGCATGCTCTCGACCAATTAACTGAGGGTCCGAGGGGGCATGACAGTCATGTAGTAACATACTCAGCAAGGGCTGATTCCATACCATAAACAAACATTTTGCAGGTATGCAGCTTCCGGTGTCGGCAAAGAGCAGGACGCGCTGGGTAGTTTAGTTACAGTTGATTAAATATGCACTGTTGCATTTTGATACGAACTTAGAAACGTGTATAGGATTGGGATACTTAGAATGCTCACCGTGGTTGTATTTTATATTGGTTTGGGAAAAGTTAGATCTATCTCTTGTTGTCACTGTGGGAAATTGTTTCATATTAATATATTTATCAGTAAGCACGTTATTACTCGTATGGGCGAGTGAGAATGGTGACACCAGTAGTTCGATGTTTAGATTATACCGCTGCGATTACAATGTTAAGTAAGACGATTAGGAGCCGATTAGAGTAGGGGTGTTACACCAGGGTTTATTAAACACTATTACACTAATTAATTATCACACTCTCATAAGTTAGCGTATGTTAATTAGTCTCCGGGAGATTTAATCTCGTTATTGGAGAAAACACATTTTTATTGGATGCCCTATCGGGTCTTACACGCAACCTAGAAGTTTGCTAGGTGATGTTCAAAGTCGAGTCATCGCTCTAGAGACGGTTAATACCGGTCTCTAAGCTAAGTTCTTCACTTAGTGCTGTTAGGAGAAGTTCACTCTCACAAGGTGATAATTGGAGTCTCTCTCCTAATAGTTCATAACAGTTAGGTGATAATTAATAGCGCTTTGGCGATTGGAAAACGTAAAACACATACAATCACATGCATAACAATATTATCTGACATGCAAGCACACAGTTACATCCGGAACCCAAGGAAACCCTCGGAGTTTTCAGACCACACATTCACATACCGTTCACCGTTGAACAATGCTAGCGTGATGATTCACGCCTATCCTCTAGCAATCCCATAGCTCGTATTTAACAGTCCGTACCTTTGGAATACATCACTCTAATATCAGTGTCTATATTACGTGTCTACTTAACCGTCATAGATAGGTTTTAATCTTTGCCTCGTAATTATACCCTTAACCGGTTATTGTTTGGCTCGGGTTTGTATTAAGTCTCGGGATTTAATTTAACCCTACTCTATAGTTGTAAGAGTACAATATTCCGTAGCGCAATAGTAGTCATTACTTAAGGATTAAATTCCTAGTAACACATGTTATTTATCAAGGTTATTTGACCCTTGTATATTTGCATACACACACATACATATTGGTCTCTACATATATACACATAGTTCTTTGTTATACTTGTTCAACCAAATATATTCCACTTATATACTTATATACCCATATTCGTATGTATTGATACATATATATTTATATCCATACAATATAGTCCATTGTTATACTTAACTTGATTAAGTTATATTCTAACTTTTAATTACATATTATTTTATGTGTCAGTCAACTTAACCACTTGATCAATTTGTGATGATTTGGTCAATCTAGTTTGACTTGGTCAATATTACAAGTCAATGTTATATTATATCCAATATTTATTTATCAACTCATACTATATCATATTATAACACCTATAATCATATTTCCAAATCTATGATTCTCCCCACATTAACCCCATATGATTTATCAATCATATTATATTTTCACCTTATATTATAAATTCATATCATGTGAATTATAAGGTTTTCCCATAATGCTTTTATTCATAATTTCATGTGGAGTACACATTTATTTGTTTGTGTCTTTTATTCACAAATCTATTATTAATAATTCATCTTAATGTTATACAAGGTAATTTACACATTGTCACCTTCCTTGTATTATAAGGTTTCTTATCATATATTATACTCCCCAATTTCCAACTTAACCTATTATTCTATGTGGTTATTTATAAGTATATTTATACCCCATTAATCTCTTTATGATATACCCTCTTATACTTTAACATAAGGTCACATTATATCATCCTAAACTTTATAATATATCATTCATTGTTTCTAAAAATTCCAAACCAGCCACATTATATTCAGCATTTAAATCCTTCCCCTTTATTTAAGGTTATTTACAAAATCACCCAAACATTATTCTTGTTACATTTCTAACCTTATTTAATTATAACCTAAGATCCCAACACATTATAATATACAAGCATATATATACAAATATTTTTTCGAACAGCACCCTATTATTTTCTTCCATATTTATTCTTTTCACCCACAACTTCTTTTAATTACATATTACCCCTCTTTATTTTATAAAATTACAATTTAATACTAAAACTTTATATAATACACATTAACTTATGTAATTCCAAAAACTCCCAAAATAATTTCCTAAATTCTCGAACAGCCTCTAGGCTTTACTAATATTATTCTCCACCCTTAAGTTTCGGTTATTTACATAATGACCCATAAGTTTTATAAATGTTACATATTTAATACTTAAACTTTATCTAAAATCTTTGGTTTATTAAATTACCAAAACTAGCCCAAAAATTCTCAAATAATTCAAGTAGCCCCCTAAGGTCTTAATAATCATATTCCAACCCCTATAATTCTCAGTAATTACAAGATTACCCCATAACTTTATATAATTGTTATTATTGACTTAATACTTCTTTAAATCACCAAAATAATTATTTGTATTATTTTAATTTGGTCAACCTCACATGTGGTCAAGGTTGACCACCCAAATATTCTTTTGACCCATACTTATACAATTTACGGTTTTACCACATTTAGTTCACTAGTTTTACACTTAAGTGTTTAAACTTTATAAAATTACATTTTTATGTTTTAAAATTCCTAAACAGTCCCCATTCGGTTTTAATTATTGTTTAGCACCCCAACTTTATTTATTTACGGTTTGACCCACATGGTAAATCTTTTGTTCATTTTAACACTTATAAAGTTCATAAATCATATTATAACTTTATATTCAATTTATGTTACTGATAAGTGCAAAACATATAGACTTTTAGGGTTTAAATACCTTATGAATTGCAATATCTGAAAACATGTTTCCCACTTATTAGCGTTTTTTCTAAGATTTATGTTTTGACATGAACTAATGCATTTATATGTTCAATCTAGGAAAAAGCCATGTAATAAAGTAGATTTACTCGTGAGGATTCAACGCAACAAATGGGGATTAAATCGGAGCTTAAACGAAGATTTTGAGGAAAATAATTCTCGTTCGGACCTATGTCCGGACATGGAGGTCCGGATGGAACACGTGGAAGCAAGCTCCGCACAGCGTTGACATGTCCGAACATGCAGGTCCGGACGCTGGTTCGGACACGTCGGTAAATTCAGCAAACAGAGCTGCATCGACATGGTGTGAAAAGATAAATCAATTTTATCTTTTCACACGCCTCTTCCACCGACTAACCCTTCCTTTTTACCCCATTATCACTATAAATATACCTATAACCCTCCATTAATAGATATCTAATTCCACCCCCAAACTATGCCATTTTCCTCCACAAAATTACCATTACCTCTCTAAAAATCATACATCCCATCTACATAATGTCCACATAAAATCCACACAGCACCTCATCCCATAAAAACATTCCATTTCCATACCGTTATTCTGTTCAACCTCTGTCCAAAATATTAGCAGTCAAAATAGTGGAGCTGAATTAATTATCTTTTCCTGATGATTTCTTTTACTTCTTATTCTGTCTTCTTTTTAATTATGTTGGGCTAAGAGGATATACTCTGGGTGAAGGTTAAATTATAGTTTGTTTAATTATGTAATCTATATTTTTACCGGTTTAATTAAATACAGTTTGTTACGATTAAAGCTTATCTCTCGTCTTTTTAATAAATTTCATGAATTTACTAAAATGCTTTACAAAGTCTATTTTGATCAGATCAGTGATAAATAGACAGGTTAATTAATCGATAAATCTGTGGAAAACTTATTTTGATTAAATAAGTTAGTATTTTCAGATGCAAAATATAATTCCTCGCACTTAATCTGTTTACATGTGTTTTGCTCGAATCTAGATTAGACCAAGCATGTTCTGGTAAACGAGTCCTTTGAGTCTATGATTTAGTCCTTAATATAATAACAGAAATTTTGTCAAATTATTTAATAAAACAGGTACAAATAGCATAATTAATCAGATTATATAAACCTAAACCCAGAGTCCCGTTTAATTTATATTCCACTCAGTTAATTTTATCTGCTATTTTACTTTATAAAAACAAGTCAATTAATTCCCCCCTTTTGTGACAAAGCTTAGGTATTATATTATTTCACTATAAGTCGCACGGTTCGATACGCGGCCGCTTCTGTCTTACTATATTACTGCGACCGGGATTTGTTTGCAGCCCGACAGATATTTTGAGTTATTAATTCTCTTTCAATCGTTTTAAGTACACCAGTTTCAACCACTCACATTATCTTGTCTGCAAAATGGCGCCGTTGCCAGGGACTTGATTTATTCTAGTCCCTAAAGCCCTAGATAATTCACTTGCTATATTATAACATTTTGTTTATACTATTTTGTTTTGTTGTTTATTTTATTTCTACTAATTTCTGTCATTTAATTATTCCAGCAATTTAAATATCACAATTATTACAGTCATTTATTTTTCCAGTCATTTAAATTCTTGTAATTTATTTTCCACCTATTTAAATTTCCAATGTCCTTTAAATTTCAGTAATCTAATTTCTGTCATTTAAATTCTGTCATTTAAATTTTCTGTCATTTAATTGTTCTGTCATTTAAATTCATGTCATTTAAATTTCAGTCAATTAAATTCCAGTTCTTTATTTAATTGTCATTTAATTCCAGTTCTTTATTACCTAGTCATTTAAATTACCATCATTTAAATTTCCTTGTCATTTAAATTCCAGCAATTTAATTCTGCCCTTTTCTTTATTTTATTTTATTATTTTCATTTACTTAAACTACATTTTTTTTATTTCTTTTTGTTTATTTATTTTCGGTTTATTTAATCTGTTAAAAAAAGTAGTTCTTTATTTTATTTTATTGATTTTTTTCTTTTTAGCTGTTTAAATTCCCCCTCCATACTTCTTTCTATTTCTATTTATTTTATCACCTCACAAGTTTCTTTTGCTGTTTTGAGTGGTGAATGCCTATTACCAGGTCACACAGCCTTCCGAAACAGTATTAACAATCATACGGTTAGCTACATCCCTGAGATCGAGAGAACTTTTCTGCGCACTTTAAGGCAGAAACGATCCCAACAAAACACAACCACCACGGTGATAGATCTAACCAGGGAGTAGACATGACATCTTCACCAGCTACAGTTCGTAACATCAACATACCATATAACCAAGGACAACAGCCCGCCATCATCCTTCCCCACCTTACCCAATCCGAATACGATGAGTGGCAAAAGCTGAAGCCATATCATCAGATCTGATGCGTAAAGGCATGTTCGATGGCTCTAGTCTTGACGAAGCTCTGTTGCATGTCACCAAGTTTCTGCAACATGCAACAGTCTAACTGCGACCAACGCAGTACTCCAATACACGAGACTATCCCTGTTCCCTCATAGCCTGACGGGAAATGCGAGTAAATGGTACCACAGCCTGACACCAAGCACCATTGGTACTTGGGATGAAATGGCCACCAAGTTCTACGACAAGTTCCTGCCCCCAAGCCGAACGTTGGAAATGATTGCTGAGATATACAATTTCAAGCAGCCAGGGTCAGAAAACATCTGTGAAACTTGGGACTGTTTCAAAGGACTACTGCTGACGTGTCCTCACCATGGTCTCACAAAAGAACATTTATCTCAATTGTTCTACAAAGGCTTAATCAATCAATGCTAAACAATGGTACTATCCTCTTTAGGTGCTGATATTTTAAAAAAGCCAGGGGAATAGTTTCTGAATAGGATAGAGTCCCTCTGTGAAGAGATTAGAGAATGGGCCACAGGTGGATCAAGAGGAGGCACTCCAGGTTTATACCACGTAGGAGAAAGTGACAATAAGTTTGACCAGCTGATGAAAAGCCACGAGCAACTCATGGAGAGCAATGCGCAGCAGGCGACGAAGGTAAGTACTCTACAGAAAGTAGTTGAGCAGATGGCCATGAATTCCAACCCCCAACAAGCAAAGTCGATGACTTCCCGATCATCTACCACCCCTCCGGGTTACGCTCCTCTATCTCTATCTTCTCCTGATTTATCTTGTCCACAATGCGGCGGGCCACACGACTATGAGCAATGTCCCGAGTTACAAGAGTTGAAGGTAGCCGAGGAAGCGAATTATGTGGGTAATAATCAAGGTTTCCGACAACCTTGGCAACAGAATGTTCACCCTAATCTCCGATACGGTAATACTAACAACATCCAGAATCCACGTACACTCCAGCCTTCCCAAAACTACAGGCCACAATCGAATTAACAAGGAGGCTAGAGGCAATTTCAACAACCTCCGTATGGTGAACTTGCATCTTCTAGCCGACCACCTCAACCTCAATCTAATCCAGAGTCTGAGATGGGTCAGATACAAGAGATGTTTAGAGTAATGATGAACAAATCTCGAGACACTCAGGAGGAAGTCTCAACTCTCCGAAAGGATCAAAAGGCGTTGCAATCTCAGATTCAACAACTCCTTATCCAATAAATGCCACCTGGCCAACTTCCCTCACAAACCAATCCACATCCACGTGAACATGCAAAAGCAATTCATATAGATGAATGAGATGACAAAAACACATTTCAAGGAACCATAGAGGTAAATGTTGTCACCTTACGAAGTGGAAGGAAACTGAATACAAAAACGAGCAACGAAGATCGCGTAGAGGACGACACGACTCCTCCACTACCTTCGTCTGAGACACAGGCTCCTATCCTTCCTACTCCCCCATTCTCCGTCTCGAATTACTATTGATGTTCCTTCTTCTTCTCGTAAAGATACTGAGCTTCCATTCCTAATAGGATGAAGAGGAAGCACCTTGACGAACAGTTTGCAAAATTTCTAAGTATTTTAAGAAACTGATACTATATATTCCCTTAATTGATGATTTTTAGGAGATGCCCAACTATGCGAAATTTCTAAAGGATCTTCTAACAAAGAGAAAGAAGAAGACCAATAAGGAGACTGTCCACCTCATAGAGGAATGCTCTGCTGCCCTCCTTCGAGCACTTCCTCCTAAACAGACTGATCCAGGATACCCTGTTGTCCCATGCTTTATCGGTGGAATAAATTATGGAAGTGTGTTTGTGCGATTAGGTGCATCGCATGCCATACATTACCTTCAAAAGCCGAGAAGGAAAGATACCGTTCAAAGTACGATTCAAAGTAAGATCAAGTAATTGGATTCCGAGATGGATGATCGAGATTAGTAGCGGCATTGATCGTTTCATCTTCCCAGCCGACTTCGTCATTCTGGATATGGATGACGATGTTGACGTACCCCTCATTCTAGGTCGACCCTTTTTGAGTACTGCCAAGGCCGTCATCGATGTCCATGATGGTAAAATCACCTTACGGTATGAGGATGAGAAGATTGAATTTGACATGAGGAAAATGATGAAGAAATCGTCCAACGAAGCTCACCCCTTGATGATGGTAAATTTGACTGATGATGAGGAAGATTGCGACTTCCCATTTACGAAGACGTATATTCTCTATCCTTCTGCATGAAGGCTCAGACTGAACCATTGAGCACATTCTCGTTGCTTCTCTGGAAAAAGAAACTGAATATCCAGAGGTTAACGCCATGTTAGCCCAGGTGGAGAGAGGAAAAGGGGGATATCAAGCCTATCGCCCTCCGATGGAGTGACTTGATAGAGAAATTAAGAAACCAATCCCTTCTGTCGAGCAACCACTCGAACTCGAGCTTAAAGAGTTACCTCCGAACCTTAAATACGCCTTCTTAGCAGCTAATAAAAATTTGCCAGTTATTGTATCATCTTCTTTAACTACAGGGCAAGAAGACAAGCTACTTGAGGTTCTGAGAGAAAACACAAAGCAACAATCGGGTGGACTATTGCTGACATTAAGGAATTGATCTCTCCTACTGTACGCACCACATCTACATGGAGGACAACTACAAATCTGTCAAACAGCCGCAGCGTCGGCTAAACCCAAATCTGAAGGAGGTAGTTAAGAAGGAAGTTTTGAAACTTCTAGACGCAGACATCATATATCCCATCTCCGACAGTCTGTGGGTAAGTCCTGTACAAGTTGTTCCAAAGAAGGGAGGCATCGAAGCTGTAATGAATGACAAAGGAGAGGCTGTTCCTCAAAGGAAAATCACTGGTTGGCGCATGTGCATAGACTATAGGCGCTTAAACTCTGCAACCAGGAAGGATCACTTCCCTCTCCCTTTTATTAATCAGATGTTAGAAAGATTAGCAGGGGAAGGAGTATTATTATTTCTTAGATGGTTTTTCAGGGTACCTCCAGATCCCTATTACGCCAGAGGACCAAGACAAGACAACTTTCAATTGTCCTTATGGTACCTTTGCGTATAGAAGAATGCCCTTTGGACTGTGCAATGCTCCTGCCACCTTTCAGCGTTGTATGCAGGCGATCTTCGCAGACTTCATCAAGCAGAGCATTGACGTGTTTATGGATGATTTTTCTATTTATGGCTCTAGTTTTGATGTTTGTTTGGCGCAGCTTGACCTAATTCTTGGTCGATGTGAGGAGACAAATCTGGTTCTCAACTGGGAGAAGTGCCACTTTATGGTCAAGGATGGGATTGTGCTCGGTCACATAGTTTCTGCTAAGGGGATTGAGGTAGATCAAGCCAAGGTGGAGGTAATAGAGAAATTGCCAAAACCTACTTGTGTGAAAGAAATAAGAGCTTTCTTAGGGCATGCCGGATTTTATAGACGGTTTATTCAGGATTTTTCTAAAATTGTAAAACCATTAACTGACCTGCTTCTGAAAGATGCCCTATTTGTTTTTTCTGATGGTTGCGTATCTGCTTTTGATTTGATTAAACAAAAATTGGTAGCTGCACCCATTGTTGTTTCACCTGACTGGTCATTACCCTTTGAGATTATGTGTGATGCCAGTGATTTTGCAGTAGGGGCAGCTCTGTGCCAAAGGAAAGATAAAGTTCTGCGAGTTATTGCTTATGCGAGCAAAACTCTAGACAATGCTCAAAGAAACTACACAACCACCGAGAAAGAGCTCCTGGCAGTGGTCTACTCCTTAGATAAATTTAGATCATATTTATGGTGAAGTAAAGTGATTATTCACACTGACCACTCTGCTCTTAAATATTTGTTTACTAAGAAAGAGGCCAAACCTCGCTTGCTTCATTGGATTCTTGTTACAGGAATTTGACAATGAAGTTAGGGATAAAAGTGGTAAATTAAATGTTGTGGCTGACCATCTGTCTCGGTTGGTAGTTCCTGATGATGGTGTACCAATTCATGAATTTTTTCCTGATGAGACTGTTTTTGTTTTGCATACGGTACACGAGCCTTGGTATACAGACCTAGCCAATTATCTTGTTTGTGGGGTGGTACCTCGTGACTTTACTTATGCTCAAAAGAAGAAATTTTTATCTGACGCTAAGCATTATATCTGGGAAGACCCTTATCTCTTTCGAGTTTGTGTAGATGGTTTAATCCGTAGGTGTCTCCCAGATGATGAAGTACCCAGTGTTCTAGAGTTTAGTCATTCAAGGGAAGCTGGAGGCCATCATGGATCTCATAGGACGGCAGCTAAAGTTTTGGAATCCGGATTTTATTGGCCCACACTACTTAAAGATTGCTAAGCCTTTGTAGCCAGTTGCGATAGTTGTCGACGCATGGGAAATACTTCTAGGCGACATGCGGATGCCTCAGCAACGCATTTAAGAGGTCGAACTTTTTGACTGCTGGGGAATGGATTTTATGGGACCATTCCCCTCTTTGCAAGGGTTCCAATATATTCTGGTGGCAGTGGACTACGTATCCAAGTGGGTTGAAGCAATTCCTTGCCAACATGCTGATTCAAAGACGGTGGTAAAATTCTTAAAGAAGCATGTCTTTACCCGCTTTGGAGTCCCTAGAGCTATTATAAGTGATGGAGGCGCACACTTCTGCAATCGAAGCATTGATGTCTAAGTATGGGGTACACCACAACGTTGCCCTTGCTTACCATCCCCAGATGAATGGGCAAGCAGAAGTGTCCAATAGGGAGTTAAAGTGGATACTCCAAAAGATGGTGCACTCCTCCAGAAAAGATTGGGCTTTAAAGCTGGATGATGCTCTTTGGGCCTATTGCACAACATATAAAACCCCTATTGGTATGTCACCATTTAAATTGGTTTAGGGGAAGGCATGCCATCTCCCTGTGGAGCTTGAGCACAAGGCTTATTGGGCTATCAAGGCTTAAATTTTGATATGACTACTACGGGTGAGAAAAGGAAGTTGCAACTGTCTTAGTTAGAAGAGTTGAGGGATCAAGCTTACCACAATGCTAAAATTTATAAGGAACGAACCAAGAAGTTCCATGACAAGCTGATCCTCAAGAGATTTCAAAGTAGGTGACTTGGTTCTCCTCTATAATTCAAGATTGAAGCTTTTCCCTGGGAAGCTCAAATCTCACTGGGCTGGTCCTTTCCGGAATGTTGGTGTGACCTCATATGGTGCCTTTGAACTACAAAAACAAGAAGGGCGACACTTTCAAAGTTAATGGGGCCCGTCTAAAGAGGTATACTTGTCCTACAGATATTTCAACTGACTTGTTTAGAGTTTCTTTTGTCTAGGAAAGCACAACGCTTTTACCCCTGTTTCGGAGCTGGCACCATCTGAGAAGAAATCTCTCCCATGGTGAGTTCAACATAAACTCAAGCAGCTACACAGCTTGACTATAGGATGTGAGATTGTAAGGAACTCGCACTCAGACTCAGATTGCAAAGAGAGCTCCAAGTATTGTATTGATAAAAAGTGGTCCCATTACATAGCCTATGGTTCTTATTTATAGGTTCTTCTACAGTGTATAACCGTTTTCGTGGGCCTACATTATTCTGGAATATTCTCGGACACACAAGGCTTTTGTATAACTTCACCCTTTTTACAGATAATTACCCCTAATCCCTCGGAGAGGGTCTTGCTTTGCTTCGGAGGTGAGTGACTCTTAGTCTCTCGGAGAGGATCTTGCTTTGCTTCGGAGGCAATTACTCTTCTGCAGTCTGTCCGTGGCATGGCTTTCTTGTCGCAAGGGTCCGTTCGTTGGAGTCGGAAGAGGGTTTGGTCGGAGAGAGTTCCATCTGTTGTCTCCGCAGGCGGCATGTACTCTCCGCTCAGCCATTTGGTTACTCCGTGTGGTGGAACTCCACTTCATCAGTCCCACAAGATCTTTTCTTGTTCTGCAAGGAAAGATCTTTTCGTTGTTGCTCTTTCTTCATTTTTAAATTTGGTGCTCCGCTCCGCTCCGTTCCCCCTAGTCCCACAAGACCTCTTTTTTTTCGAGAAAAGGAAAGGGGTCTTCAGAGTTGACCTTTTGCTTTTTGGATTTCCTACTGTTGGAGACTTTGCGGAGGCCTAGCAACGTGCCTTGCTGCAACTGCCGCCTCCTCATCTTCTGTAGCTACTTCCCTGACACATTTACAGGAGTAGGCCATGATTACTTTTGGTAGAGCGCGCCCAATTTCCGCCTATTTAAGCTCATTCTCTCCCCTCTCCCCTTTTCCTATTCTTTCAAACTTTCGAACTTCTCTGCTTCTATCCTCTCAAACTTTTGAACTTCTGTTTTGCTCCTTGCTTCGTGTCTTCATTCTCTTGCGTTTTTCCTATACAGCAACCGTCCTCCTTCTTCCCTGCTCTCTAACCTCCTGATTCTTGTTTTTGCATTCCTTTTCCCTTCGCACTTCTTTCCTCTACTTGATCGTCCATACTTCGTCAACCTCCTTTGTTCGTAATGGCTCTGTCAAACCAAGCTCCTCTTTTCCGGCACCGGCGGGGTCGACAATTTTCACCGACGGGGAAAAGTGCGTTGTCGAACATCCCGCCGTTCCTTCTGAAGATATCTGCGGGGACTATCCTCGCCAGGGCACCGGCTCCAGCCTTACCGTGAGAGATTTGAAGAAACTCATGAAAGGCGTACAAGTCCCACTGGGATCGAAGATTCGTGTGCCGGAGCCGACGGCGCACCCTTTCAACTATTTTGGGGATGGTTTTGTGGTGTATCGGGAGCACCTTCACCGCGGCCTGTGCTTCCCCCCGCACCCCTTTGTTCTTGGCTTTCTTTCCCGCCGGCGTTGCACTCTCGCCCATCTGAACCCTAATGCTCTGGGTTGTCTGCACGCCTTCCTCTCTGTCTGCGCGGAGAACGATATTACTCCCGATGCGCGGGAGTTTGTTAATTTCTTCACCACCAGGGTGAACACTACTACCACGGAGGAGGACATCTCCGTCTTGGCTGTTTTCGGGTACTCCTTTTTTAAACGCGTGAGCCTGGAAAGCGGCTGGTCTTCCAATTGGTTTGTTTTCTACCCTCCGAGGGGGACTTTTATCGGAGTCTCCCACATCGGAGACATAGCTAAGGGGCAGCTTGCCTCTCCGCTACCTTCTTCCGCAAACCCGTCTCCGGTTGGAGACATACTCAAGAAGCTGAGTTCATCGGCGCTCCACCCCATCACCTTCTTCCTCTCCGAAGAGAGACTGAACAAAACTCGGGCGAAGATCGACCGTACGTATTCTCCCTGTGTTCCTTTTTCCTTTATTAGTTTCCGGTTAGTCTTCTTACTTCTTCTTTTCATCACAGCTTTTGTTCAAACGGGCGGGAAATTTTCTCTCCGCTACAACTGGGAGCTTGTTGACTATAGAGCTACCGAAGAGAAGAAAGGAGCCCCACCTGCTCCTTCCGATGGAAAAACCCGGAGTCCCACTGGTAGCAAGACTGCTGGCACTAAGAGGAAAGCCCCCGAGGGGCCCAGAAAAGTTGATCAGCAAAAAATTAAATTAGTGCGAAAGGAAAAGCATGTTACCGAAACGGGTTCAACCGACCCCCCTGCTACTGTTCCTCCGGAAACAGGTACTTCCGTATCTACTCCTTCTTGTAGTCCGGGTAGAGTTAAGAAAGATGTGGATTTAACTCCCATATCGTCCCTCTTCCCTGACCTGCATGGCTTTTTTTGCGTAGATGAAGCTTTAACTCAAAATACCGATTCCATTTTTTCCACCGGTATACCTTTCCACAGCCTTTTTTTGTCCTTCCTTTTGCTTTTACTTCTTGTTTTCCGTTTGATTACTTCTGATTTTTCCTTTTGCAGCCCCTGTTCCGCCCTCCGCAGATCCTGAGCCCGAAAGGGAGCGCCGACCCGTGCGCGGCGTTACAATAAGAGAAGGTGGGGCTCCAAAGCGAAAAAGACTCGCGAAGCTCCGCCCGGTAAAGGCAAGGGTATTGCCGAGGTTGGTGCGGAGGAAAGTTCTTCCTCGGACTCATCCGACGGCCCTTCTCAGGAGGCTCCTCCGTCCGGAGCTAGGAGCAAGTATGCGGAAGACAGATCTTCTCCTCCACCGCGGGCTGATCCTTCGGTCTGCGGTCCTTCTCCGAAATTGGACTGGGGCTATCACCGAGGAAATTCGGTTCCTCGCATTCCATTCGTCCGTGGAATGAGGTACAAGGCCTTTTGGTCTACCGCTGCGAAGGCAGCCAACAACGATAATGGCATTTTTGCCCCAAGCTCCCATCCGACACCCTTAAAACAAAAACTTCAGATTGAGGAGGGTAGTTCTGACGCCATTGTCCGCCACTCTCTTCCGGAGAACGTGGCTTTTGAGCGCCTTTGGAGCGCTTTAACTCAGGTTTGTTTCCTTTGCGTATACTTTTCGTGTAAAACCTTCTTTTTTATTCTGATAATATTGTCTTTTAGGCCATGGCGATGGCCCAATGTGTTGAGACCCAGTCTCAGTATTCCTCTCAAGTTCTCCGCTATCATGGAGCCCGTGCGGAGAGGTATAGGAAGGTTGTTGAAGAAGAAAAAACTCGGGCTCAAGAAACTCTTGCACGAGCGGAGGCCCAATTTGAGGCCGAAAAAGCCGCCCTCCGAGAGGAACTCCAGGAAACTGCCTCCATCGATCAAGAGGATACGATCAACAAGCTGCAGGCTGCTTTTGACGACCAGAAGCGGGTGCTAGAAGAGGAAGCTGAAGACTTCCGGAAGGTTGCTGAAGAGATCCGGAAATCCACCGAGGATCTTCGGTCTTCTTTCGAGTCTGAGCTGGAAAGAAAGAACCAACTCCTGCAAGCAGCTGAGGCCAAACAGAGTGATCTCCAAGCCGGCCTTGAATCAGAGAGGCAGAAGCTTGCGGAGGCCGCTCTTTGAATTGAAGAGCTTGAGGCCGATGTGGAAGCTCAGAAGAAAAAGGCTTCCGGTAACTTTCATATCTTCAAAGCTTCTTCTTTCCTTTGTTATTTCTTTTTAATCCTTTGTATTTTATTGTAGAAAATCCAGGTCCTTCGTCGGAGGCTGCCCGAAGCTCCGACTTTTGGCTTAAAAAGGTGTCCGGACTTAAAGCCTCACTAATCACTTCGGAGTCGGAGAGGGAACGATACCGGAGCCTTTCCCTGTCCTATGAGAACCAGGTTGCGAAGTTAAAGGGGGCTCTCAAGGAGACACGATCGGAGCTTCAAGCGAAGGACCGCACTGTTTCAGGCCTTAAAGAGGCGCTCTCTTCCCAGTGCCGCAAATTTGCTGGAGAGAGCCAACGAATTGTGTCGGAGTTCTTCTCCGAGAAGCAACAATCCGTGGATGAAGCTCTTTATGAAAGCCTCGAGTTTGAAGCACTTGCTCGCGCCACCGGATATCACGAGGAGCTAGTGAGGTTTTCACGCCCTGCGGGAATACGTGTTTTGCTCCATCCTTCATGGGGTCAGTTGCTGCGCGGGCCCGGAGTGATGCCGCCCTTTCACCGGTAGGCGAGAAAGAAGACTCCGAAGGAAGCACCTCAACTCTTCAGAGGCGAACACAAGAGTCCGAAAAGCTTGCGGAAGACCCTACAGAGCCTGCAACATAAATTTTTTCTTTTGCTTTATAGTTTGTTATAACTATCACCTATTTTGTTTCAGAGTACCTTCTCGTTGTAATTAATATTTTTATAATAGACCAACCAGTCCTTTCGGGTATGACCGGAGCGACCGGTCCCCCGAAAGTTGGAGATTTTTATCAACGTAGAATTTTTAAGCTGCTTTTCATTTTTGTGGAGATTTTTTCGGTAACCTCTTAGTTACACTTTTATGCTTTCACACTCTACCATTGTACATATGGTGAGATCGTCTGTTTAACACTCTACCGACTTTGAGTCGGTGAGATCGTCGGATTAACACTCCACTGGCAGTAAGACAGCGAGATCGTCGGATGAATTACACTACCATCGTTGATGGTAGATCGTCGGATACAAAACACTCTACCATGGCCAATGGTGAGATCGTCGGATACACTTTTTGTCTGTCTCTTTTTTTCTTTAAAAGATTCCTTTGTTTCTTGTTGTTTTTGGAAGAGAAATCGCGATGTGTTTCGTTTTGTCTGAAAACTTTATATATTATTACCGGAGGGTAAAACGTTTTGAAAACAAGATAACTGAGATCATTAAGCAAAATGCTTTATTGCTACCATTTGCGAGATCGTCGGACATCTGTACGAGATTATTCCTGCGCTTTTACCAAACAACTCATTAACCTGCAGTTGAAAGAAGATATTAAACATAGAACTTCTTGAGGCATTCTACGTGCCAGGAATGTGGTAAATCGCCTCCGTCCATATTTCGGAGCCTATAAGATGCCCGATCATTCTTAGCTTGAACGATGTATGGGCCTTCCCACTAGGTTGTAACTTCGCTGGCTGTTTTACCTCCTGAAGTACTAAGTCACCTGTGGAGAAGGACCGTTCCCTTACTTTTTTATTGAAATGACGTTCGATTCTCAACTTGTCATTCTGATTTCTTAAGTCGGCGATCATTCGCTTTTCATCCAATACGTCCAACTCATCTCGGATGCCTTCATCGTTCTCTTCCTCTTCGTACCCTTCAATCCTTTTTGATGGTATCATGATTTCAGTGGGTACCACCGCTTCCAGACCGTACGTCAGTCTGTAAGGAGTTTCTCCGGTTGGCCCCTTGACAGTCGTCCTGTTAGCCCATAGAACCTGCGGTAGAACTTCTGCCCACCTTCCTCTTTTTCCTTCCAACTTTCTTCTCAAAGCTTTTACGATTTGTCCATTTGTATTTTCTACCTGTCCATTTGCTTGTGGATGAGCTACAAAGGCAAATCTCAGGTCAATCTTCCATTCTTCGCAAAAATCCCTAAAACTCTTGCAATTGAACTGCGCACCGTTGTCCGTTATAATTACCCTCGGTATTCCAAACCGACATACGACATTCTTCCAAACAAACTCCTCTGTCTTTCGCGCAGTTATGTTTACTACCGGAAGAGCCTCCACCCACTTGGTGAAGTAGTCTACTGCCACATACAAGTATCTATACCTTTCGGGGGAAGCCTCTGGAAATGGTCCGACGATATCTAATCCCCATTTCGCAAAAGGGATCGGAGAGGTGATAGATTTCATCTCCGCAGGCGGGTTTCCAACCCTTGGACCATGTAACTGGCACTGCACGCATCTTTTGACATAGTCTCCGCACATCTTCTGGATTGTCGGACAAAAGTAGCCCATCCTTAATATTTTATGCATTATTGCTCTTCCTCCTTGGTGGTTGCCGCACACCCCATCATGGACTTCGGTGACAAGCTCTAGTCCTTGACTTTCCGTTAAAAACTTCATCGATGGTCTGCCAAAGGATCGCTTATACAGTTGGCCGTTTTCGAAAAAGAACGATGCTGCCCTTCTTCTTATTGTTTTGGCCTCTCTTTCGTCCTCTGGAAGTGTCCCTTGCTGGATATACTGAACAATGGGAGTCATCCATGATTCGCTTAAATCGGTTATTTCAACTGCCATTGTCTCCGCCTCTCCAATACTCGGGAGTTTCTGTAGTTGTAGCTGTACTTCCTCCGGTATTCCTTCCGCTATACTTGCTAATTTAGCCAGTACATCGGCCTCCGAGTTTTGATCTCTGGATATATGTGGAGATTGCATTTCGAAAATCTTGCCCTTAGATTCTGTACCTTTATTAAGTAAAGTCTCAATTTTTCCTCCTTTGTTTCGAAGATGTTCTCACTTTGCCTTGCTACGAGCAAGGAATCAGATTGTACTTCCAGCTCCGTCACCCCCAGAGCACAGGCTATTTCCAGTCCTTGTACTAACGCCTCGTATTCTGCTTCATTGTTTGTTACTTCGAATTCCAACCTTACTGCATGATTCATTTTCCTTCCATCAGGAGTCTGGATCACAACCCCAACTCCCGCACCAGTTCTACATCTAGCTCCGTCCACCCACATCTTATACGGGACTTCCCGTTCTTCTTGACAGAAGAAACTTGCCTCGGTGATAAAATCGGCCAGGGCTTGAGCTTTTATTGCTGTCCGAGGAACATAATGGATTTCAAATTGGGTAAGCTCCACCGTCCAAGTAATCATTCTTCCGGAAGCGTTTGGGTTATTGGTGATTTGTTTTAAGGGCCAATTAGTTCGGACGGTGATTCGGTGCGATTGGAAGTATGGCTTCAGTTTTCTGGATGCGATCACAAGAGCAAACAAAACTTTCTCGATATTGGAATATCTTGTCTCCGCAGCGGTTAGGATTTTTCCGGTAAAATAGACTGGGATTTCCTTCTTTTCCTCCTCCATGACTAAGACTGCTGCCACCCCCCATTCAGAGACCGATAAATATAAGAATAGATCCTGGCCCGGCGTTGGAACGCCAAGCTTCGGAAGTCCCTAAAGCATTTTCTTGATTTGTTCGAAGGCGTCTATACACTCCGTATCCCACTGGAATTTTTTATTTTTCGGGAGAGTATTAAAAAATGGAATGGATTTTTCCTGGAGCTTGGAGCAAAATCTGCTTAAAGCAGTGACCCTTCCATTCAGGGCTTGTACGTCCTTAATGTTTCTTGGCTGCGGAAGGTTGAGGACTGCTTGGGTTTTCTCCGGATCAACCTCAATTCCTCTCTGTCCGACTATAAATCCCAAAAACTTCCCTCGGGTGACTCCGAAGACGCATTTTTCAGGATTTAACTTGATTTTGTACTTATCCAAGGTATTGAAGGTTTCCTCAAGGTCTTTCATGTGCTGGGCTATAGAATCACATCTTACTACTATATCATCCACATATGCCTCCACATTTCGAGACAACTGCTCCCGAAACACCTCATCAATCATTCGTTGGAAGGTTGCCCCTGCGTTTTTAATCCAAACGGCATGACCTTGTATCAAAAAATACCAGTTGAGGTGACAAAAGATGTTTTCTCTTGGTCATTTTTGTTCATCATTATTTGGTTATATCCAGAGAACGCATCTAAAAAGCTCATCACGCTACTCTGCGCTGTTGCCGCTACAAGCTTATCTATGGAAGGTAAAGGATAAAAATCTTTCGGAAAAGCTTTATTCAAATCTATGAAATCTACGCACTTCCTCCATTTTCCGTTTGCTTTTTTAACCAAAACTACGTTTGATAGCCATTTTGGATAGAAGACTTTTCTAATAAAGCCGGCCTCCAGCAACCTTTCGACCTCCGTCCGCGCAGCCTCGTTCCTTTCTCTTCCTATAATCCTCTTCCTCTGTCGGATGGCAGGAAACTTCGAATCGACGTTCAAGTTATGCTGGATAACGCTGGCGTCCACGGGCATGTCCTTTGGGCTCTAGGCGAATGTCTTTCTTCTTTTTTCCAAAAATCTCATTAAGCGAATCTGCTCATCAGGGTGAAAAGCATTTCCAATTTTGAAAAATTTAGAAGGATCGGTGTTCAGGGGTACCTCTTTTGGCTGTTCCGCCGGTACCACCGCCTTCTCAGAGGTTTCTCCAGACATCCGTGTCCTGGCCTCTCCTTCTTCGTACTCTCGACTAGAGCCGACCTCTTTGACTACGTCCTCCTTCGGAAAATCCTCAGTAATCCGAACTTCGCACACCCTTGCTGTTTTCTGGCTCCCGGGAATGGACACCAGCCTTCCACCCCTTGTCAAGTATTTGAGCTTGAGATAGTAGGTGCTACAGACAGCTCCGAAAGCATTGATCCCAGGTCGTCCCAAGTAGACGTTGTACCCGGACAGATCTCGCATGATATATAAGGTTATTTTTTTTGTTCTCTGATCATCCTTTTGGCCCAATGTCATTGTGACATCGACACTTCCGCTGGCCTGAGCCGTGATTCCTCCAATGAATCCTCCGAACGTAGCAGTAAATGGCTTGACCTTTTCATCCGGGATTTCCAGTTTCCGGAACGCCGCTAAGGAGATCACATTTGCTCCCGCCCGTTGTCGACAAGGATGTTTCCTACCATCCTATCATTGATTTGAGCTCGAATGACGAGGGGGTCGTTGTGGGGGTAGTAGACTCCCTCCTCGTCTTCCTCCGTGAAGTAGATAGGTGGTAGGGGTTCCCTTTTTGGACTTTCTTCTCCGGTAGTTTCTCATGGACTTCATGTACGTGCCTTTTCTTTTCTTTTGCTGTGAACGGCCCTTTTCTGAGAACAAACCAATTATCACCCCAAAATCGAAAGATTTGCTATGGTCTAGCTCGGGGTGATCCTCATTCCTCGCGCCACCCCCGTTATGCCCGTAACGAGATCGGTTTTGGTAGTCGCTGTTATTCTTTTGGTGCTTGGGAGCTTCCTGTCTCTGCTTTTCTTGTTTCTTCTTTTGTTCATCGATTTTGTTCAGTTCTCTTGATAATGTTACACAATTGGTCGTTCTGTGGCTGTAGTGTCCGTGGAACTCACAAAACGCCAATGTGTTCTCACTTGAGGCAGGCTTCTTCGGAGGCGGAAGATAGCCTTCCCTTACTGCAGCTGCGTATCTTCCTGGAGCGATAGAAATAACTTTTGCTCCGTACGTCGCCTTACCTCCAGCATGGGAAGGCATGACTGGATCCTTCCCGTACGGCCTGTACCTTGCTCCCCAAGGTTTTGAGGCAGATGTCTCCTCATAACTCGCGCCAACAGACGACGCTCCTCCCTGTTTCTTCTCGTTTGGCGGCCTGAAACTATTGGCCAACTCTCTCGCCTTATTTTCCGCAATTTCCGACTTCAAGAAATCGTGCAACATTTCTGCTAACTCTCCGTGAGTTTGTGGTGCCTTGGTAGCAATTTTTCCTGCCAACCTTGGATTTGCCAATCCATTCCCGAAAGCTTTCACCAGTATCTTCTCATCCACATCATCTATTTCAGCAACTTGCTTATGGAAACGCTCGCTGTATTCTTTCACCGTTTCTCCCTTCTCTGCCTAACGTCCATCAGTTCGATCGTATCTTTCTGGATCTTTTTACTTGCTGCAAAGTAAAGTTGGAATTCCTCTGTAAGTTGCTTGAAGCTTGAGATGGATTGGGGTTTCCGAGAGGAGATCCAATTTAGAGCTCTTTTAGTAAGTGTTCCCGGAAACAAATTGCAGAGTGCCTGGGAACTGATTCCTTGAGTGTTCATCGCGAAGATGAACTTCTTGATATGTTGAGCGGGATCTCCAGTTCCGTCATACTTCTCTATTGCCGGAGCGACAAAGAACGGTGGAAGCTTCGCCTTCCGAATATTTTCGGTGAAGGGATACAGCGACATGTCAACGAGGTCCTCCTCTGCATCTTTCGGTGGTGACTTCTCTTTCCGGCTTTCTTCACTCTTTGATCCGCTTTTTGCTTTCAGATTCTCGATTACACTCGCCTCGCTGATCTTCTTCTGATGTTCCAGATCTCTATCCGCCAGCTCCTGTTGGAATCGTTCATTGTTCTCAGCCATCTTCTCATTAACTTCTTGCGCGAAACTCCTCATCAGATCTGTGAGGTCTTCCTTTGAGAACGAGCTTTCCCCGGTTGCAGCCATCTTTCCCTTCCCCTTGCTTGATCGTGGTGCCATGGTTGGACAAAAGACAAGAAATGTGACTCTTGTGGATCGGATCGTGGTTGTCTTTCGACGTTCGATTCCCACAGACGGCGCCAAATGAGATTGTAAGGAACTCGCACTCAGACTCAGATTGCAAAGAGAGCTCCAAGTATTGTATTGATAAAAAGTGTGTCCCATTACATAGCCTATGGTTCTTATTTATAGGTTCTTCTACAGTGTATAACCGTTTCTGTGGGCCTACATTATTCTGGAATATTCTCGGACACACAAGGCTTTTGTATAAATTCACCTTTTTACGGATAATTACCCCTAATCCCTCGGAGAGGGTCTTGCTTTGCTTCGGAGGTGAGTGACTCTTAGTCTCTCGGAGAGGATCTTGCTTTGCTTCGGAGGCGATTACTCTTCTGCAGTCTGTCCGTGGCATGGCTTTCTTGTCGCAAGGGTCCGTTCGTTGGAGTCGGAAGAGGGTTTGGTCAGAGAGAGTTCCATCTGTTGTCTCCGCAGGTGGCATGTACTCTCCGCTCAGCCATTTGGTTACTCCGTGTGGTGGAACTCCACTTCAGGATGTTGTGGGACCCCAACCCACAACTCCTCACATACAGACTGAAATTATGAGCGTCTAGCTAAGGACGTTAAAAACGAGCAGCTAACTGGGAGGCAACCCAGTGTTTATCAGGTATTTTAAATATTATAATATATTTGTTTTAATTTTATTGTATTTTTAATTTTTGAGAATTTATTATATCTATTTTATAAGTTAGAGTGCTAAAAAGAAGAAGAAAAAAATATATACATTTGGCCTATCCGAACCAGCATATCCGGACGCTGGTTCGGACGGAACGCGTTTCCGAATTTAAAACCGTCCGAATCGGTTTTATAAGTACAATTCTCCCAAATTTCCCAAACGACCGAAAAGCCCCAAATCGCCCCCAATCTTCTTTTGCTTATAGATTCTTCATTACTCCACCAAATCAAGCAAGGTTGGTATCAAAATCTTCGTTTTTCAATTCTCTACATTTCTATAGCAAGAAATCCACAAACCATCAACCACACAAGGAGAAATCCGCATCTGAAGTTCCGAACCCTAGGTTGACGATTTCGCAAATTTCAAGCTCGTACTTGCGTTTTTGTTATCGATTTATTCTTCTACAATCATCCTATACACCCACAAGGTAAATTCTACACTATTTACACTCAATTTTGGTGTTTTTGATTGAATTCAAAATTGAGGTTTACTAGTTACGAAAATGGTGTTGTTATATATCCGTTTTTCGGTTCTATAATGCCTTGTTGTTGCAACTTATCGGGTTTATGATTGTACAATATTGTGAGTGGATTTGTTTGATGATGGTATTGCATTAGCTTGTTTATTTATTGAATTTAGTTGTGGAGAATTGAATATTTTTAGGGGAGATTCTGTCGAAATTTTGGTAGAATTTGTGGATTTATTATATTTATGTTTGCATTACATACTATTTTTCTACCTGCTTTCTTTGTTACTAAATATGTGTTAAGCAGGATGTTGAGAAAATTTACTGGTCGTTCAAAGAAGGGTACTAGCACTGCTGCTAGTTCCAGTCAGGCACCCCCGCCGGGTTTTATATCTCAGCAAGCAGCAGACTGATTCAATCTTGAGTGCGATATTGAAGCTGAACGGTCTGTAGCACCGAAGTTACAGTGCCAGCTTGGGTTACCCGAGCTTCTGGATGCGCATGGATGGGTGAAGCTATTAGACATGGGTGGTCCATACCACCCACGTGAGGTACGGGTTTTCTATGCGAATTCCCGTATCCAAGAAGGCACCATCCGCTCCACTGTCCAAGAGAGGGACATCGTCATTCGAGTGGAGGACATTGCTACTTACCTAGGGATTCCTTACCCTGCTCCTCCTATGAGTGAGGACGATGATCTACTGCAACTATATAATGAGTTTCAGAACGCCGCGGACCGACACTACAAAGCACTTTTAATTCAGGCACCGCGCAGACGAAGAGGGGATGACCAGTCTAAGCAGGTCATCCCTGCTGATCTACTACAGGACCCTCACGAGCGAGTCCTGTTCGCGCTTCTAGTGGCCAATGTCACGCCACGACACACTTCTGACCTCAACTAGACCGACTGCTATCTTCTCCAGGCAGTCTGAACCCTTCTTTTGCTGGAGCTTCTGCACTTTCATATCTACCCCAGGTTTTACATCAGCATCTGCGCTACACCATCGAGCACAAGGACCGTCACAGGCTGGGATTCCCTGTTATGATCTGCCACTTCCTGAGGCAGCAGGGTGTGACCTTGGCTGAGGAGGGTCGTTCCACTTCCCGGTCACCTATTGACGTGGGAACCTTGAGGAGGATGAGATTTGACTTTGATGGAGCGACATGGACTAAGAGAGCAGGTCCGCGTACTCAAAAGCGCCAGAGAGATGTTGGTGAGGGACCGTCAGAGCCAGTTCCTACTTCCACTACAGCAGAGGAGCAATAGTATGCAGCATTCCCAGCACCTAAGAGCGGGTATGTGACCTGGGATGAGCTAGAGCGCCGAGAGCAGCAGATGGAACAGTCGTTCCAAGCTGAGATCAGCCGCGTTCGGGAGCAGGCACGCCGTTCTCAGGATGATTATGAGTCTCTGCTCCGTGACTTCCAGCAGTGACAGGCTTACTACCCACCACCTTAGTGATTTTATGCCAGTTATTTTCTCTCTTTTGTTTTTCCTTTCCTACTTTGTTATTAATTTACTGTATCGCTAACATTTGACAGTTTTCTGGTATTTGGTTTGTTTCAGTTTACGCACTATTTTTATTATATACTAGCATCTATTTCTTTTAAAATGTTTCAATAAGACTAGTTCCATCTACCAAGCTGGGCACTTGCCTAATGCAAGTGTGAGGAACGTTTCCCCCGCCAAAAGCATTAAGTGTGAGGAAGGGCTACTTCCTCAATCCAAGGATATAAGGGGAGTTCTTTGTTTTAATTTTTACACTATTTAAATTATATTAAGTTCGTTTTACTCCTTTTACTTGATTTATCTCTATTGCAATACATGACCGCTATCCTCCATGAGTATGACACATTTTGAAACGTCTTCTTACTTGAAAAAATTACTGAACAATTGAGGACATTGTTCCTCTTATGTGTGAAGAAGTAGAGACCTTTCCCTGAAAATGTGCCAGTAGTTCTTTTAATACGTATAGACATTAGATTTACGGGTAAAAATATTTTGTAGAAAAATCAAGCATTGAAATACCCCGTAATTAAAAAAAGTGATTAATTAGGCTAATTATAATTTTAAAGGCTTAATTATATCTAAACAAACATGAGGGAACAAATCCCGAAGAAAACGGACCTTTAAAATGGGTTAAAAGCATAAACGAACCTTAAAGCGCATTTTTCGAGGAAACCGGGAAAACGCGACCTTAAGCGGGTCAAATGGACTCGTAACAATTTTGGTCAACCAAATAGTCATTAATAGACATTAATAAAGGTTGGGAACCAATAAAATTAATTAAACGAGAAAATTCCGGAAAACGGGTGCCGGTTAGTAAAATTGTAACAACCGGGAAGTTGTGGGGTGAGAATGCAAATAAGAAAAATTAGTGTGTCCACTTTTGTAAATAAAAAGCAAAAATGTGAGTGTGTGTGGGTGTGGGTGTGGAATCGACAGCCCCCTCCCTCACTCTCTTTATTTCTCTCTTATGTGCTAAAGGACAAAGGGAATAAGTACAAAAGTAAAATAAAACTCTCTCCTCACAACCCCTCCCTCACTCTTCGATTTCTCTCTCCCTCTATTTCTCTTCTTCCTCCTCCAAGAAGCCCATGGCGAATTGAAGCTCCTCACATGGCAGCCCCTTCTTCTCCATTTTTGAAGGCTCAAACCTTGTCCAAAAATTATAAAAACCATACCATTGGAATCCCCTTGCAAAGGAGAACATCCTCCTCTTTTCAAAAATCCAAAAGCTCTGATTTCGTTTTCATGGGTGGAAGCCATTTGAAGATTTGAGTCCACCATTAGAAGCTCCTACTCCACCTTGATGTTTTGAGGTAAAAAGAAATTTGAATATCCACCATTTATAGCCCTTGTTTGCATTATGAGAATTTCCAAATTTTGAATGCCTTCTTCCTTTTTGCTCCAGCAGATTTTGGCTTCTTCTTTGGGCTAGGAATCTTGTTCTCTTGCTAGTCAAGAACCTCATTCATTGGTTGGAAGGTAATACTTTTTCTAAACCCTAAAAACATCTAAATTCTAGGGTTAGTTGAAATGGATGCTAAGTAGTTGTTGTGTATTGGTATGGTGGCTGTAGCATTGTGTATTGTGTGAGGAATAACAAGGAAGAAGGAAATAAGGAAGGAGAAGGCAAGAAAGAGAGGAGAAACTAGAAACACAAGGTAATTACCCTTACCTTGGGCTAGTTTGTATGCCTTAGTGTAACCGTTTTTGTGTAGTAAAAATGAGTAAGGTACATGGTAATGAGTATGTTATAGTATAATGAGGAAAGGTAATGTAACAGTATTGAAGTTTTAAATAATGTTTAAAAGCTTTTGAAAACCATGGGTAGTATATGTATATGTGCAGGAAAATTGATGTGTTAGTGTGTATAATGATGTGTGAATTGGTTTGGGAATTGTGAGCTGAGATAATGTGTGGGCAAAGTTAAAATTATAGGGGAGACTATGTCAAAATTTGCCTAGGAATTTGAAGACTTAGTTGTGTAAGGAGAGAAAATAGCCTAGGTGGTAACTAGGTGTATTGGAGAGTGTAAAGGGGAGTAGTTTAGTGTCTTGAAACAAATTTGAAAAGGATTTAGGTAATGAGAAGAGCTAGAGTGTAAAGTATTGTATTTTGAATGCTAGGAGTAGTATTAATGGAGGATAGGAGTTTGGATGAAAATCTGTAGCACAAGAGGGGAGAACAAAATCTGTAGCATTAGTGAAATGAAAACTAGTAATGTTGTTGAAAAGAAGTGAGGAAAAATGTGTAAGTGAATCTAGGATTGAGTAGTAAGCTTGGTGGATGAACTAAGGTGATTTAGAGGGTTTAATAAGTATTAAACATGTGGGGAATGTATTGGTAAAGGTTAGGGAAGCAATGGGAAAGTAAAACACCAAAAATAGATTTCAAAACTGAAGTACTGGGGCGGACCGACCTTGGGACCGAACTTGCAAGGTCGGTCGAGCCCTGAATTACAAAGTCGAGAACCTACTGGAATGGACCGACCTTGGGACCGGACTTGCAAGGTCGGTCGGACCAGAATTTTCCCGTATGAAACCTACTGGAATGGACCGACCTTGGGACCAGACATGCAAGGTCGGTCGGCCTGAAATTTTTCACGCAGTGTAACTCACTGGAATGGACCGACCTTGGGACCGGACTTGCAAGGTCGGTCGGGTCTGAATTTTCCAGTAACGAAACTTACTGACTTCGACCGACCTTGGGTCCGACCCTGGGCAAGGTCGGTCGAGTCAAACAAAAAAAAATATATTTTTAATATATGATTATAGTAATCATATGTATATATATATATATATGCCTATATACATATATGCATATGTATGTAGTAATACACCATTAATGAAGTAGTAATGGTAAGAAAGTAAGTAATGAGTAAGGAAGCAAGTTTAAGAAGTAATAAGGAAAAGAATGGTTTTATAATCAAGTATGAATGTAAAGGAGTAGCAAGTATACATTAGGAGTATTGATGAAGGAATAAGTTGGATCAATAATAGATTTTTGATCATACAACTTCATGTATGTATAGGAATCAAATAGTTGAACATCGAAGGAACCCGGTAGTACGAATACGACGGTGAACGGTATGATTTCTTCATGCCCTGTATCCTAACTTGGTTACCCCGATTTGTGTGCTTATGTGATCACTCAAAAAGATAAATGCACGAATCGGACTTATATTCCACTTAATTGTGTTTGAACTATATTGTTCTTGTTGTATTCTCTTGAACATTTAGTTTGTATAATTCATGAAATGAATGAATGAGAATGAAGTGTATGTGTACTTAAGTAGTGTATTGATGTATGGTATGGAAGTAATGACTTCTACTAATTCCTAACCATCTAACTCCTAACTTGAGTAATGAGTAAAATGGAATGAGTAGAAGTCCGATATAGTTTCGGCCATGCGTGAGGATAAGGAAACACAAGAGGTTGGATCCGAATCCTGGCTGTAATCTTTTCCATGGACTAAACCCCTTGAATGGGTAGCATCCTGGATTAGTGGGCCACCCTAAAGCCCGGTGGTGGGATGTAGTAATCCCTGCCCGGAGGTCATACTGACTTGACTTGAGTAAAGTAAGTAAGAAGTAAAGTATTGTATGAGTATTGGTCTTGACTATTGTAAGTCATTGACCTTGAGTAAAAGAGTATTGAACACCCGATTAACCCGGGTGTGTAAAGAAGCTAACAAGACTTATGTATGCATTGGAGAAGTGTATCTCCGTATTGCGGTGAGTATTCGGTAAGTATGAATGGTTGACTTGTGATGTCTTCCTTGCATGTATTGAATGTATGTATGCCTTGTGAAATGAATGTATCGAATTGTATCGTATAAAGCATGTATGTATGTATGAATGAAACGAACCGCATGTATTCGACCAAATAGGCGTACCCTCGCTAGTACGCGGGGTATGCGGTTATCTTATGCAGCGTAAGCTGAGCCCCTTGGGGCGATGTTTTTATTCTACAGGTACCTGCGAGGCGTGATGGTCGAGTAAGGACCGGAATGAATTATTTTTGGGGTAGTTAGTAGATTGGAACGGGTGTACCGAGTTGTACACGACTAAGGCCTTTTTGAGTAGCCGGTGTACCATGTGGTACACCTTTTTGGATAATGATTATGATTGAATGGAAAGGAGTAGGTGTATAAACTCTTAATTTTTAGGAATAGACTTGGAATGTAATTTATATATTGGATACTCGGTAATCAAAGTGTAAGTAAGTATTTGGCATTGTAAGGTAAATAGTATGTATTCGGTTTATTCTAATCGTCAGACCGTTACTGTAAGTAGTAGTAGCCTTGTTAGTCGTGGATGGCTAACGGCGTTGTATCACCCGCCGGGAGTAAGTAAGTATTCCGCTGCGAGTAAGGTAATTATGGGAACGATTAGAGGATAATGGAAGGATTAGCGGTTAGGGTGTTACAAGCATGGTAAGCAACTTTAAGATTAGTTTTGCTCATAATTGTTAGCTTTTATGGTTTCATTATAAAAATTATTTTGTGTGCAAGCTAATTATGAAGTCTGAACTGGTTTAACTCGGTACCTTTGGAATGAAATGAAAGTTTGGAATGGAAGAATAAGGCAAGGTACTCCTCTGATCTAATATTTTGTTTGAACTGAAACGGGCCTCTTCCATTCTGTTATTAAGTCCTTGGGGTGCTTCATCACCCATTTAACTAAGATCATTTGATCTGTGATAAAAGACCTAAAAATGTTACAAGAATGGAGAGAAAAGTCTGTATGGTTTAAAATAAATATGCAAGCAGTGCTATTAAAGCTAAAAAAGAAGAACTTAAAATTATTTAGATCATGAGTATGTGGTGTTGAAAGGTACTGTGGAATAAGGCAATACTTCACATCCCTTGTCATTTCTGGGTATTTAAGCAAAGAAATGGTGGAAAGATCCCTAGTTAATCTGTGTTCATTCTTGATGATTTTACTTCTCCAAATATTTGGTTTGAAGAGCTTGTTTCCACTAAAAGAAAGAAACATACAGTTATGAGCAAGGTTAATCTTAGGATTGTTATTATGTTTGATTCCCTTCTACGTTTGTTTTAACCCGAGATTTAATTCTATGGCTTTTCTCACGAGCTTAATTCTGTATTTTGCTTGAAGACAAGCAAAAGCTAAGTGTGAGGAAGTTTGATAAGTGCAAAACATATAGACTTTTAGGGTTTAAATACCTTATGAATTGAAATATCTGAAACACATGTTTCCCACTTATTATGCGTTTTTTCTAAGATTTATGTTTTGACATGAACTAATGCATTTTATATGTTCAATGTAGCAAAAAAGCCATGTAATTAAGTAGATTTACTCATGAGGATTTCAACGCAACAAACGGGGATTAAATCGGAGCTCAAACGAAGATTTTAGAGGGAAAATAATTCTTGTCCGGACCTGTGTCTGGACATGCAGGTCCGGACGCAACACCTGGAAGCAAGCTCCGCACAGCGTCGACATGTCCGAACATGCAGGTCCGGACGCTGGTTCGGACACGTCGGTAAATTCAGCAAACAGAGCTGAATCGACATGGTGTGAAAAGATAAATCAATTTTATCTTTTCACACGCCTCTTCCACCGACTTACCCTTCCTTTTTACCCCATTATCACTATAAATATACCTATAACCCTCCATTAATAGATATTTAATTCCACCCCCAAACTTATGCCATTTTTCCTCCACAAAATTACCATTACCTCTCTAAAAATCATACATCCATCTACATAATGTCCACATAAAATCCACACAGCACCTCATCCCATAAAAACATTCCATTTCCATACCGTTATTCTGTCCAACCTCTGTCCAAAATATTAGCAGTCAAAATAGTGGAGCTGAATTAATTATCTTTTCCAGATGATTTCTTTTACTTCTTATTCTGTCTTCTTTTTAACAATGTTGGGCTAAGAGGATATACTCCGGGTGAAGGTTAAATTATAGTTTGTTTAATTATGTAATCTATATTTTTACCGGTTTAATTAAATACAGTTTGTTACGATTAAAGCCTATCTCTCGCATTTTTAATAAATTTCATGAATTTATTAAAATGCTTTACAAAGTCTATTTTGATCAGATCGGTGATAAATGGACAGGTTAATTAATCAATAAATCTGTGGGAAACTTATTTTGATTAAATAAGTTAGTATTTTCAGATGCAAAATATAATTCCTCGCACTTAATCTGTTTACAGTACACCAGTTCCAACCACTCACATTATCTTGTTTGCAGTTACACCTAAATTCATCATTATTCATACAAAATGTTCCTAGGTGAATATGTTCACTAAAATTACATCTTTGCACCAGAAACTTAAATAATACATTTAATCACCCAAAAACTTAATAAATAATATTTATAGCCTTTAATAACTATAATAAAAATGGCTTAAACATAACATAAACATAGTCATAAAATGAAATTAAAATGCCCACAAACTATATATTATACACGGCCTGTTACAGATTTTTCTCTTAACTCTTAAAAATCGTTTTTCTTTCACTTTTAACTTATAACTTGACTTTAATAAGCCATTAGCACCTAGATTCACCAACCAAACATATAACCATTATTTTATACACATTTACAAGGTTTAAACAGCACTTATACAATTACATGTTTTCGGCCATAACATGTGTTACAAGATAATAACCTTTTTAAGCTTTAAGATGGTTTTAAGAGTTCTTACCTTGTATTAAATCAACCAAGGCAGTCCAAGCAGCTCCTATATTCTCTCGACACTATATACATATGTACCTTAGGTTAGATTTTTGTATGACATTTTACTTAACCATGAATAAGCTTTTAAAGCTTAGTTAAGGAGCTTTACCTCTTTGAACTTTGATTTTCCTCTTGGGAATCAACTCATAATTCATGGGTAGCCTTAGGACCACTCAGCTATATATATATATATCATGAACAAAAGTTTATTTAGTGACTTTTCCCAAATGATAAGTTTAAGGAGTTTTTAAGCAAGATTAAAGAGTGATTTTACCTTGAACTTTTGGGAGGTTCTATGTATGGTTCGCGGCCACCTAATACAGTAGTAATAACTTTAATTTCTGTAGGAAAAAGGATGGAAGAGATTAAGGCTTGAAAAGCCATGGAAATCCATGATTTTACCTTGATTTGGAGCCCTTTTTAGATGGGTTTTGGAGCAGCTCTTTGGCTAAATGAAGAGGGATGGAAACACTCTTCAAATGGGTGTCAAAAGATGTAAAAAAATGAGTAAGAATAAGTTTATTTTCTGACTAAATATTGAAGAGAGGGAAAAGGGTGTTTTAAGGCATTTTCCTTACCTTAAGGTTCTCAAGAGGTTCCCTTAGACCTTGGGTTGGTTTAGGCCGAGATTAGGGTCTTAAAAATGAATATTTGTACCATGTATGAAATGGGAAGGTTCAGATTCGGACATATACAAAAGAAAGGAAGATGAGTGTCATAAAGCACATTTTCTTACCTTAACTTACCAGCTTGTTCCTCATGAGTTTCAGTTCATCAATGGCCCATACTCCCTTATATGTCCGGTTAGAATGATAGAGGAAAGATGGGTGGTGATTTTGATGCAAGAAACTTGAAGTTTGGAGGTGAAATGAGTCTTAGAGCTCCATTAGAGCTTAAAGCATGAAAAGAAGATGAAGATGGTGAATGGTGGGTGTTGGTGACGGCTGAGAGAGGTAGAAGAGAGCTGGAGTATGGACAAGAGAGTAAGGGATGGCTGGGGTTGTGGTATTTTAGAGGGGAAAAATCTTTCCTAGCTAAGTTTAGGCATGTAAGACGTATTTTGTCTTTTGTTTGTTTCTTAGTTTTAATTTGTCTTCTAATGTTTCATGCCTAATTTTGTGTCTCCTTGGAAGTATACACATCCATAGACAATGAAGAGAGGTGGGGGACATTCCATTTTGTATGTGTGAGAGAGGAATTGTCTTATGTGAGGTGAGTTTTTCTTTTAATGTCTCTTTTGTGTTTCTAGCTTGTTTATGACTCACTTTTGTCTTCTTTGGTCCTTGTACAGCCGAGATTTACTGGTAGGAATGGTCCATGCCAGCTTGTGTGTGAGAAGGGATGAGAGGAAGACTAGTGTAAAGTGGTTTTTGCTTTTTTCCTCAATTGTACATTGTTGTCTTCTTTTCTTTTCATTTTCATTCTTCTCTTCTTTTATCCTAGGTGTGGCCGGCTGTAGTGTATGTGTGGGGGACCATTTTGAACTTCAAGACTTAATATTAAGACATTAAGTTTGTACACTTGTGACTTTATTTATGTGTTAGGTGGTAACATGTGTTATTATTGTATTAAGGTGTGTATATAGGTGATTGTTGTGTTTAATAATTTTTTTGACTATATAAAATATTTTATATAGTCTAATGGGTAATATTTATGATATTTAGTACATGCACTAATGTGTTACATGTAGCATTGACTTTAGGAGTTGATTTCTCCTTAATAATGTTCTCTCTTTGATTAGAGATTTAATATATAGTTTAGTGTCTATTTTGAACTATATGTTTATACACTAATGTTTATAATGAGTATCACTCATTTGATGAATACTTGGTAATTATAATCTTCATTTGATTTAATTCCTTATTAATTAAGGTAATTAATGTTTGTGGTATTTCAGTCTACCCCCCTTAAAAAGACTTCATCCCGAAGTCTCATTTCTAATCAATTGGTCTTATATAATCTAGTTCCATTACTAGTATCACTCCTAGGGATCAATTCCCATATCTTCATATATCAAGGTGCAGTAAGTGCACATAATATCTCATAAGTATAGTGCAATAAAATCACTTCTACTGTATCATACGAAAATATAATCCACACACGATGCAACTCAGGTGCACGACACAATATTCACACATCCACACATGGTGCAACACAAGTGCACAATATCATATTGGTTCTTTCACTTTCCACATAGGGATATATATCTATCACAATTATCTCCAAGGATACATCAAAAACAAATGTGTTCACAAATATAATCCACTATCTCATAGGATACATAACACACATACAAGTGCATAAATGCACATACAAACAATTATAACTAAATATGCCCCGTATACGTACCACAAGCACAACATTAACAACACAAAATTCCGGTATATACCAGTGCACACCAAGAGGCTCTACCCCCCTTAAAAAGGGTTACGCCCCGTGACCCCCAAAGTATCTAATAGCCGGTATAAGAAGAGCGCTGGATACTTGGCTCGTATAGAGTCTTCCAACTCCCATGTAGCCTCTCCCTACTCATGGTTTGACTAAAGACCTTTGACCTTTTAATGGTCTTGGTCTCCCTCATTTCCATATCGGGGATAAGGAGTGGAGTCTTCTCTTATCTGAGGGACAGGTCTAATTCTAGCCTTTTGGGCTTGAAAATATGTGGAGAGTGAGACGCGTACTTCTCTACCTGGAAAGCGTGAAGTATTTGGTGTGCTCTCTCCAATACGTTTTAATGGGCCCACTCGCTCCATAGAGGGTGCACACCCATGAACATAGGGTTCAATTTGCCCTTTTTTGTTCTTATGGATGTCTTATGAATTGTTTATTAGTAGTAAGTTATTGTTGACCCCATTCCAATGTGACGGGGCTATGCACGGTCTTTCTTACTTTTGGAAATAGAGGTATCTTGATCAGAGCGGTATCTTTATTGTACGTACGCTCGATTTGATTCAAGGTGCCTATCCTGGTATTCCGATTACTAGCATTCATGTTCGTACTATATCTTCAAATGTTCCTTGTCTTCACTTACTGAATTTCAGTTAATGATGAGATGTGACATTGGCTATCGTTAGCATTCAGTGCTCTTTGCACTTGTCTCAGCAATCTTGAGACATACTATTCTATGTATTCACTGAGATAGTCCTTGTGATCTCGTGTCTCTAGGTTGTTTTGTTCCAGAGTGATACGTTAGTTGTAGTATTTGTTAGGTACTTCTCGTTGATGTATATTGTGTTTTTTCGTATGTCGGCCTAACAACAATATTTGTATTGTTCCCCCTGCGCTTCTGCTAGGGGAAATTCATTTGTTATTCTTATTTTTTTTATGCTTCTTTCAGCATCCAATGTGGGTATGCTCTACGGCATTGAGGAATTTACCTCAGGGTTTATCTTGTATCTTTCTCATGTGGCTTTACCATGTGTTAATCTGTACATTTATGAGTCTCCACGTGGGTCTGTAGCATTGAAAGCTGTATTCACTTGGAGTGTCTTTTTGAATGGTCTAGACTACTATAGTCTGCCTTTACAATAATTTTGTTCCTCATTATTGAGTTTTATGCGAGTTTTACTCGTCTAATCCGTTCCAACGTGTTTATTTCTAATGGTTGCTTATAATGGTCGCTTATGTGCGTACCATATCGTAGTCGATTCGACGGTTATTGGTTATTATTACACTTGTTTTAAGGTTTAGGGCATCCTCTAGTATACTAGCTCTGCCTTCCTTTAATCAATTGTTAGTGCATTCATGTTTAATCCCTTTTTTTTTGGTGAACACGTAGCATTGCCCTTTTTCGGGTGGCGGTTATCATCATTAAGTAGGTTCTTTCTATATGGCAAGAATTGTGCCATTATGGACTCTTGGTCCTTATTAGGATTTCACCTATTTACTCGCCCATTTAATGGGTTCTCATGCATTCGTCGTTTAGTTGACTATTAGTTCTCTCATCTTTCAGGAGGTTTCCATTTATACTATTGTATATTAATCACTCCATTGTGGAGTCATGACTTTGGTCGTGGTGTATCTAAGGGTTTTTTTTGTTCCTTTAGTCTCGTTGGTTAAACTGAGACCCTCTTGTTATTTCATTCAAGATGGTTATTTGCACTGGTCTAGATTTGTATCACTGACCTTGGCACGAAGTTGACTACTTCTCGTTTTTCCTTACACTACTTGTCTATATGTACGGGATAACCTACTGTTAGACTATAACTTATTTGACCAACTTTTAAATAAGTCTGCCAAGCCCATAAGCTCCTATGGAGTGCGGTCGTTCCATATTTGTTTTTTCATATTTTCGTAGTGTCTGTCACACAGTCACAATCTTGTGAACTATTCATTTACCAATCTCTTTCTCAAACAGTATTGGTGTGTCCCAAAGGGATTTTAGGTTCCCTGGGTCTCTTGCCTAATGGGCATGATTACGTATTTTATGTTTATTAAGTAGTTGTGATATTGCATCTGAATAATTCGGTTTATACTGTAACTGTGCGAGGTGGTTTCCTCCCCTGTCATTGTTTTTGACATATGTTCGCTAATGTCTTAAAGGGGTTCATTCGACCACTTATATTGACAAGTCATACTTTATCCGGTTTTTGTATGCGTCGTCTGGTGTTTGTTCATTATTTCTCATTCTTATATTTTACAGGTCATTTGTGTTGTTTGTGATACGTGTTTTTGTTCTTCTAACTTCACCTTATTTCATGGGTTACATCATTTGTTGTAATCTCGGACTCTGTGGCGAAGGTTTGTGTTTCCTTCCTTTATGGAAGTCCTCGTTATAGTTTGGTTTCAATCGGTTTTCCTCGTTAGTCATTTTGTTTTAAGTGTTGTTGCTCTTGTGGCATACCTTGGTTAGGTAGTCGGAGGTGGTAGTTTCACCCTCCTGGACTCATGTCCTTCAAGTAGTATATTGGTTATGTTCACCTAGGCTTGTGCCTTACAGTGTTAGACCTAATGTCTTGTGTTATTGTTTAAGTTGTTGTCATTGCTTAACTTATATAATCATCATCACTGACATTCGCCACGTTAGTAAATGACATGTCTTAAACACGTGCTTCTTCTTTTGTCACCTATGGTATGGTGGTATACCGGTGGCAATAGCCATTCCCTTTTTGTGGAAATTCTATTCAATGATCAGTTGTGATCACATGGGGTAATATTTTATGTTTCTTTCCTACCTAGACATTTTTTCGTTCATCATACTCCTTTGTAAGGATAGTGCCTTGGATGTTAATTGTTTAAGCAGTCAATGCCAATTGCGTTTGTGACTACAGTTTGTTTAAGTAATATCCGTGTCACGGTATAATAGGTTCAATCATTCTCTTATTGTGGTCATCGTGTTTCTCGACGTTATGGTAGGCTCTTGCTCAGGCCTTTTTGCCCTTGTTATTCTTACTGAAGGTAGTGGTACTTGTGGTTTTTCCATCATAATTCCCTATATATGTTCAGGGTTGAACGGTTATTCACAAATATTCATATTTGGTACCTTATGGTTACATTGGATGTGTTTTAGCTGTTTGCAGCTGGTATACTTCGGTTCCTTGTCTATTCCTATGTGATTAATTTTGTGGCCACTTGTGGAGAGTTTTAGGAATCATCCGACCTTGATGTGATCAGTATCAGTGTTGAACTATCTTTCCACCCCAATTTGTGTTCAGCTTCCCTTGATCTGTACCGGATCAAGTTCCACCTCCCACGTCAATTTCAAATCATTGAATAATTTATCAATACGTTATGGTGTTTGGCTAATGAGCCGATGTTAATTGTTCATTAATGTTTAATTGGTGTAGTTCGTTACAAGGTTGGTGTATGCCCTTTATTTGTAGTAGTCGGACTCATCGGGTCCTTCTGAGGTTTGTAGGCCTCATGTTTTTAAGGATTGTATGACCCTAATTTGTGACAGATTGTATTTATGGTGTTTGTACGAAGGCCGTACGAATATTTAATGGTTATAGGTGGCCATGGTGTTTCACCTGCGGTCTACATGGCCTGTAGACTACAATTGTAGTTGTCTTTATAGTGGTAGTTACTGTTGCAATTATAGTTGCAGTTATAGTTGTAGTTGCAGCACTTGTTGTAGCAAGTGTGCGAGGTAGGCGGAATCGTTAATGTATTGCTCTTCATAGCGCTTGTTGTAGCAAGTGCGCCATGCAGGTTGAGTTATTGGTTTTATAATTGAAATACCCTGAACTTAATTATAGTGATTAAAATTATCCTAATATGTATTTAAGGGCATAATTGTGCCTAAGGAATATTGGTGAAGGAAATAAAACCAAAAGACAAGAGAAAACGCTTAAAAAGCAAAAAATATAAAAATGAGTGTTATACAACCATAGGAGTTATGTGACCTCGACTAGGATCATACGTGGATTCCTAAGACTTATTTATGCCTAAATAGTATGTAGAAACAATTCTTGAAGAAAACAGATCCATAAAATGGATTAAAACCACAAACGAACCTTAAAGCACGTTTTTCGAGGAAACCGGGAAAACGCGACTTTAAGGGGGTTAAATAGACTCGTAACAATTTTGGCCAATCAAATAGTCATTAATAAGCATTAATGAAGGTTTAGAACCAATAAAATCAATTAAACAAGGAAATAGTAAAAACTGTAAAAAATGGGAAGTCGTGGGGTGAGAGTGTAAATAGAACAAACTAATGTGTCCCACTTGCAAATAAAAAAATAAAAATCTGTAGGGTGTTGTGTGTGTGGCCGATTTACTCCCCTCCCTCTCAATTCTTTATTTCTCTCACACACTAAAGGACAAACACAAAAGTAAAAGGAGGAAGAAAGTACAAAAGTAATATTAACCTTCTCTCTCCTCCCCATTTTGCATTCCCTCACGTATCACTCCCTCCTTCTCTGATTCATCTTCTTCGCCAAGCCTGGCTATGGCGATTTGAGAAAAACCAAACAAACCCCCACTTCTCTCCTCTTGTTGATCACTCAAATCTTGTCCAAAAATTATAAAATTGGTACCGTTGGAATCCCCTTGCCAAGGAGAACATTCTCCTCTGTTCAAAAATCGAAAACCTCCCATTCCATCTCCATGGGTATTCCTCATTTGAAGGTTTGAAACCACCATTAGAAGATCCTCCTTCATCTTGTTGGTTTGAGGTAAAAGGAAATCCGAAAATCTCTCATTTCTAGCTCCTATTTGCATTACAAGAATTCCTAAAATGTGAGCTCTTGTTCCTTGTTGTTCCAGCCATTTTGTCTTCTTCTTGGAGCTGGAAATATTACCCTCTTGCTAGTGAAGAACTCTATCTAGCGAGTGAAAGGTAAAGTCACTCATAAACCCTAAATATATGTTCATAAGTTCTAAGGTAAATTTCTAGGGTTTAAGTGTTAAATTAGATACTCATTAGTGTCTTGGATATGGGCTGTAGCATTGCCTAATTGGTGAACCAGGAACAAGGGAAAGAAAAGAAGAAAGTAGGAGGAGAATTGGAAAAGAAAAGAAGGAATTATGAGCTTAAGGTAAGAGCTCCTTCTTAATGCTAAATTTTAATGCATTAGAGTAATGGGAATGGGTAAATTAATGAAAGAACTAAAAATGTTGTACTAGTATTGTAGTTGATGGAAGTTTGGGAGTATTTGTGAATTAATGTATGGATTGAAGGCCTTAGAGCCAAATAACTTGAGTATGTGTATCGGTATTATTGTTTGAGAAAGTTATGGTAAATTGTGAATTAATTGTGTGCTGGTAGGACCCTTGTATGGGTGTGGCTAGTTTAGGATGAAATTTGGTGAGGAGATGAGTTTTGGACAATGCTAGAAAAGCAACGGAGCTATGACAAAATTTCGGTAGGAACCGAAGGAGTTTTAGGTGTATAGCGAGTAAAGAAATGACAAAGGGTTAACTTGGTGTTTGGAGAGAAACCAATTTGGTTAGTTAACCCCTTAGGAGCTATTTTAGAGGTAAGTAAAGTAGTGAGAAAAATCTGTAGCAAAATGGGTTATAAAGACCTTGGAATTTCAAGAAAAAGAGTTAGTGTTTGTAATCTTGAAGATGGAGATTTGACTTGGGTATAGGTAGTGCATTTGTCTAGGATGGAATTGTAATGGTCAGTAAGCAATTTGGGTAAAGTTGGTAGAGGGTAGTAACCCACCAAGAGGAAGTTAGGGATGCACAAGTGTACAAAGTGTACAAATGCAAGAATGAAAATGTTGAACTTAAGCAAGAATTAAGCAAGGATTGGACCAACGATTTGAGGTGGTTTCAGGAGTTTTTTAAGGTGTTTAAACATGTAGGAAACATGTGGAAAGTTTATGGAATGATTAGGGGTGGACTAAGGGTTGATTTGAGGTTGAAAAATCACCTTAGTAGCAGGTTTTAGTAGGGTCCGGGACCTAGCCCTTGTATAAGGTCCCGGACCGACCTTAAAAATGCCCCGAAACTTGAGACAACAGGTGGTCCGGGACCTAGGTCCAGGACCAAGTCCCGGACCAGTAGTAAAAATAGGCCGAGACTGATGTAGAACATTGGTCCGGGACTTTAGACCCGGACCATGTCCCGGACCATGCCCAAAATACCACTGTATGTACTTTAAAGGTTGTTAATGATGGGGGATTGATTGGTAATGGTTTTAGTAGTTGTTAAGGCCTTGTTTGGTGGTATGTAAAGGTCCTAAGAAGTGTAAACAAGTGTGGGAAATGAGTGAGAAGTAAGAACATAGTTTGACATAAGTAAAACTAAGCATAACGGGACAACGGGGTAAGTACGGGAGTAGTAAATATTTACGTACCGTACGAACATAGTATTAATAATAATGTTTGAAACGTTATCAGTGGACAAGTGTGAACTAAGGAACAAGAGAACACACGGTAAAGTTAACCCTGGTGAAAGGTATGATTTCCTCATGCTCTGTATCCTAACCTGGTTACCCCGATTTGTGTGCTTATTTGATCACCTAAATAAGATAAATGCATGCATCGGATTTTAATGCACTTACTTGTGCTTGTACTATATTGTTCTTGTTATATTGCCTTAAACATTTAGTTTGTATAATTCATGAAATGAATGGATGAGAATGAGGTGTATGCGTATCCTGTTGTGTACTTGTGTAATGTATTTTTCCTTGGTATGGATGTGATGACTTCTACTAATTCCTAACCACCTAACTCCTAACATGAGAATTGAGTAAAATGGAATGAGTAGAAGTCCAAAATAGCTTCGGCCACGCGTGTGGATAAGGAGACACAAGAGGTTGGATCCGATGCCTGGACTGAATCCTTTCTATGGACCAAACCCCTTAAATGGGTCGCATCCTAGATTGGTGAGCCACCCTAAAGCCCGGTGGTGGGACGGTGTAGTCCCTGCCCGGAGGTCACACCGACTTGACTTGAGTAAGTAAGTAAATAAGTAAGTAAAGTATTGTATGAGTAACGGACTTGGCTAGTGTAAGTCATTGACCTTGAGTAAAAGAGTAATGTACACCCGATTAACCCGGGTGTGTAAAGAAGCTAACAGTATTGTGTATGTATTGGAGAAGTGTATTTCCGTATTCCGGTAAGTATTGATTGGATGACTTGTAATGTCTTCCTTGTGTGTATTGAATGTCTGTATGCCTTGTGAAATGAATGTATTGTATTGTGTATGAAAGCATGTATGTATGTATGTATGTATGAATAAAACGAACAACATGTATTCGACCTAAGTAGTCGGCATACCCTCGCTAGTACGCGGGGTATGCGGATTTCATATGCAGCGTAAGATGAGCCCCTTGGGGCACTGTTTTTATTTTACAGGTACCCGAAGCTGTTATGGTCATAGTAAGAGACCGGTGGCCATGCTTTGATAGCTAGGGATGAATTGTAGATAGTAGAGAACTGTGTAAGGCTTGTAGCCTTTGGAGTGTCGGTGTACCAAGGGGTACACCATTATGTATTTGGAAAGTATGTAGTTTGTGAGAAACGGGTAGATGCTAGACTCTAAATGAGTATGTATAGACTTGAGAGAATTGTTGTATTTGGATTTGGATCTTAGTAAACTCGGTATATTGTATTTAAAGTATGGAGTATTGTATTGAATGGAGAATTGTAGTACTCGGGTTGTAAATGGAATTTGGATTGTAATTGTGTAGTACTCGGGTATTCCGGTCCATCAAACCAATGTTGTAAGTAGTAGTAGGCCTTGTTAGTCACGTGGGTGGCTAACGGCATTGTATCACCCACCGTTGTGTAAGGAAGTATCCGCTGCGTAAGTATGGAACTATAAGGAGATTAGACGGTAATGACGTTATTAGCGGTAGGGGTGTTACAAAAAGTGGTATCAGAGCGAAGTATCACTCTGATGACTGGAAATACCGAGTTTAGGAAATACCGTGTTAGGAATTAGAAGCGTAGGGCTAAGGGCTGTGTGATAGCGTTAGAGATATGCTAGTTAGGAACCACTGGTGTGTACCGGATACCTACAATATCAGACCCTCCCACCGCATTCCCGTTGTATAACTTGGGAAATAACGCCAGAGAGAAGGAAAGTCCTCTCATACTCGGGAAGACCCGATCTGGCAGTAGTGAAATACTCGTATAAGAGGAAAGAACCTGTTATATAGTAGATCTCAAGAATTGGAAGCCCCTGTGATGGTTCCCGGTTGAACAACAACACCCGCACTTAATAGCGGTAGAATGAGTACTCTAACCACGAGGAGACTACAACTTACAACAGCATAGGGCGACGTGCTTAGTAGTCGCGAAACCTGGCTAGTCAACCACCAGCAGGAAAAGAAGCAATAAGCGTGCAACATTGCGGAAAAAGGAATAGTAACAAAACCCGAGACACAAGTCTACGGGACAGTAATAGCTAAATAACACCACCAACGTTATGCTAGCTGACTAAGGACATAGTCGGGAGTGGTTAACTCCAAAACTACAACGCCAAAAAGGTTATAATACCTGGCCGACATAGCACAGACAGCTACAAGAAGATTCATGGGATAGAATCCGACACAACTACAGAAGTAGTGCCTAAACAAGCTAAGGCTCGGTAACCACAGTAAACGTGTGGGAACGAGCAACAAGGAAAAAGAAGAACTAAGTAAATAGAGATCTCCAAGGATTGGAGAATCACCCTGATCAGTGACAGCCAAGTCAAGATCACTACAAAGTTACTAAGAAGATGGACTAATCCAAGTAAAATATCAGTGGATCAAGAGAAGAGCCAACAAGGGTACCGAATACGCGAGGAAACCATGCCGTGATCGGTATAGGTTAACCCAAAAACCACCAGTACCACGCACTTGCCACGGCAAGTGCAGTAAGAACAGGAACATGTAGAGGAACTCTAACAAACCACCAGTACTTAGTAAAGTACCGTGATCGTAATGAAGCGACTACAGGATCACTCATCCTAAAAAAACTGGAAGAATGAATTCTTGGAAAGGCCTAACGGCCCGACCATTGTATTAACAATGTACGAGTCAGCGAGAAGCTAGACTTGGTTAAGACCTCAGACATGGCCACGCCATGAAGAACTTCTTTTAACACTGAACAGTTACTTCAAAACCCAAAAAATTTCTTTCAAAACCACAACCCTTCTTTTAAACCTCGGATTTTTAAAACCAAACCAACCGAATTACGGTGAGTATCATAGAATGATACAAGAGGAGTTGACAATAGAATACTTCACCTAGGCATGTGACGAGCACTACGAGTGTACCCAAATACGGGATGTGGGACGACTGCACTCCGAAGGAGCTTGCGGGCCTGGCAGATAGTCAGGTAAGTGGTAACGTACCAACAAGGTACCCCATGTATGTATACATGTAGTGTACGAAACACGGGAAGTAGTCAACTCCGTTCTACGGACCATGAGTAAGTTCAAACCAGAACAGCTGGACACCTCAGACAAACAAGGAGAAAGAACTCAGCTAGGTAATGAGTATAAAGGGACTCATAGAATCCATCTGAAGATAAGAAATGAGGACTAGGAAGTGCTAGAGCACGGACTAGTAAGTATAGACATTGAATATGTCTCAAAAACTTCAAGCAAATACATGACAGCTGGAAGGGATACCCAACCTAAACACTGTAAGACAAATGCCTAACGTGAACACAACGATGTTCAACAAACGGGACGGAGTTCCCAAGAACAATTGCAAAGACTACCATGGAGCATAATTCATCACTAGAGAGGATTTTAAACACAGTCAAGAACACTAGGAGAAAGTATAAACCGTCTACCCAAGAACGGGAGACGTTATAACCCTAAAGGGGATAGCTCAAAATACGATACCACAAGGTGGTATAGTGGACATAACATATCATAAACATTAGCTGGAAGTAATGGCGTAACCTAACAACACCCAGGAGCAATCCTTGAAGGGTGTCTGAGTTAACAACAGTCGAACGAAGTGTCATGATAAGAGCACGGGAGCTAGACGAACACTCGGTTAGGACACTGAAGGGATTTCACTTAACAGGAAATACCCTCAACCACTAAAAGGCACTAATTAACACCGGAATGCCTAAAGGGCCTCCCATGAACGGAAGCGTAATGCAACAACTTGTCATGAAGCCCAGTAATACCTCCAACCTATGGTGGTATACAAGGAAGTGGAAACATGTATAAACAGCCTGCAAGGAGCATAGCTCGCAGCAATACGACTTAAAAGCCATGAACCAACTACGTTACGTAAACTTAAACGGTCACAAAACCCACACTATTTAATAACAAGGCTTGCCGAAAATGGCCATAAGGAAAGAGATATCATTTCATACGATGAATAGAGCGACAACTGAACCACTAAATTTGAACTCAGCATAATGAGTGGCTTGGAGTAATGACTACCTCAGTGTCACTGTCACTAGAGCATCAGTCTAGTATACAGTTGACGAAGCTTTTTAATTGCCCTTCATTCCTTCTGTGGCAATGGTAGCACAGAGGCATAAGAATCATGATAATGCCAACACTAGTCTAGTCCACACTCGGACACTACGAGAAATCTGAGGGAAGGTACCCCTCGTTAACGGAAAATCACCAAGGCGGTGATGATGTGAACCCTTAGGAAAGGCTTCCATCTACCATAACAACAAAGCTTGCGCATGTAGTTATTGCCAAGAGACAATTGAATAAGAAAATGAGATTTCCAAACCACTACGCCTAGAAAAAGGCTTTGAGAGCAACTGTGAAAACCAAAGATGGGTCGGTTTAGAAACAATCATAGAATGTGTATAATGTGGACTGTAGAAGTACATCGCTTAAAGAGAATAAAGACTTGAAGGAGTAAGTATACTCCATATGCAACCAAGCATATAGTGAACCATTGTATGAATGGCGGAAGTACATAAACAGAGACTAACATAGTAAACCTTGTCATGAGACTTATGAGTGGAAATAAACCTCTCAACAAGAACTTTCACTTATCAATGATAGAATACTCTTTAATTGGAGTACGGGACCAGAAGACCCTTGAAGTCCCTTGGGATGTCCCAGTGATGTACATACAAAAGTACAACTGTACAGCTAGACCCTATATCCAATGCTCAGGACTTAGACGACCGTAAATGTCGAGACCGAGCAGGGAGAGCGTGTAATATGACATTGAATGACCAAATCTCAAAGGAGTTGGTGACCCAACAGAGCACTTCATCCTTGGTCAACCAAGATACTTGGTGAATTGTATCATAAATGATGAAGGAACGTGAGGTAAGGCAACCTACACATGAAACCTAAATGGAAGAAGAACATCTTCACATTAAATAACGACATTGTGGTATACTACAACAACCGCCATAGACACGAATTTAGGAAACTTCCAGCGTGTTTACACCATGAAGAAATGGTATATAGAATGTAACTGTGGAAACAGTAGGCCGTGAAAACAATGTTTTGTAACGAATAAGAACATGGTGCGCAGAAGGAGACCAGTCTGTGTTAATAACCACACAATGACACGGAGTTGTAAATACGAGATGACAGGCAGAAGTATTCATTCCTATTATGATCACATAAGAGATTTACTGCCAAGTGTTAACACCTTTGCACTCTGTAGGACTGAGTGTTTTGGTATTGCACTTGTGCAGTTAACGATCTAGTGGGATAGCTAGGAATATGGAAAATGTAAATCGTGGTAAATTCTTCATTTCACCAACGAACATGACATAAGCTAGTCAAGCAAAATCTTAGAAACAAACCGTGCGGCCTAAGGCCAAAGAAGCACGAAGAGTGTGAAACACACCAACAATCACAGGATGTGAATTCCATTGGAATAAAAAGTGAAAGGAGACTTAAGAGAGTCACTAGGACCGACGCATAGAAAATGCAAGGTCATACAAGTAAAGAATACTTGTACTGAACCAGAGAAACTGGTATAATTCAGAAGCTACTGACAACAGAGGAAGCACAACAACTAAGTAGTGACTTAACCTCGCCCGACAATAAGTCGGAGGAACTTAGTGAATAATCGTGGGAGTACGAATAGTATGTATAATAGATTGCCAGAGAGCTGGTTATAAATCTAAAACTCGTTGAGTTCAAGCACGGTAAAAGAATACCACACTTGGATAATAAACCTGATTCCCACAATAGAGGGATAAAAAGGCGATGTGTAGCACATTTGGAATAACAAAAGAGCGAATTAAGCACTAACGTTATCAGGGTCGCGTAGCAGAAGCTAGTGGGCCCTAGATAAGAGGTTTAAAACACCTATTAAGTACGAGGGAATGACTATCAATGCCTTAAGGCCTAATAGGCTAGAACCGAATTGGTTACGAGTTAAATAAACTCCAATAGGAATTCTTGGTGCAGGGACTAAACCATTAGTATGGTTAAGACCCTTTGACCAGAATACATTGAGTAATAGACCGTAGGGAAGCTAAAATGCTTCAGAGTGCCCAAATTGAGTGAACCAATGTTCAATGATAACATATGGTAGATTACATGGGCGTAATCCCTTTTAAGGGTGGTAGAGTGAAAAACCGCTTAGTGTAAATTTCACGTATAAAACACGTAAACTATAGTGTGCATAGCACAATGAGAATTGATTTGATGATTGGTACTTATGTTAAATAAACCGATGTACTCATCCTTATTGTAATTGTGGTAATTAGGCACGAGAGATGCGAATACCATAGGATGAAGGTACCTACCTTGTAACTCCAGTGTAAGAGTATTAGTAAAGAGGAGTAGAGAAACTCCTGGGGGAATGATAATTCCTATAGTGTATGTCTACTTGAAGTTAGACATGGCATTACGATACATGAGTCAGTATAAAACTGATGTAGAACCTAGAGGAAATTAAGTTTCCTGGGTGATTGTTTTGAGACAAGTGAGAATCAGTAGTGGACGGAGTTCCACAAGTATTGTGTCCCTTAAAGAAATAGTACAAAATGATTGAGAGTAATCGATGAATGGAGTCCATAAGTAGTGTATTCCTAGGTAAGTCATTGAAAGTAAACTGAGGACGACTGGATTCCACAGGTATCGTATTTCTTAGTTAGATTAGTTGACATAATGGAGAGTAATGGATGAAAGTAGCGAAGGTCGATGAAATGATCTCTTAGGCATTGAATCTCGAAGTAAAGTATTTGGAAGTAGATTGAGGATGATTGATGGACTGAATTCCATCCTTTGGAGATGTGTAAAATTGTAATCATGACTAGGAAGAGTAAAAAAACAGAAAATGGAAATAATTGAATTATTTGGTTGTTTGAAATTGATGTTGGAAGTCGA